>CM038147.1:20764058-21157093 GCA_021437245.1 Aegilops speltoides | reverse complement strand
TGCTCAGTTAACTATGCATAACTAATCGCATGCGCGCATCCATTAGCCTATACGATGCCCGTCGGCACGTAGTTGAAAGCAACATGAAGTTCACTCTAAGTGGATTTTGGAATTCACTAAATCGCATGCTGTTTAATTATGTCATGTTCAACCTTTTTGTAAGACTTATGTTTTCCCATGTCTCATTATATTTCTAACATTGTTTAAATCTTAAGTAATGAGTAATGAGTTTTTATTCTGTGCAATATATATTTAGATACCAACTCTCTCTCTCTCTCTCTCTCTCTCTCTCTCTCTCTCAAATTTCATCGAAGACTAGTAAATTGCTCGTACGCTATTCCGGGGAAAAAGCAAAAATCTAACTTTAGTTCATAAAGTTGGATGATATTTTTTATATTGAAAAAAAAATTCTCTCAGATGTAACCACTCAGTATTATTTATTTTTAAATGCTAGAAAATAAATGGCATTTAAAAATATATGATCTCTGATGAAACTATTTTTGATGAAAAATCCAACTGTACAACTTCTACCTAGTTTATCAAGTAGTTTACTTGTTAGTTATTTGTCGAGTCAATTACACCACTGGTGTCACAACTTGGCACGAAAAGTCAGTTTAGTGCTAAAACTTGCGGCATACATTGAATTGGTGCCATAACTTGGCTTTGATGTGCATATACGGTGCAAATCACATTATTATACGAACACGATGCTGATTAGGTGTGCCAACATGGCATGAGGCCCGCTGTCAGCTCCCGGACGACGCGTGCCTGCTATTTTGCGAAAAAAAAAACATCGTATTTTTTTCTCATGAAAACAGATGGAGACCAAACAAGTACACCCAACATCGTTCCTTCTGATTAACCGATATGAAACGGATATAATCATTCTGACTTAAGTGGGCTGGAGTCCCAACGACCCATTCTACATTGTTATTTTTGTAAAAAGAATACATGTAAATTGTAACTGCGTGTTGAAATAAAATAAATTTAAAAATAACAATGAAGACTTTTGTATACTACATATTTTTTATTTAAATCATGAACATTCTAAACTTATATTAGCATTTATTGAAATAAAATATATTTTATAAATTCCTAAAAATGGTAACACTGCAGGGTGGTGTGGTGGCCACTCGCACATGATGACTAGATGTCGCTGCTCCAGCCAACTATTTTTACATTATATGAACATATGTTTTTTAAGCATGAACACTTTTATATACTACATGAATATTTTGTTAAAACTGTGAATATTTTAAAGCTTATTTAAGAATATATGAAAATATGTAGTGAACTGAAAAACTTTATTAAAGCAGGAATACTTTTATACACTACATGAATATCTTTTTTAAATTGTGAACATTTTTAAACTTATATAAGCATTCACTAAAACATATAGGAACTTAAACACTTACTTAAAGCATGAATACATTTGTATATTACATTAATATTTTGTAAAACTGTGAACAATTTTAAACTTATATAAGAATTTGTTGAGTATATGTTCTTATTCAATATGCAAATTATTACATGAACAACTTTGTAATTCATAATTTATTATATAGATAAATGTTTAATCCATCTGTGGTTATTTTATATAGCAACAGCACATAGTCATTGCATAATTTCGAGTCCTCACGTGTAAAATTTTGTGGGAGGCTGACAAGTGAACCCTTGTGGCCATGGCATAGTATTTTTTGTGAGAAAAAATCGAGTTTTTTTTACATAAAATAGCCACACGTCCACTTTGCCATCTAGTCGCTGACAGCGGGCCTCATGCCATGTCGGCGTGCCTAATCAGCACTTTAGTCGTATAGAAACGTGATTTGCACCGTATATGCGCATCAAAGCCAAGTTGTGGCACCAGTTCAATGTATGCCGCAAGTTTTAGCACTAAACTGACTTTTCATGCCAAGTTGTGACACCAGTGATGTAATTCACTCTTATTTGTCAAATATAGACCAACTTCACCACACACTTTATAGAAAGTCATGTACATTAAATCAGTGACAATCTATTCATATTTATTGAATCATCATTACTTTTCACAATAGCGTATACCACTATGCATCCAAAATTAGTTATGCATGCAAGGACCGTTGGAATGGAGTTGAAGGGGCACATGCAAGCATGCCCATGCATGAGTGGGAGATGAAATTAAAGGGTACATGCACGCATGCCTATGCCTGCGGCGTTGAAATGGTTCATGCGTGCACACATGTGTTGTACTGCATATCATGTCTAGTTTGACAATGCCCGCATGATGAACATATATTGTTCCCAATGACGCGTAGTTGGAAGGGTGCATGCATGTAAAAATGCTTTGATGTGCGTATATATCTTGTGTTGTTTCATTGACGGTTGTAGAATAAATCTAGATTATGCCAATTGACACACAATTAGGAAGTGCATATCATGTGCAATCTGACAATGACCCAGCGACAAAACCTATACCAAGCCCATGGACAACAATTCTTAAAAATTGTTGGGCATGACGATGAGGTCAACCAAGAAGGTGGCAACGACAGCGGGGCAACATGGCGGCAGTTCTAGCGTGCGAGACGAGAGCGATCTTGGCGCAGTGGCGTGGTAGGGAGTGCAAGAGTGAAGTAGTGCAAGCCAGGGGCGGTGTGTGTGGGGGTGGGAGGGGCACGTGATTTAGGAGTGAATCGAGGAAGGTATATGATATATAATATCGGAAAAAAAAATCAAAACTAGTGAGGCGTCGATTTATGAAGCGGGGAAACGCCGTGCGAGGATGGGGAAAATGGGAAACTTGGGGCTCTTTTGGTTCACTTGATTTGAAAAACAGTTAATAGGAAAAAAAACACATGATTATGATAGGGTTGTATATGCAAAATATAGGATTGTGTAAACAATACGAATCCGCAAAACTCGGCGTCTGATTCGTATTAATTGGAGAATACGAGAATCCTAAAAACCAGAGCCAACTCAAGGCTAAAACATATGTTCCTTTGTCTAGTAATAGCTTGGTGCATAATAAGAATGTAATAAAGAGTTTTGAGTGGATTGTAAACTTTTATTATTGTTTCTCTATATGGAACCTAATCCAAAGAAAAGGTTCCTCCAACTTATTCCATGTTGGTAGTTTTGAATGACGGATGAATTAGCTTAGCCGGTTATAATAAATGAGGAAGTGCACAGTGTAATGATTATGAGCGAAAGTAAAAAAGAAAAAAAAAAGAGCGCGGGACGGGAGATCCAGCTAGATTCGCTGCGGTGCACCGTCGGGTCACGCCAGCTGGGCGGCCAGCGGAGAGCCGTCCGATCGGGGCGGATCCGTCGGCTGCGAGCAGGCCCACGGCCTCTATTTAATGGCCCCCGTCTCGCACGCGAAGGCAGCAGCCTCGCCCGTCACACGCTCCGCCCAACGCCACACGCTCGGGCCTCACCACGCTCCTCCCCTCCCTCCCTCCCTCCCTCCCTCCCCTGCACCGCGCGGCCGCGGCCACGCCCACGCCCGCCCTGCGCCGCGGCGAAAGGCCTCAGCAGGTAGATGCACCGCTCCCTTCTCATCCGCGTGCGTGCGTGCGTGCGTGCGTGGATCCGGGTGGTGCTGCGCCCGCGTATGGAGATCGACGAACAGAGAGCCTCTAAGTCGCGCTTGGTTTCGATTTTCTGGTGGCTTTGCTCTCTCGGTTGCCGGATTCGTGGCGGTTGGATCTAGCTACGTACTAGTAGTAGGAGGAGCACTGCTCCTCGCGCTGTTGGTTGATTGTTTCGATTCCTCTCACCTTTGCGGTTTTCTGTCTGTCCCGAGTAGTTGGGTGGAATTCCAAAATCTATTTATCTGGATGATGATTGATGCGGTCGTTAAATCCGCTACTGTGTCGTTTTATTTATTTGTGGGCAGTGCGAGATTCATTCCGGTACTAATAGCTAGCTAGCTAGAGCATGCGCGATTAAGATCTGGAATCTCTCGGTGGATGTGTTGTTTTGGTTCGTCTTGCCTTTGCCCAATCCATGGGTTTCTGTCCCGAGTAGTTCGTTGGCAATCCAAACTCGTGCCACGATTATTTATTTGGTTGATTGATTGATGCGCTCGTGAAATCCGCTACTGTGTTGTGGGCAGTGCACGAGAGGTTCGTTCCGGTAGAAACTAGCTTAGAGCATGCGTGATTATGATCTGATATCTCTCGGTCGATTTCATGTTTTGGTGGTTCCTGATTTTCTCTCCTTGTGGTGCATGGCGCAGGCGAGGACATGGAGAGGCCGGCGGGCATTGCCGCGTACAAGGCGTGGAGGGTCTTCGGCCGCCAGCTGCTCAGCAAGGCAGCGGTCGAGCAAGCCATGAGGTTGTGCAAGGAGTGGATCCTGGATGACGAGGACAAGAGCAAGCCACGCCCCGAGCCCGCCATGCCCGCCGTGAAGTCGATTATCAAGGGGCCGAAGCCCGCCGCCGCCGGGTACTACCTCGACTGTGTCCTCTCCGACTCGTGTGCTGCGACGAAGCTCGGGGACGTCCTGCCCGGGCCGCTTCCCTCGCCCAGCTCCCTCGTCCAGGTCTTCCCCAGCCCGCTTCAGAAGCCGGTCATCGCCGATGACGACTTCAAGACGCCTTCGCTCCCTCCGGTGCTGCCCTGCCCCTCAGCGCCCGTGCCGCCTGTGCCGCCCCCGCCCGCCGACGATGACTTCAAGACGCCTTCGCTCCCTCCGGTGCTGCCTGTGCCGCCCCCGCCCGCCGCCGACGACTACGCCAGGCGCTGGAGCGCCGCGGTGTTCGCCCTCCTGGCCGGGGCACTCTACTTCGCCCACACCAGGGCGGGACGGCCGACGCCACCGTCGCCCGACGCCAGGAGCCTCGACGTACCTGAGGCTGAGCCAGCCACTCCCGGCGCCACCGAGCCAGGCGCCACCGAGCCCGACGCCAGGAGCCTCGACGTACCTGAGGCTGAGCCAGCCACTCCCGGCGCCACCGAGCCAGGCGCCACCGAGCCAGACGCCACCGAGCCTGACCCCATCGACGAGGACACCCGGGCCAGAGCACGTTTTCTCATGTTTGCTCTGCTTTTCGGCACCCTGTGCTTTCCTGCCACGGAGTAGATCGATGGTGTGGCATTCGGCCAGTACGTCTTCTCGTACATTCTTCCTGTTCCTGTTACGGTGCATCGATTTTGTCGCGGAAACTACTTTTTTGTCTTGATTTCTAGTCGTGGACCTGAAACACGAGGGACGGCTGAACTGGAGATTTTAGTGCTTCAAGTTGTTAGGATTTTTGCAAGTCGTGCAGATGCTGTGCCAGGAACAAAAGCAGTCTATATTGATATGAATGCAGGTACAGATTATGAGGAATGTCATGGAAGTGCTTAGATCAGGACAAGTTGATCCAGATGGTCCTTGTGCTGTATACTTGTTTGGTATTTCTGCTGTTTGCTTGATGGTCTTTGATGCTTGCTGTTTGCTGATGGTTCGTGAGGATACAACGTTCTTGCGACAGGACAGATAGGTGATAGTATCCATGTAGATGCTGTCTTAAAATGCGACTCGGGTAACTGTTGCATGTTCCTACCTCATGTTGAAGTTCTTGTTGTATGTTAAGATTGATATTTAACCTGGTCAAATGGTTGTCCTAAGAGGAAGTGTTAATTGCACTGGACTGTTTTATCTTTTGCTCCTGGTTCATTTTATCTTAGGCGCACACAGTAACATCGTTTATAGTTAGTACTTTTATGTTAAAGTGCATGTTTTTTTGCATGAAAGTCAATTAGATCCAGATGGTCACCTTAAAGGTCAGCATTGTTCTTGTTTGGTACTCACTCCGCCCGGAAATACTTGTCATCAAAATGAATAAAAAGAGATGTGTCTAGATGCATTTTAGTTCTAGATACATCCCTTTTTGTCCATTTTCGTGACAAGTATTTTCGGACGGAGGGAGTATTTGTGGCACCTGCTGATGGACAATTGATCCTTGTAATGCTTCTTGTTCCAGGTTCGTGAGGATCAAAGCGAGAAAGATGATATTCATGTACAGGCAAGGCGCCTGCTCCGCCTCCCAGGAAAGGGGCCGGTCTCTCCCCCGCCTTCAAGAGGAGAACATATGGCCTCTGCTTCCGTTGCCTAGCGTCGGAGCACTTCGTGGCTGACTGCCGCGGCCCTATAAGGTGCCTGGGTTGTGGCATCACTGGCCACCGTGAGCGGCAGTGCCCGACGCGCCTTTCGGACGGACAAGCTTAATCCCGCCACTCCCCCTCGCCTGTGCCACCCTGCTACGCGCCTCCACCATATCCGTGACATCGCTCGTGGGCCTTTGTTGCTGCCTCTTCGGCTGTGTTCGTTCAGGAGGCACCTTGTAGCAACTCCGGCGTCCCCTGCTCGGGTCTAGCCGACCTCGTCAAGTCTTCTATTGCTGTTGAACTGGGGTTGCTGCAACCCCTCATTGCAGCTTAGATCGAGGCGCTGCACACCGAGGTGCAAGGCATGGCTGCCGCTCGTACAGAGGAGGTCTTTCATCCTCTCCGCGACATGGCGTTCGCTCTGCAGGGCTGGGCGGTTCAGGTTTCGAGCCTCTTAGAGCGGTTGGAGGCTATCAGTGGCAGAATTGTTTCTTTGTCGGCCATCAATTGGTCTCCTAAGGTGCGTGAGGGGGGGACTACGAGGAACTGTGGAGTATCTTTCTCTTCCTCGGCGCCGTTGGGTCCTCCTCCCTGGTGTGAGCATAAGGAACCGGCGCCTTTCGTTGTTGCTTGTGGTAAGGATGTCAATGTGACTAGTCTGGCTGGTTGCTCGTCTGAGGTACTGGCTACTATGGTGTTGTCTGCAGATGTTCTTCCTACTTTGGATGTAGTTTTGCACAAGATGGTGGAGATTCAACATGAGGAGGAGCAAGGTACGGGTGAGGAGATAGTCACGGCGAGCGAGAACATGGAGCGGATTGAGGTGGTTTTGCCCGTTGGCTTGGCTGCAGAGGTGCCTCCCTTGGTCTCCTCTCTAGTGATGCTTTCTTCAGGCGGCACTACCAATATATAGGATGTCTTCGGGGTCCAAGGAGCTATTTGGTGACATTGGCATGCCTCAAGGTCCGGCTTCAACCACCTTGCTGGATGAGTATAGTGATCTAAACACTCTCATATTAGTTTATGGAGGGAGTAGTTTCAGTTGCATAGCGCCGAGGTCCTTGCTCGAAGCACCGATTCATGTGCAGATTGAAGGGGCATCTACTTGTTCCAAGAGGCGTAGTGGACGTTTGGATAAGAAGAACAAAAGCTGCAACATCCTGACTGCCAAGCGTGTTGAATATAGGTTGGCGGAGGCTTTTGGGGAGTTACCGAATGGAACGACATCTAAGAAAGTCACCGAGGAGGATGTGCAAGAGAAGATGAAGTCTTATTTGCAGATGAACAAGAACCGCTCACGTCGACGACGATCCAGGCAATTCGTGCCTTGGTGGAGGTTAATGTGTGATATAATCCTAAATATCATGTCTGCCAGGATCAAGCCAAGAAGCTCATATTCTTATGGGGATCAATATGTCCATTTCAATGTCAAAATCCCTGTGTGAGTTCCCTTCGAAACTTATACCTTGTGCTGTCACAGGTAGGTCTCATACATATTTGCTCCAGGAATTTGATACAGAAACAGCGCACTCCAGGAAAGGAAGAGCAAGGCGATGGCTTGAAAGATGCGAAAAAAGGCACCTGGCGCATCAGGATAGCTGATTTTAGGAGCCATATGACAAGATAGAGTAGGATGCTGTCTAGAATTTGCAGGTTTAAGTTATATACTCCCGCTGTTCCTAAATATTTGTCTTTTTAGGGATTTCAAATGGACTAGCACATACGGATGTATATAGACATATTTTAGAGTGCAGATTCACTCATTTTGCTCCGTATGTAGTCACTTGTTGAAATCTCTAGAAAGACAATTATTTAGGAACGAAGAAAGTACATAGTTAGGTTGCATGGAGGTCGCATGGCAAGGCAGCTACACCCTGCTGCCTGGCATGTGTTCTTGTAATGGCGATCTACGCCAAGGTGGGCAGAGCATATTTTACTTGTATAACTGATCTTATTACGTGTTAAGTATATACTTAACACGGTGGCACTGTCTATTCGTGTCGCTGGTCAGATGATCTCGTCAGGTTACTAAGAGTTTGGATTTGGATAGTTTTTACCAGTGATGACAGCCCTATTGCGAAAAATATCCATATACTTTAGCTTGTGTTTGTTCTCTTTTTTGAACTTGCTATGTTTGTTATGACTTCTGGAGAGAGACATGTTTTGTAATTGGAAGTTCTGCACTGCTATTTTCAAGGAGATTCGGGTAGTAATTAAGTTCTGTCCCTGTTTGTTATCGCTTCTGTGAGGGCATCTTCAACTCTGACCAGTAAAACGGACACCGCATCCATCCGTGGAATGCCTGGTTCTCACAACGACATCAACGTTCTTCAACGATCTCCTGTGTTCAGGGGGCTTTGCAATGGGAATCACCGTCGTGCAACTGCACGGTCAACGGTCCGGACTACAACATGGGGTACTATCTTGGCGATGGTATCTATCCTCAGTGGGCGGCGTTTGTGAAGACCATATCCGAGCCGTGTGGCAATAAGCAGAACCACTTTGCAACAATGCAGGAAGCGGCAAGAAAGGATGTGGAGAGCGCATTTGTTGTGCTTCAAGCTCACTGGGGAACTGTGCGGAGCGATGCAATGATGTGGGAATCGTAAACTTTATGACAGCTGATGACATATTGTGTTATTCTGCACAATATGGTTGTCGAGGATGACGGTGATGGTGTAGCCCAAACCGATGATTTCGAAGCACCCGGAGAACAAGTTGAAATCCCGGATGATCAAGATGCGGCTCAGCTTATGAACTTTCTATAGATGCATCAGAATCTTTGAAATCAGCAAGTGCACACACAGCTACTCAATGATCTTGTGGATCACACGTGGATCCACAATGGCAACCAAGGAGGCAATGCTTGAATTTTTATGTAAACGCTACGTGTGCTTGATACCAACAATTGCTATTTACGTGTAACATTGTGTTGCGTGATCGATATGCATCTATTAGCATGGATTTGAGAGTCCGGATTTGAGATATGCGGATGCACGAAAGGAAATATGAGGGCCCGTCCGGATGCGCCCACGGACGTGCCCGGACGCGTCCGCGGGTGTTTGATGGGTCGGATTTGCTAAGTGCAGTTGTAGATGCTCTAAGGAGGCATGTGTTTGGTTGCGCTGGATGCGGTGCTGCATGGAGGAGGAGGCATGCGTGCAACCGTTGGCGTGGGCACCGCCCGGCCGTCGCGACTCTCTGGCCCGCGCCACGTTCGGCATGGGT
This sequence comes from Aegilops speltoides, assembly GCA_021437245.1. NCBI lineage: Eukaryota > Viridiplantae > Streptophyta > Magnoliopsida > Poales > Poaceae > Aegilops > Aegilops speltoides. The sequence goes on along the minus strand of CM038147.1, from coordinate 21,147,791 downwards.
TGGCTTCAAGGCATGCAACCTGTGCTCCGGTTGCTGCGACAATGTCGTCCCGACGCTCCTGTACGGCGCGGCGCAACACGAGGGCCGGACGCTCTTAGAGGGAGGGCGTCCTTAGAGGGAGGGCGTGCATGCCGGCCCGGGTGGGCTAGCACCACGTCCACGTGCCGGTTGGGTAAATCGTTCAGGTGCGCTGGGTCGGTCGCCTCACGTTTCCGTTGCAAGCAACGAGGCATGCAAAGAAGGCGACTGCGGTCCACATCCCCCGCACATGCATGCATGCATGGGTGTACCCCGTGCGGGACGTACGGCGGCATCGGCCGGGGTCGATCCGACGAATCGCTCCATCGCCAACCTTTTGGTGGCTCCTGCTTTCGTTCACCTGCCGCGTGTCTTGCCTACAGGTAGCCGATAAATTTATATAAACAGGTAGAAGCGGGCCCTCAAAACGACGGATCTGTAGAACGGGACACTTTTGTAGACATCCTTTCATGCATGTCCTGCCTATGAGTAGTACGGCGAAACTGATCAGCTTGATCGTCTTTGTAGCCCACGAACATAGAGTGGATTTTGTATCTTTTGCTAGAAGAATCAAACCCTTTCGGATAACTTTCTAAAGAGCAAGAGAGAGAGAGAGAGAGAGAGAGAGAGATAGCTTATTAATTACACTAATCAATGAATGTGGGGGCGGCAGGAAAATGAGAGTTCCAAAGGCAAGCGAATGATTGGCCATAAAAGATAACAGAAAAAGGACACTTGCGAAAGCGACCAAATGATTGGCCATTGTTAATAGTAGCAGGAGCAGACAGCCAAAAAACACGTGCGTGTACGGAATTTATGAAATGACCATGCAACCCTTTACGTGCGAGAATTCCCATAAGAAAAACAAGAGAGCATCAGTTGGCGGTACTCGGCATGGGATGAAAGGTCGGCCAGTGGCGGTATCTCACGTGCACACGGCCGCCAGTGGAGGAGAGATCGGAGATCATCAGGTACACCGTCGGGGTGATTAAATTAGGCAACAGCTAGTGGGCTGGGATTGTTGGCGCGCCGCAGAATCCCCCTGTCTGCGGTCCGGCCCGCCTACACAATAAATGCAGAAGCCGTGGACCACTACTCTACTGGTCAATCCGCGCGCACGGCCGGCCGCGTCCAACACGGATCGCCAGCGTGGCTGCCCCGCCACTCTTTGAGTGAAGTCTAATTTAAACCTTGAAGTTGTAGGACTCGTCTAGAATGAACCCTCACCTCTAAATCCCTGAAGTTTGTACCCTGTCTTTTCTAATCCTGGTTGTTTTTAACCTTGTGATACTATCCAAACAGGGATTTCCTAGGTGGCACCAACAAAACCTGGAATGGTAGGATAAGCCCCACCTGTGGGTGGGGTCCACTTGTCAGCAAAGTTAGAAAGAAATAATAAAGATAAAAATTGTGCCTTTCGGATTAGACTGCAAGCCTCAACAGCAGCAGCTGCCAACCGCCCGTGCGAGTGATCTTGCGCGTTAACTCAATAGACATAGCTCTATATATTTGATGGAAAATACACAGAAGAAAAACGCCTCCTTGTTGCAGGCCGTGCCTTGCCCCGACCATCTCGTCGACATCGTCGTTCCCGTCATGGCTTGACACTGTCTGTAAACGGAAACCAACATCGTCCATGGCCATGGGGTTGTTTGCTTCGGTTCGTTTCAGGCCACGCGTCCACCATATCCTAGCTTCTGTGTCACGACGAGGCGCGGAGCAGCTGCGGCAGGGGTCAGCGAGGGAGAAAGAATGCACTTTTTTGCGAAAGAAGGAAGAAGGCCCCTGGTGCGGGTGCGGCGCCGATGGCTGCATCGCTGTGGCGCTCACGGATGTACCAGGGCCTAGGGTGTGATGTAGTATGGAGACCCAGGGAGCGACGAGTGCCGCATACATGATGCAGAAGAGGAAGTAGATGGATGATAGCGAGGAAGAGCAGCTTCAGCCCGACGAGGTGTGAGAGGTCCAGGACGGCGGCGGATAAGTGGCTCCCTTGAGGCTGACTGACTGAGCACGCGGAAGCCGTCGAGTCTGGCACGCGGTGGGATTGCATCCGCTCCGGACAGGCCTCGAGCACCAGCTTGTTGTTATCTCTCCGGTGCATGGGATGGACTAGCAGACAGGTTCCAGCTCCCGAGCGCGCCGGAGCGGTCGGCGGCGAGCGCCGCGACGTCGCCAGCGTGTAGCTTGTAACCCAGCCAATGCGTACGCGTACATGCGTTTTGTTTTTCCTTTTTGCGCCTACGTTACCACGCACATGCATGCATGCATGCACTCACATCATTTTTCGTTTAAATAAGTCAGCAAACCCGGTCTCTCTCCCTGCCACGTCAGCAAATCCACTCCTAAAAGGGTAACAAGGTTAAAAACGTCCGGGATTAGATAGGACAGGGTATAGACTTCAGGGATTCAGAGGTCAGGGTTCATTTTCGACGGGCACTACAACTTCAAGGTTTAAATCAGACTTCACTCCCACTCTTTTAATAGTAGCAATTAATTAAAGCGCCTTCTTTATTTTGTTTCTGCGGGAAAATGCGGCTTGTTTCGCGTTGATTGATGGAAAATAAAATAATAAATAAATCAATCGGCTTACGTTCAGGTGGAACCGTCACGCCCTAGAACTAGTACCAACGTACGCGCGCGAGCCGAGCCGGCGCACAGGAGCCACGTCCGTTGGCAGACTCAGGTGAGCATCTAACACGGTGACGCCGACGTGACGGCGACCGGATTACGGATACACGGAAGGCGATCGATCCCACCCTAGTGAACTTAATCGTACGTGCCACTTGCTACGCACATGAATGATCATACATGCCCATATATAGCCGGCTCGCTCCAACATTTTGTTACCACACGGCGTGACTTGTCAGCAGATGACATGCGAAGAATCCTACTGGCATCCTTCCGCTCCGATGAAGTGGCAGGGCTGGCTGGCAGCACACATAGGCGCGACACCGGCCTGGTGCGCCACTCATCTTGGGATGCGTTTAATAGGCTGCATTTGGTTCAGCAAGGCCCTGGTGGCCATTTTCGACCCTTTTGATCATTTGGGCTGCATCCAAAAGTTGCATGCACGAATCTCAAAGAAGGCCTGGGTCTAGCTCTAAAGGAACGGCCGAATCGGCCATTTTTTGCGAGCCAGACTCGCTCGAGCTACGCATAGCGAGCGCCTGCACGCATGGGGAAGCATGGGAGACGACGGGACGTCTCATAACTCCTCTCGCTCCTTCATGTCACTATGCTCGACAGTTCACACACACTCCCCCACCCCCCTACCGTCGTTCGGTTTCTTCAGTGGCAGAGCCGCCGGCTCACCGCGCCCCACCCACTTCGGTCATCACCAGCAGCAATCGCATCCAGGAGTGGTGGATTGCCGGCCTCGCCGCCTCCGGACGGGATCTCGCGGCGGCAATTCGTGCGCCCTCTCCGTTCTTTGTTCAAGGGCCGTCCACCCTTTGCGGTGCGTGTTCGGTGTTCCGCGCGGCCGTGTGCATATGGACCATGGATGCGAACAATCTTGGCTGCCAGTGACTTTATACCATTAATCACAAAGTCTACCTGATTACTATATCGGATCTCTCCTCCTCTGCCCCCGGCTGTGTGTCGGGTCCGTATGTGAAATGTGATTGTACTCGATCGCATGGGGGATGAATTGGCCAATCCCCGACCCGCTCAATCGCTGTCCTCCCTTCAAAGCCAATGTTTTTTTATAGTACTCCAACTGATGCTCTCACATGTAAAGAGTCGCATGGTCATTTCATAAGTTTTATGCACGCACGCACGCACGCACGTGTTTCCATGTTGTTTGTTCCTAGCATAATTAATGTCTAATCATCTGCTTGCAAGTGTCTGTTATCATTAATGACCAATCATTTGCTTGCTTCCGCAACTGTTGTTCTCTCTTTCGGTTATCATTGATGACCAATCATTTGCGCTTTATATCTTGCTCATTTGTAGGCGAATCGGATAAGGCTGTCCCCGCACACATCTATCGGTCAGTGCAACTAATGAGTAATTTCACACTCTTTCTATATTATCTCTCTCAAAAGTTATGCGTCAAGCCAAGTCCCAAATTGAAGTAAATCAACCATTTTGTCGCAACTCCTCTTGGAGCTTATATTGAGCATTAATTTTATTTTGTTTATGTTTTTGGTATAAGGTTGGCCATAGTGATGCTATCTTAGCCGGTATCATGCACTCGGGACTAGTAAACATGCTAATGTGGCAGACAATTAAAGAAGAGAGAGTGTTAGAGTGACATAGGTAGATACATTAATCATAATAAATATTATGCTACTAGTACTATGTGTCATGCATGGCAATAAATAAGATGATTTATGATACTAATATATGATACTATGCACGATGAAGGTATCATAGACTAGTATCATATGTATGATACTTCCCACTATGAGTAGCCTAAGTGCCAACTCTGCTCATTCAATCCATCATCTTATTATTCTAGCAAAAGATAGATCTTCAACATACGGTTTTATGAAGAGTGAAATCCATTTTTTTACCCTTTAGTTTCACCTTTCTGACAACTTTTACGCCATCTAGCGAAACTTCTCAATATTTACTCCCTTTACCAAAGCGTGTGCCACAAATTACACTCTTTTATTTATTTTTCTCAGTTTCCCCGCTGATTGTGCATGCCACATTGGCGGCTTCTTTTTTCTATATTTTTGGCCAATTTTCTTATACATAATCAAATCAAGCCAAACCGCACCCCGCCACCCCCTGGCAAGTCGCAACACCACCTCGCGTCACTCCAGCCAACCGTCACAACCGCCCACCTTATACCGGCACCCCGCTAAAGCACCCCCCCCCCCACCACCACGTATGGGAAGGGCAGAGGTGATCCGGCGGCGAGGAGCCCACATGTGTTGATGTTGAGCGGTGTCAGCCCGTGAGCGCACTTGGATAAGCACATCATTCGAACTTGGTGGTTGTCCCATTCCTCGTCCCCGCGACGCTCTCCCTGGTTTAGGTCATCGGTTTTACCTGCTTCGGCAGCTTCATTGAGGGCGCTAGCAGCTCCCAGTTCAGAACAAGATTGTGAAACCCTCATGCCTACAAAATCCCCACTCTCATCCAAATCTGGACGAGGCATAGTACTTCTGCTATTGCCCTGCATGTTCCACCATTCATCGATGCCACACCACCCTCATGCCTCACCTATTCGAGCTTGGCGGAGCTTGTTTTTGCGGGAAGTCTCACTCTCTCATGCTAATCTTGTGGTTGTGGGCTTGAGAGTGCTTTGGGGCGATATATGGGTGGCGGGTAAGCAAGTTACAGAACGAGCATGCCGGTGTTGGAGGATTTGATCCAGGCGATTGAGCCGTGGATTTGATCCGGGTTGCCAAGGAGAAGGTTACCCCTAGATCGAAGAACCCAGCGTCGACCTTGGTGATGCTCGTGGCTGGCATCAGCAGGCTATACTTGAGGTTGTGGATGAGGTCGGGAACAAGGAGAGAGTGGGGGTGTTCATCCTCGCTGCCGACCATGAGTGCTGCGAGAAGCTTTGGGCACATTTCGATGCCTCCACCAGTTGGAATGAAGCAACTTTTCCTTCCTTGTTTATATATCTGTCTTTTAGCTATTGAAGAAAGTAATAGATAGTTGAGTTGCTTGAAGACGTTATAGAAAACAGAAAAGGGGAAAATGAATTGCTGCATGCACAGTTAGTAGAGAAATTGAGAAAAATATATAACAGGGTAATTATGGCACAAGTTTCTTTAAACTGGGTAAAAAAAATGAGAATTTCTGCTAAATCGAGTAAAAGTTGTCACAAACATGAAACTAGGAGGTAAAAATCTGAAATTCACTTTTTCATAAAAGGGTTTTCATCAGGTTTATCACTAGTTGTATCACACTCAATTTTGCTACTAGAAGTTTCAACTACTAAAAATGTCATACTTTCGTTAAACAGACTAAAAAATGCGGGCACAATTACTGTTTGGTCGAAGTTCATTGACAAGGATGAAGTGAAAAAAATATCCATGAACTCCACTTGTGACCGCTCCCATATAACATGTGGGTCCTACTTGGTAGCACTCGGAGAATTAAATGAGAAGGAAAATAACAAGATGTGGGGATTCGATCACCCATGCGTGAAGTTATTTATACTTCTAAATTCATTCTCTTTGTACTGAAAACTAGGAGCAAAAGGCTACAATGAGTTGTAGAGGAAGCACTGACAAGTGGGGTCCAAGGGTATTGTAGTCAGTTCACCCTGGTCAATGGCCTTTGACCGGACAATAACAGTGCCAAGTGGCATTTTTTAGCACTCACTTAAAGGAAGGATGTGATTCTTGAGTAGTTGAAATTTTCAGTGGCAAAGCCAATAAAAACCCTTTATAAAATGATACTTCAGGCTAAGCTCGTGGACTCTATCGAACAAAGTTCTACCATAGGCGGCAGGCAGGCATCAAGTATGTCCCATTCTACAAAAGTGGTACAACCTGAATATGAGGGACAGACGAACTGAGTGTAACTCATATAGTTAGGTTCCTTATGGTGGAATCAGCCAACCAGGGATTCAAGTCTTAGAGTAAGCACACGTGCTTGCATTTTTTTATGTTACTACGAGGTGTCCGTGAAAGCTTCGTCAATCTCAATATGTTTTGCAGGCTCCATATCTTAAGGGCTCCTTTGATTCAAAGGAATTGCATAGGATTTTTGGAGGATTTGGACCCTTAGGAATTTTTCCTGTGATGCTCTTTTGATTCGTAGGATTGACATCCTTAGGAATTTTTCCATAGGATCCATTTGTACTACACTTTGGAGGAAATTTTCCATCCACTCAAACCTCTTTGTAGAATTCCTTTGTTTTTCCTGCGCTATCAAACATTCTTTCAAATCCTGTAGGATACTATAAGACATGGCATCCTATTCCTGCATTTTTCCTATTCCTTCATTTTGACAATCCTGCGAATCAAAGAGGCCCTGAAGGTGCTCATAGGTACATGATGTGTGTGTGCACGCGTGTTCATAAGGATGCGTGTATGTGAGCCTCTGCAGTTGTATTGTGTTAAGAAGAAAGAACTTGAGAGACGTGTACATGCCTTTTTGTTTACATGCATGGTAGCACGCGTACGTTGCCAATGAATCGACCAAATCAATTTTGTATGGTTTTGCTGAGAGTCAGTTAAAAAAAATGAGTTGAGGGCACGCTTCTGCCAGTTTAATTACAGCACTACTCAAGGAGTATAGCGGCAGGTGAAAGGAACCAGGTGGTCATCTTGGTAAGCTATCAACACAAATTTGCAATTTCATTCGCCAAAAAAAAACACAAATTTGCAATTTGAAATTAGCGGCAGGTGGCAGGAGGAGCTCCCAACGGTAATGTAGGCGAGCGAAGGAGACATTCGGAGCTCAGAACAGAGCCACGACCGGATTCGTGGACCCGACCCCGTCCGACCGAACCAAGGTACGTACGTATGCCCGCATGCAGGCACGCACCGAGAGGCGTGGCGCACGGGCACGGGGATGTCGCCACCGTTGGAGGGGTGGACCCCCAGTCGACTCCTTTGCATGTGTGTCTTCTTGACACAAACGCGTCAACCATATCGAAAACTAACTCTCGTTTAGCTACCACTAGTGGACAACTCTCAGAAGAACAAATGAAATATTTTTTTGAGGGGACAAACCAAATATGTTACTATGCGAAAATATCCCTGCCGGTGGAGAATATGAGCAGAAAATTGTACTCCACACATTAGAGTTTCAAAGACCCACATATTCTTGTTGTGTCCACGTAATAGTTGAGCTCTTTACGTAATTAGCGCACCATGATTTACTACGCCAATCGGTAGTAGAATGGTAAGTTCGCAGATAGCGATAGTAGTACTAGCCGTTCCTAATAATTACCTGATTACTACTCAACGTTTGATAATTGTCGGAAGTAGAACTCAGTCACAGCCGGACTAACCCATAAGGATGGCCATCACGACCATGAAGAAAGCGAACCAAAACTCAGACGTGTCGCGCTCGATCGGAGCGGCGGTGGCAGCCGCCGGGTCGGGGACGGTCGAAGCGTTGTCGTCGGACTCGGTCGGGGCAACCGTGGAAGATGTCGAGTCGACCGCGGTGAGGGTGTTGTCGCCGGACACGGTCGGAGCGACGATGGGCGTCGAGTCGGTCGCCGCGGTCGGGGAGTCGTCGTCGTCGATCCGGGTGTTGTGGGCGAGGCGGTGCTGGTTCAGTTTATATGCGATGAAGATGAGAAGAGCCGAGCCGGCGAGAAAGAGCAGCAGGTGCGTCGAGTCGGCGTCTTGGACAACCACCTCTGGCTTGGGAAGGACGGGCTTGGCGGGGTCGATGATGATGACGGGAGGCGGCGGCACGCTCTCGAGCGTGGGGGTGCAGACGATGACCGGGCCGAGGCGGGGCGGCGCGCTGGCCATCATAGCGTCAGGCTCGGCGGCTGCGAGCGTAGTCTGACAGCGGACCGGCGAGGGCGTAGCGTACGGTGGTGCACGGGAACCTTGGCCTTCGGTCGCCCCTAATGATCTCCCAGCCCACCCTCTGGTAGATTTCATTGATCAGCCGATGGAGAAAAGGCTCACTGAGATTCCACGCCGCGGCGACTGCAGGCTCCATGATCTGACATCGATCATCACGGTTGCACAGACATTAGAACATGAGATCATTAGGCGAAAAAAGAAAGGATAGGAAAATACGTAGATCTAGGTAGCAGGACAATGCAAGTCATGTCAAAACAAGACCAAAAAAAAAAAACAGAACGATTAGCCGTGGGGTGAAACAGCATTAATTAAATTCAAGTCACATTAGTTATGAGATTATTTAGATAGATGCTATTCTAACTGGAGTAGTATGCTTGTAAAACCACCAAAGCACAAGAAAGGAAACCAAAACAAAACAGTTGATGGCACGGGCGGCGTTGCACAACCATCAGAAGATCTGGAAAGTACCAGTATGTACAAGCAATAATTAGTGAGCACATGGATCCCCTGACCATCATCCGTTACATGGTGTTGCTGGTTGTTCCCCAGATCAAGCTAGGTGGTACATTCAGCGTTGCAACTGGTAGCAACCAGGTGGTACATTTTTCACTCCAAAAGGCAAATAACAGATCTACGTAGCAACTAGTAGCACATTCAGGGTAGCTAGCAGGTATAGCAAGCGCCGATCTACGTGGCAGGGCGGTCGGTGCAGGGGACATACCGGAACAACACAATGATTAGCTAGGTGGGGTTAAACGTACGCCATGGATTAAATTCAAGTCGCATTAATTAGATTGGATGCTCTTCCTGTTGGAGTAGTACAGTAGTTGCTTGCGTGTAAACGGAAAACAAAAGGAAGAACAGAAACTAAGGCTGGTCACAGTGAGGTGGAACTTAGGAGTAACATCACACATTCCAATACAACTTTGCTTATGTGGCACGTATTTAATGAAGAGAGAGGTGCTTGTGGTAACTAGCTAAGTTACCGGAACATCACACACTCCAAGAAACAATGAGTCTATAACTTAATAAATACATCATTGCATGACACTACATAGATGTTAGTTCCTACCCACTATGAAGGTAGTAACATAGTATAGGAAAGTATGTAAGTTACTAACTTATATTCTTGCCCATTGTGACCAGCCTAAAACAAAACAGTTCATGCCACGCCGGCGTCGGGCTCGACATAATTAGTGCGTATTAGCAAGCGGCAGTATGTAGATCTTGCTCAGGCGTGATGGAACTGCACGGGGGCGTCGGACTCCACGCCGCGGCGAAGCGGGGATGCAAAAAATGTTTTACTACTACTACTACGCGCCACCGAAATGACAAAGGCGGCGGCAGCCAGCACGGATCTAGGAGTACCAAGTAGTACTACTACAACAGCCCGTCTGCGGCGGCGGCCGTGGAGAGGATCCGCGCGCCCCCCGCGCCTCCACGTCGCCGGTCCGGATCAGCCCACCAAATCAAGTACGCACGCACGGCCGCGCAAGCCTCGATGCAGCTCAAGCGCCGCTCGCCAAAAAAAAAAACACAAATCGCGCGAGCACGGCTACATGGAGATGCGACGACGGGATTGAGCAGAAGTCGAGACGGAGCGCAACACGCCGCGGCCACCGAATCAGGCGCCGCCGCCGAGACACGTAGAGGGAGGGAGGGAGGGAGGGAGGGAGGGAGGGGATCTGCGTTCGGCGCTCACCAGCGTGGCAGCGGAGGCCCCCGCCGATCTGCCGCCGGCGTGGTGTGGGGTGGGGTTTGGTGGGGTTTTGGGCCTGGGGGGAGAGACGGGGCAAGGAGCGACTGGCGAGAGACAAATGGGGGGCGGAGACGAGCGCATTAAATAATCAAAGGATTTGCCAGCTGGAAATTTGCCCGCCCGCCCGCACGCTTTATCACTCCGCTCCCGCCCTCAGGCAACAAATCTTTTATTTATCTACAATAAACCTTTTGATCTGTTATACTACATGAACCTTATTTTATTTATTTGAAAAGGAGGATAACCCACTGTCTCCACATCGACTTGGACGGCGACAATATCATCTTGGACGGCGAGCAACACAAGGAACTCCAATGCTAATGTCGACCCCAAGACAACGGCCATCCAGTATAGCTTCGCCGTGCAACCATCGTCATACTACACATGACATGCATGTTAACACATGCATGCTTGCATGTACCTTTCTAAACACCTTTCAACTATATGTCGACAGACATAGTATAGTTTTCTCCCTCAAGTGTCATCAGACTACACATGGTATACACATTAACACATGTATGCATGCATGTACCCTTCTAACCACCTTTCAACTATGTGCCAGCAGGATGTATATCTTCGTCATGCAACCGTCATCAGACTACACAGGATGTGTTGGCCAACACATATGTATGCATGCATGTACCCTTTGGACTACCTTTCAATTATTGTTATATGGACAATATGTATGCATATACGTTAACTGAGTTGAATATGTCACAACCAAATGTACAAATTTAATGAGATTCACAATCCACTTAGAATGCACTAATGCATGGTACCATGATATTTTCGGCGTGTGTATTTCTCTCTCTACCTTTTTGGCCATTGTTTGCTCTTAAACCCCCTCCATCCCTCGCACGTATTCGACCTATTGTTGGAATGTTGAGGGATACGGTGTTGGTGTTACAAGGGCACACGTCAGCATGGTCAATGTAGTGAGTATTGTACACCCCGTCTTGATCAGACACCAAGTTGATGGAAACATGTTGTGGAAAAATCATCTTGGATGTTGAGCATTACCAAGAACTCCAATGATAAGATCGACCCCAAGACGGCGGGCATGTCGACAAACGTAGTATGGTTTCATCGTGGAACCATTGTCAAAACTACACATGATATGCATGTTAACACATGTATGTACACATGATATGCACATCAACACATGTGTATGCATGCATCATGGGCATGATGCATGTACCCTTTCGAATCCCTCTGATCGATCACTAGCTCACAAATATGTATGCATGTCATGCATGCATGCACCTTAACCGAAGTGGAATATGCCACAACTAAATGCTATGGATTCTTGAGATTCAAAATCCCCTCAGAATGCATTAATGCATGTTACCATGATCTTTCATCTTCTTGCGTGTATTTTTCTGCATTTTTTGTCACCATTTGCTCTTAACCCCCCTCCACCCTTCCCGCGTAATCGACATAATGTTGTAATGCTGAGGGAGGCGGTGTTGGTGTTACAACAACACAAGTAGGCATGGTCAACGTAGTGTCTAGTGTACACCCCATCATGACCAGACACCAAGTTGACGGAGCATGTGATACTATCTTAGACGACTAGCATCACATGTAACACCAATGATAAGATCAACATCAAGATGGCGGGCATGTCTAACATAAGTAGTATATCGTCTTCATGCAATCATCGTGGGCTACACTTGGTATGCACGTTGACACACTGATGCATGTGTGTACCCTTCCAAACACCTTTCAACTACGTGTGAACAAGCATAGTATGACTTCATCGTGCAACCGTCCACACATGATATGCACGTGAACACACATGGTGTAGTGGGCATGTACGCATGTAACATTTCAGCTCCCGTTTAACTAGCGATAGCATAAGAATTTTATTGCATGCATCGAAGCCAAGGCAATACATACTTCCATAGCATCAAAACCAAGGCAATTCATGCTAAAGCATGCCCGAGAGACTGCGTGCCATGACACCTGCATGCCACAAATCCTCTGCCTGGGAATGCGTACATGCACCCTTTCAACTATCACTAGCTCAATTGATTGTCTCTTTTTTTCAACCCAGTTTGTGGTTGTTGAACTATGCTACTTTGTTCTTATTTAGAACTTTTGTGTAAAAATAGCCAGGAAACAATAGGTAAGCAGGTTAAACAAACAAAAAAAATCCAAAAGTTTGTTTGATAAGTTAAATTATCACATTAATTCATTGCATTGTTTATACATTTAAACTACATTTTTTTTACTATGTTCATGCTACGTTTATACCATAATTACATCATTTTGACACACTTTTATATTGACTTATTGGCCTAGCATTTTTTAGGCCGTACCAGCTGTTTTCTACATGTTTTTGGAGTTCGAATAAATAATATTTTTTTGGGACTAAAAAATCAGGGAAAAATTGTTCGAGAAGTTTCAAGTCAAGATTGCAGCCAGAGGAGCCGGAGAAGACCCTCTAGACCCCACACGGCAAGGAGCTAAACTGCATGAACTTAGGGAGCTCCGCTCCACCGCATGTCTGTTCCCATGCTTAGGGACCTCCGCTCCACCGCATGTCTGTTCCCATGCTTAGGGACCTCCGCTCCATCAACACCACTGCTGAGAACCACCTCACGAAGAGCGCCATTGGACCTTCATCTCTTTCGCCATCTACGACAACCTTCCAACACCTCCTTACCAGGCCGCCCCAGATCAGGAGCTCCCCCCGCCACGCGGGTCTTACCTGACGATGTGCCCTGGTGGCGACGAGAGGGGTAATGAACGAGTGGCGGCTATGGTCCGGTCACTCGCCTCGACCCTCATTCACCGAATGTACAAAGCATGTCAGAAACATCGGAGATTCTGAGGCCACTACCACTGCCAGAATGAGTCGCTGATGCACCGCTATCGTCACTCCTCTATCGGAGCCGGCATGACTCTGTGATGATCGCCGGGAAGTCTTTGTAGTCTTTGTGCAGGTGCCCCTAAGGACTAGCACCATTGAATAGATTTGAAGCACCTGACACCAAATCTCACCGAGCGACGGGAAACCCTAACCTCACAGCCCCAAAAGAGACGGCATGAACTTACGCTGGAACTCCATCGGCTCATCCAGACGGACGGATCCGAGGAGGATCGGAAGCCGAAAGACAAACTTGAAGAAGAAGCGCAACCATCACATGCCCCAAAGAGCACACACATGCGAGGACTAAAAACCCTAACCTAAACCACTGACTGGAGCGAAGGCACTGGAATGGATTCTCCTCCCTGCCACCACCGGCGTTCGGAGTGGTAGGTAGAGAGGAGGCGAATTCACGGGCTCGCCGACAACTCTGTTTGATCCTTATAAGCAAAACAAAATCGTTGTATACTAATCATTTTAAATTAAGATGTTTCCGGAGAATTCATATTGTTTTGGCAATCTGTAGACTTCATTTATAGCCAAACCGGCGCATTTTACAGTTAATTTGTTAGTATTACGCTGGTTCTTTTTTGGACGTGTTGCTATTTTTGCAGGATTAATCTGTATGAATGGAACATTTTTGGATTGAGGTGTTTTTAAGTGAGCAAGTAGTATTATTATTTTCATCCTCCGTGTGCCCCAGCGCCAGCCAGCCCACCGCGCGGCCTTGCTTTCCTCCCTCCCCACCAACCCCCGCCGCCGCCTCCGACCCCTAGCCTCCTCTACGCGCCGCCGCCCCTACGGCCAGTTCGGCGTGCGGCGGCTGGACGGGTTGCTCGCCGCCCGTCTCCTAGGTCGCCGGCCAGCACCACCACCTCGCAGCCCCCCGCGCTGCTGCTCTGCGCCGGGCTCCTCCGCACCAGGGCCGGGTAGGAGGAGGACGTGGTCCCTGGCCTTCTTCTCTCGCGACTCACACCTCGCGCTCCCCGCTGGCCCGCCTCCTGCGCGACTCCTGGTGCTGCAATCGGCCGACGTGGGCCATGGCGAGCGCGGCGCGCGGTACGGGCAGCGGGAGCTGCCATGGCGCGGCCGGAGAGGCCTCCCGATTTCTCGCCGTCGACTCCTGCTTCACATCCTCGGATCCTCCCTCCACCCCCTCGACTCTCTGGCGGACGACGGCGCCCTCGCTGCGACCTGTGGCCCGTTTCCACTTGCCCCCTCCCTGGTCGGAGCCTCGTAGTCATCGACGGGGCCAACGCCGCCGACCCACGCACGATGGCGCGCTCACGAATTGGGCGCCTCCGCCTCCACCTCCTCTTCGTCGCGCCGCCTCCGCCCCTGCCCATCTCTGCTACCACCCCAGGTTCGCGTGCAGCGACGGTAGGACCCCTAAGCGACGGAGATTTCGCCGGTTACTGACGTGTTTCTCTACACTTTTTTTTACTAGTTTCCTGATTTCTCTTACTCGAGCTAAATCAAGGGGCGGTTGGGTTATCTTCCTTGTTCCTGCTGAATTGATATGGATTAGTTGTGTTGGATGATAATTTGGGTTCTCTGATTTCCTGATTATTCATGTCTGTTCCTATTTGATGCCTAGTTTTCATGTTGCGGAGCACGATCCAGTTTAATTATGTAATATCGGCGGCGCGTAGATGATGCAGAGTTAGCTCATACTCATCCTGTACATAATTTCGTCGTACCTTCTTATGTAATATCTGTTCACTATTGTCCTGATCACAAGGGTTCCTTAAGTATTGTGCACCAATTGTGGTTGCTGTTTAAATCCAAGCATATTTGTAGCAAAGTCACCCATTAGCCTATTTCTCTACATTTTGCACATTAAGACCACAAACATTTCGCTTTCGCTGCATGTGTTTAGTAGGGAGCATATCTGAATGATGTCAGTTAGTCTATTTGGTCGTGTTAGTCAATAGAATACTTAACATATCAGTTTAGTCGTGTTAGTCAATTTTGCCCATTAGCCTATTTCTCTCTGCCAATGATTTGGTCGTGTTAGTCAATAGAATACTTAACATGTCAGTTTAGTTGCCAAATAGTGTAAACACAAATCCACAGAGTTCTGGAATAGTAGAGGATATGATTTACTTGAGACTACTTATGTCTTATCTTCAGACTTTTATTCAATCTCGGTATACTTTGCATCTCCAGTTTGATTAATGGTTTGCAGACCAAGAACAATGTTTTATGCTGTTCTTATTCCTGATTTAGTAGTACATTTGATTTGTAGTTTCTTCCTCGATAATAAAGTAGTGGCAGATGAACAGTGAGTTATTTGTGCCCATGCTTTGCTGTAAGCATTAAAGTCACTCTCTGGTTTTCATTTCAGTGAGTTATCCGTGCCCATGCTTTCTGCAGCTAATTAGTAGTTCAGTCCATATATGCAGGGACCATGATATCAGAGAGTTCAAAGTCGAAGGGATTAACAGAACAAACTTTCTTGTCTTCACTGAGGAAATTGTTAGGTCAAGAAGAAACAAGATTTTATACAATGGTATTGTTAAGTCAAGGTGAAATAATTTTTTAGAGATGCTGGTTTTATATCTCTGATTGTTGTTATATGATTCTTACCGTGTGCATACATGATTTCTGGTTTTGTCCCCCGAGGCAGAGAACCTCTAGCTGCTTCTCTCTGCTGGGATTGGCTCGGGACCATATTGAAGATCAGCCAGCTGCGGCAGATGTTACTGGAAGTAACAGCATCTTGGTGGTAGAAGATGAGCTCATGCGCATCTTGATTCTGCTCAGGAACTTCTTGCCTTGGCTATCAGCAAGTTTTGCAAGGTGAATGGAATGTTGCAGGAATTTCCCATAGAGCTTATCTTGAGGGAAAGACTTTCGGAACTGTCGGGGCTGGTCGTATTGGCAGGCTCTTACTTCAGTGTCTTAAGCCCTTCAACCTTTAACCTGCTCTATCATGACAGAGTTCAGATAAACCCATAGTTTGAGAAAGAAATTGGGGCCAAATTTGAAGGGGACCTGGATTCCATGCTTCCAAAGTGTGATGTCATAGTGATCAACACTCCTCTTACTGAGAAAATTAGGTTTCCATTCATCACACTCTTGTTCTTTTCCATTGTCTTCTGGTATGC
This sequence comes from Aegilops speltoides, assembly GCA_021437245.1. Taxonomy (NCBI): domain Eukaryota; kingdom Viridiplantae; phylum Streptophyta; class Magnoliopsida; order Poales; family Poaceae; genus Aegilops; species Aegilops speltoides. Next base: position 21,131,564 of record CM038147.1, on the reverse strand, counting down.
AATTTCTCAAAATTCTGTTTGGTCCTTTCTTCAGAGGCATGTTCAATAAAGAAAAGATTGCAAAGATGAAAAAGGTGGAGTCATCATGAATAACTCTCATGGAGCAATCATGAATACCCAGGCAGTTGCTGATGCTTGTTCCAGCAGTCACATTGCAGGTACCATTCTTTCTTTTAATTAGTCTATATTAAGCACCAGTGTGCTGCAGGATGTGTAGTTGGGGTCTATGATATACATCCTTTTATTTGAGTTCGTGTTTTGCATTTTCTGGGGTAACATGCTAAAACTTGAAATCAGTATAACATAATGCAGTAATATCAAGTACTCGAGTATGCCAGTTTGTAGTCAACAATTTCTTACCACTGACAAATGCGAAAGTTGCTCTATGCTGTTGTAAATTATATTTGAGATTAGGAGAATGATGCAGTACCTTATGTTCTTATATTTAAGATTAGGAGAATGATGCACTACCTTATGTTTCTATCTTGGGGATTTTTTTTCCTTTTACTCCAAGTACCTCATTCCTAATTTTCAGGACATGGAGGTGATGCCTGGTTCCCCCAACCAGCACCCAAGGATCACCCATGGCGCTACATGCCTAATCACATCTTTAGGACTGCAATTGATGCACAGGTTAACTTATGTGTTTATTTTTTCTCAGTATAGGCCTTAATGCATATCAGCATAGAAATTACTGTTCACACGACACTTTTTGCATGGCCTGTGTCCAATCCTTTTTTTTGCAGCGTTAGATTGTCTAGGCAAAAAAATATGGATGGCTTGATCTGCAGTGTCGTATAACTATCAGATATGGAACATCAGATGTATAGTTGCGTTCTATCATCATTTACAGCACTTGATGTTCTGATACCCAACCGTATGCTTTAACAAAACTATGAATAGATTCTATTCACTAGTCATCTATTCTCACGAATTCTGTGGATGCTATCTATTCTCACGAATTCTGTGGATGCTAACTTATGTTTTTCCTTGACAAGTGGAGAATGAAGGGATTATCTATATCTAGAGCAATGAACATATAACTACGACAGTCGGTCAACCTTAACCATGACAAATGTGCATGCTAGATCAGTTCACACATGTTTATCCATTTCCACACTTTGCTGCTGACTGACCGGCCATGTTTCTGATGTCGATGGCAATTCCTTTGACATGGAAATGTTATATTCCATTAACCAGAATGCTTAGCAAGATCGCTGGCCACCAAGTCATGGATGAAGATAGGAGTGCCGCCCAGCCATATGGCTTGGTGATCGACAACCATCTTCGCACCGAACGCCACAAGGGAATCCGCTACCTTATCATAAAGCCTAGGGCAGTACATCACTTTAAAAACAAAAAAATGTAATGCAAGAAACGCTTTAATTTCTCTAGAAAAGAGCTCCATTTGGCACCAGGTCCGGTCTGTTGTTACGATGACCTTCAGAAGCTCCTGTGCATCTGTTTCAGTGATTATATGCGTCATTTCCCAGGACTGAGCTGCCTGGATAGCATTGAAGCAAGCCTCAGCTTCTGCCTGCATAGTATCCTGTAGGAATCACAGTTTACCAGCCTCCTGTAGGAATCGCAGTTTACCAGCCTCTGAGACACCACGTCACCTGTAGCATATTTGATCACAAAACCCAATCCTCCCTCCGATGACTCCGTCAAGAAACTGCTATCTATATTGATTTTCAGCACCTCACCTTTCGGGGGTTCCCAGTTCCTAGCAATGGGTACTGTTTGCTTCAGCTTGTTTATGCAGAAGGTTTCATAGTCAGCTGCATTCCTCCTGATCTGAGACAGAACTTCATCCACGTTTAACTTGTTGTCTCCTGTGTCGACCTTGTTCTGAGTCAACCACCAAGTCCACGGTATTGCAATAGTTAGAGTTATTAAGAAAAGAGGTATTTTATGTTTGTTCTGTACACTCCCTTTTGTTTATTTTCACGCTCATTTTGACTTTATGTATTTACAACAGGCAGTCAATTCACTCAAGAACGATTTCTCAGAATGTGATATCTGGACCAAGGTTTTGACCAGGCAGATTGTGAGATCTGCCTGTGTATCCATTTTTTTTTAAATACCCTGTTGTCCAATCACACCTTCTTTTTGTTCATGTTTTGTGATTTCTTTTCACCTTTGTGTCCTTTCAGAACAAAAGATTGAATGTAGATGGCGCTGGTGGTTATGTATTCACTGGCTAGTATTTCCTGGAGACACTGAGATTTTTGACCTGCTTACCAAAACAATGTGATTGCTATGCATGATTTCGGGTGTCTAGGTATGCTGGGGAAAACTGAAATTCCTTCTGCATTTGTTCAGTGGATTGATAGCTGTTTGTCTCCCCAAATTATCATCTATCTATTATATACTAAAAGCACAATACAGATAAAAAATAGAGAAATAAGTTAGAAAATCTAATAAAAATCGGAAACATCCGGTCCTTTATTCCGTGGATGCTAATTATAACCAACACAATTAACGGTTCATATCTGAGTTATATGTGCATTAGCGAAAAGTGTTCCATCCTCCCATGAGTCTAAGGATTCCCTTCTACAATGTCGTTTGGAAAATCCACAGCGAGGTTGTATATCAACTGGCTGTAGCAACCCTGGCGACTCGCTGATTGCTAACGGTGAGAGTGCCATGAAGAGCTGGCTCAGATTTGCTATGGAGACGTTGTAGCAAGCTACCAAAGCTGACCCGATTGATTCAGTGTCGCACATCCGTACGTAGCTAAAGGGCTAGCAGCTAGCACGATCTGCGATTGATCAATGGATTCTGGCTAAATCTCTCTCGGAAATCACGCCAACGGTCCAGCTTGCTCCCCAGCTCGGCGATGACCGTGGCCACGAGCTTCTTCCTTTGCCGCACACGGAGACATCGCTGGCGGAGCCTAGGCATGTGGCTGTTGGATCTTACATTGGATGATCTAGCAGTTTACTGAACCTTAGAAACAGGGATTTGATCCTTTGTTTGCCTAACCTACTTTGCTGTCTCACCTCAAACTGAGCCATCCTCCCGTCCTCTCCTCCCCTTCTTCCTGCACCCTTCCGCGTGTAGACATCCGATGAGAAGTTACAGGTACACTGCTGTCTCTATTCAACTTCGCGCCATTGTTGTCTCAATCAGTCCACCACTTTGGTAGCCGCTGTTGTTCCATCTCGATTAGTCAGCCTGCATCCCATGCCATCACCGTCGACGTTGCCAACCGCTCACACAACAGATCGCTATACTAGGCATATGCATAGTTGGGGAGACAAAATATCATTGTTTGTTATCTGAAGTTTGTATTTTTGCATCTCTTCCGTAACATTCTTTGACTTGCAGTTAGATGTTTTCATCAGAGCCAGTGTTGCACTGATGCGTGAAAGGACTTGTATGTGATAATCAATTCATTTTCTTGTATTACCAAAATCATCAAATTATTGCCGTCAACTTGGTCTGGTGTGCTTGTATTTTTTGTTTTTGCTTTTTCAAGCACAAAAACAATAATGCAAGTTAGGGGCAGAGTCACCTTTTGACTTTATTTTGTACTTCTCTATATAGACCACTATGTTTTCTTTTTCTTAAATTGTTCGGAGTTATTTGTGGGGAACAATTTAAAATAAAGCATTCGTAGGTATTTGTGCACTTTTCTTATTGCGGTCAAGGCAATCTTGAATTGTTAAGAAAATTTGTTTTGCTGGATCCATACCCATATGCTAGATATGAAATTTTAGAAACTACAGATTTGACATTTTTTCTAGGACATTTGTTTTCCTTTCATGTAATTCCGAACATGAGAATTGAATTGTGTTCCGTCTATAGAAGAGATACAAACATTCCTGTTTTGCCTATATTTCTGCTTGTAATCTTATGCTGGCTGTTTTCTATGTGTAGCTAAGTTATTTTTTGACATCTTTTTCACAGTCTGGGTTGAGATTTTATACATGTTTATGAAAAGCCTCAACTGTAATTGTAGTATTAAACTACAGGTTGCTTATAGTAGTTATCTGATGTTTTTGTGTGCCTACATTGTTCTTCTTTGGGTTGCATCCTCCATGGAAGATGATACGAGGTTCATGTTTTATTCTTTTCTCACTGTTTTGTAAAATGGCCAAATTTAAGAAATTTGTGTCATTCAAATTTGGCATGGGCGTGAGGGACAACCATAGCCATGATATAAGCACGTACATGATTAGAAATATAGCATGTAGATAATCAAATTTATGATTTACGCATGCCCTTTGCTTGTGGTACAAATTCCTTATATTATATAGTGAGGACTTGGAATATAGCACACTAGTCTGGTATCTATATATATTCATGCCTCCAATATTGGTACCATGCCCCCCGGTGGCCCAACACTACTACTTTTGAAAGATTCAAAGACTAAGGAATCATGCTGAATAAATTTAGTACTATTTATCTATTTTACCATAACCAGAGCTTTTCATAATTGTGGTAATGTATTTGTGTTTATATTTTATCCGTTTCAGCAGAACCTTATATCCCTCACCCTTAATTGTCTGTACATTTATACCATTTGTTTGTTACACATCTCGCTTTATGTGCTCTCCTTGACTACCAAATGGCTATTAGGCAAAGGAACAATCCACATAAGTTGAAAAATATTCTTAACTGCCATTGTGCCAATAAGAGAAAAATAGAGCATGTAACAATGCATTAATTTGTTGATAGAGTTAATGTTTAGGTCTTGGAGTTTTTTTTTGGCAAATTAGTTATATTCAAACATTTGCTCGATTATGTGTAAATGGCTATTTTCTCAATTTGAAAAGTAATTCCGATTCCCATTTGAATGGAGAAACCAGGCTTTTTTAAGTTCCAAAAAGAATAAAGATTAATAAGAGACATTGAGAGTGCGCCTAAAATTTGGACAAACACTCTTAACAGTCACTTTATAACTGGACTACAATGGTCATTCCCAAAAGGATTTTGACCCTATCTATATCAATTAATTTGTTGAAGGAAAAAAAAGTGACAGTCTTCTATCTCATTATTGGTAGTCTATTTACTGTTATTCTATTCATGGCTATAGAATATTTAACTTCGGTTTCATTTTGGATGCACTTCCATTAAATGAATAGTTGAAGAGGATGCACTACAAAACAAATTTGAGCACATGAATTTTAATTATAATGACACTCCATATGGAGATATATTTTGATTGCTTTGGCTATTCATCTTGCTTCGTTTTTCTTTTACCTTATCATTATTCACATTTAATTTTATCATGCTGCCTTTTCGTGCTAAGACATGCTATTTCATAGCATTGATGTACATGAATGGAGCCACCATATCATTGCTTTTATGTTAGTAACATCCTTTAGATTTCTCTACCACAAACTATGCGAGGCAATTGATTGGAAACTTCATGTTTCTGTTTTAGTGGTGCAACACTACCTATGTTGGACTGTTGTTGCTTAGCAAGTCTTTCTCAAATATTCCTCAACCATTACATGATGCAGCACCAAAGGTAACCATCACCTACTTTTCAATTGTATCTCCCATCTTTTTACTTATGTTTGATACTCACAAAAGCAAAGTGCAGCTTCATTAATATTTTGAATGATATAAGATACGTGGCAAGAAAATAAGCAAAGTAGCCAATACTTCTAAATACATTTCATGCGAAATAAATTATTTTACATCATCTATAAACTTTTGTCACTTAAAATATTTTTCATGTTTTAAGTGCTTAAGCAAAGGTTTAGTTGACAATTTTAAGATCTACTTGAGGTAAGAATGCCATTTGATTGCAATACATGTGGTTGCAATGTTTTTTGTTATCTATGCAGTTTTTCATGCTTTGGCCTTGCTCTGTTAAGCCATACTCGAGTATTCTCCACCGCTATTGCCTTTGGTGTGTCAGTTTTTGTGGCTCTTTGTTTTGACACTGATCTTCAGCAAAGCTATGTTATGTCTTGAATAACTATAATCAATAGTCTGTGGTAATGATACCTTATATATATTTGAAAAGTTCCCCTCCTCATACATACCTAATATGCAATTCCATTATATATCATTTTACAGCTTGGGTCTTTTTTTTCCAGTACCAATCTCGGCGTTGATGTGTACTTACTCAAATAATGCATAAAAAACAATACATGTATCTTACCTCGCACAGTTTGGTCAAACTATGTTTCCAAAACAAAAGAAATAGTTCAAGCTTCATTCAATTTGTTTTTTGTTCTCTTACAACTGAATGGGTATTCTATAATAAAATATACAGGAGACAATATGTAGTTCCCGGGACCAAATTTTCTTTTAAGAATGTATCAATTGTCTAGCGACCACATAATTAATCTGGAAAGAGTTCCTCAATTAGTTGATTGTTTGTGTTACACACATTATTTTTTGTTAAACCATGCACTAAATCTTTACATGTTTATTTTCAGTTTACTGGAGATTGCATAATTAAATCCTTTGTTTATTGGGAAACATCTGTCAAATTCACGGGCAAGTTTCAACCATGCATCCATGTTTCTTCTAGTTCATTTGAATGAAAAAGGTGAAGTGGTTGCTTGCATCGTAATTATGATGTTAAAGAATTGTCTTGCAAAATATTCAATTAATTTTGCATCTTGAACTGAATGAAAACACTTGTTTGAACTCTCAGCTAAAGGTATTACTCGTATTATTCTTGCATGCAAGTCGAAAAAGCACATCAGACCCTGAATAACCTATAAGATCGTACAAATGGTCGTCCTTCATTGCCTGTAGGGTGCTTAGAGCAAATTAATGATATTTTAACTTCACAGGAAATGATTGCAACAAGTCCAAAATGGTATATATGGAACCTAACACGGATATAGGTTTTCTTTGATTTGCCAGGCTTTGGTTTCGTAGACGCATATTATCAATGCAGCACATCTAATTTCTTGTATACAAAAATTGTTGATCAGGCTTCTAGCCCTGATCAGCCTTGTCATCATGCCCTCTGCCCCCCCCACCAGCTGCGCCGCAGGTGCAACCCAAGTGTCCAGTGGGCCACGCTGCGAACCAGACGCAGCAAGGGCACAGCCCACATCTAACTAGTAAAAGAAGCTGAGCTACCCGGCCACAAGAGCACTTTGCATTCGAGCAGTGATTTTGGGCCGCAGGATGGATTTACTTTTTGTGTTTTTACCTTGGTGTCGATTGGTCAGCTGCTTGTTGCATTTGCATGCATTGAACTGTTTCAGCGCTCTATGACTGGTGGGTTTGTAATCTTGTGGGGCCAGGGAGCAGAGGCTGGGTTTCTCCCGGTACTGCGTAGCTTATTGTGTGAGAGCAACGCAAGGGATGGATTTCCGCTAGTGTACTCAACCGCGCTCTACCCTGCTGTTTCGGTGGTCCTGGTTGGCGTTTGGGCCAGCGGTGCAGTGGCATGGGTGCTCAGGTGAGAGGGGTGTAATCTGTGCGAGTGCGTGCTCGCACACTCGTCTTGCCCATTGATTGGAGAGGACCTATGACCTAACCATTGTGCCACAGGCCACAGCCGCCTCCCCTCCTTTTCCTCGATTCTCGTGCCTCCTCAGCCGCCACCTCTCCTCTCAGCCAGGGCTTAGTCGTCACCAGATCAACACGGGGTGGTGCTGTTGATTGTCCAGTCCCACCAGCCTCTTCTCCTCTCCTCCATGTCACCACCACCACGCGGTGTGGTTGAGGAGGGGATGGCTCAGGAGGCAGGTGAGAGGAAGCAGACGGTCCTCCTTCCCTGACGTGGCCCCGACGTCTCGACCTGCCCTGATGTTTTGTCTCCCCCGGTGAGTCCTCGGTCTTGAAAATAGTTTTCCTCCCCGCACTATTTTGATTCTTGTTCTACAGTGCGAAGGCCTGTAGGTGATGCTTCAAAGAGGAGGCCACAGAGAGCAGCGATGGCTTCTTGGTGGTTTTACTCCATGTAAATTTGAACATAGCTGGTACTAATTAATGGACAACCCTACACCTACGGACATTTTATATAGAAGTTAGCTTACGGGACGAGTTTTGAAGATGTGATTGGAAATCAAAAAGAGGGGGAACCATCACTGGAAAGCAAGAGGGGAGAGGATTTATGGGAAGATGAGTCTGTAGGTGTAAGCTGTAGATGTTGTCCGTAAGTGTAGCATTATTGCTAATTAATATCTGAACATGTTGCCATCTAAACTCTGAGATGACCAAACATCAGTAAACCTGATCTGAACTGATGTAACCTTCCTGGTGTTTCCTCTCTGGTTTTGCATACTTTTTTTTATGGTCTGCAGCTACAGGTTGGCCCTTTATGTGCTCATATATTTATTGATCTTCCTTACAGGACCCAGATGAGCATCCCAAAGAAAGTACGCTTATCCCCATAAAAAGGTTTATATCTGCCCCAAGATTTCGCCATCCTTTACGTAGTTAGTGTTTGTATTCTTTTTCTTGCATGGCATAAATTTTGTGAAAATGATTTTTTATCTGCAGTGGAGGCTGCCGTTGATCTTATCGCCTGTAACCTTCGTGTGCCTACAAATTTGTACCTTGCCATGTGGTGTTTGCTGTCATGCACTATTTCATAGTCCAACATTACCTCTGCCCTCCTGATCAAGAGAGTACTTTCATGTTGAAAAAAGTACAGTAATAAGCACGAGTGGTTGACATAAATGAGGAACGGTGAATAGGTATTTGTTTACTAGGTTGATTGCTAATGAAGCTCACATGTGTATTGCTTTGCGTTATTGTGATTCAGTTGCAGTACTGACATAAACAAATATGATTGCTGCATTGCAATATGGAGTTCCAGCTGAAATGAAATATTTGAAATTGCAGTTATATGATAATGGTGCAATGTTTAGAAATTGCATATTGTTTCAGATTTGGTTCTGGAATAAGATATGTGCTGCCTATAGGTATAGGTACACCCATTGAATATTTTCTGTAAGTTTTCTTTTGTCATTTCTTTGCCATTCCAATATATAGTAATGAGTATATTTCTTGTTTTAATTTGGGACTCCATACCACAAGTAGCCAATTTAAATTGTTTATTATTTGCATAGCACCTTTCTTTCAAAGTATGATGAACATCAAACCATTTTTTGTAATGGTTAAGGAACCTATTTGTGGGTAGCAGTTGTGGCTTATCAGTGTTTATACCTGATTTTCTTCCCCTTAATTAGCTCTCCCCTTCTTGATTTGCTTCATTTAATCAATGTTTTGCAGAGCAGTTGCTCGCCAAAGTGTCTGAGTGGGATATTGATTTTTTTCCTTGATGTTTGTGCAGCATGCAGGTGAGAGGGCCTGGCCTACATGGCTAGCGCGAGGTTGCTCCAACTCCGGCGGTTGGGCCTGCTATGGAATTGACGACGTGTTGTCATGACTGCGAGGAGTCGAGGACTGCTGACGCTTCTCCGCTCACACGCCCTATGGCAGAATAGAATACTCCTGTCTACAACAACTAGACCTTGTTCCCTCTCAGGTATGGTATTGCAGCAATCTCCTTCCACCTTCATGAATGGTTTCTTTGCATATCTTTTGTTGTTTTCATTTGTTGGGTTGGAGCTATAGATGATATTGTAATTTCTAGCTATATTTTCTGCAATGGTAGATTGGTCAAATCTTTCTGTATCTGGCTGTACTTATCTCGTGTGAGGATATGGTCGCAGTGGTGTGTCCTTTATTTCTATATACTTGATTTTATTTGTGCAAACCAAAATTTTCTGTTTTGGTGGGAGCGGCTGATCATCTGCTCTTTGATACACATTGATTACCTTTACCATGATCCTTGATTAAAATATCTAATAGGCTTCTCCACCGAAATGTTTAGCTAGGTCGCCAATTTGGTATTCTAAATACGTCTTTCTAGCTGGGGGTTGCTCATCCAACCTTTTGATGGAAAAAGGATAGTCTGTACGGTTTTCCGATTATCTATTTCAAGATGCCTAGGAAAGTTACATAGACGTAAAATTCAGTTGAGGAACTCCTGGATATTGGAATGGATACTGTTTTCATTTGGATTTATTATTTCCTTGAGGATGTGCCTGGGCTTTAATGTGGAACATGGAATGCCCATCTGAGTTTGAAGTTTGTTTACTCTGTAATCACATAACCACTGTTGTACTATAAAAACAAATCGTCTTGATCTTTATTTGTTCAAGTACCATTTACCGGGCATAAAAGTAGAAATATTTCTTTTGGAGTGTCAGTTTGCTCGCTTAATACCTTCCATTGGCATTGCTTTGAAGTCATTGGCAAGAACAGTATTAATTTCTCACCCTATCCTGGTAAATTCTGCAATGGCAGGTGCTGTGCTGCATTGCTGCTTATTTAATGGTAGCATTGCACGATGGTGCCACTTTTCGTTTACCTTCAGTTGCTGCTGATTTACTTAGTGTTTTGGCACTGAAAATATGAAGACACATTTTCTGAGCCAGTTTAGGACATGCTCGAAAGAATGTGCTAGATTTTAGTTTCGTGCACCATATTCTTCTTCTTTGCTATTTCCTTGATCAGAGTCATGGCATTATTAGGTCGGTCCCATCATGCACATAAATAACTCTAAGGTTTTGTTTGTAATTGATGTTCCCTCATTAGTTCTTTGTTATGTGAATTTTTTGTTTTGTTTTTGCTGTGACTTGGTTGTGCTTTGTCATATGCAGATTGCAGTCACAATGACGAGCTGGCCAGCCATGTCAGCAAGGCCAAAGCAGCATAGGTTTTTCAAACAATAAATGCTACTCCCTCCGTCCGATAATATAAGACCGTTTTTCAAACTGTGTTAGCCTGAAAAACGCTCTTATATCGTGGGACGGAGGGAGTACAATCCCTCTTTTCAGTTTGTATCGTTCAGTTGTACCGTGACTCCATGTTTTCTTTAATTCTTGTGTTGATAAGATCAAGGTGAGTATGGAGGGAGAAAGGTTGATAGGATCAAAGGAGCGTTCATTAGATTTGCTTACCAATTGCCGTTAGTGTTATCTGATTGCTTGGGAGGCTTGCATTGAGTAACTCGATTATCTCTAAACACTCCTAAGCCTTTCCAAGGTGTTACAGAAGATCTTCTATCTCAACCAAGAATTGAAGAAAACATGAGTCACAACCAAAAATTTATTTTCGTCACACTTTTGTCACCATTTCTTTTGTTCTGTGGCTCTGCCAGACATCAATAATATAAATATTTCCTGTAGTTATTTGAAGAGTTTTGTGTAGGAGTTTGAATGGAATAGTTGTCAGGCTCTAGGTGTGTACCGCTCCATTCAGTTATTGGACGGGTTACAGGCGTCATCAAGCGTGGATACAACGGCTCACTGTAGCAATTCATTTCTGCTGTACCGTTTCACTTCTTGTCCGGCTATATAACAGCCTCAGCCAGCTCCTTCGTGGGCATCTATCTAATTCCAATTAAAATCCCAATTGCTATACTTTATACGTACAGCTACCATACTCTGTAATTGTGAATTCATCTTGAATGAAGCAAATACGATCCTCAATTCACCTCAAACCCTAGCTATATCAAGTCCCCAGATCCAACCTGGGGTGTAACAATTGGTATCATGAGTCAGTCCTTCCTTCGGCTGCACGGCCGCGTGGCGGTGTACAAGTGATTTTCAATCCCTTACCCACCCACTGGTGGCGGCGGAGGTGCTGTGGTGGTGGTGTTGGAGGGGTCGTTGGTTCGGCGATCAGTGGCGTTGGTGGTGGTAGAAAATTCGGTGGCAGCTCGAGTGGCAGAACTGGTTGCCGAAGCATATTGTTTCGGTGGTCAAATTCTAGGTTCTAGCGTGAGCGGTGCTGGTGGCGGCAGGATCTGTTCTAGTATGGGTTGCCGTCTCCTATCAGTAGTAAAATTCCTTGTCCTGTGATCAGATCATGGGGCGTTCCAAGCAGAGCATAGATGAGCCAGATCTGTTCGAGTTACTCCATCTCAAGGAGGATGTACTTGCAAATCATGAGGAAACAGTTGGCCTCCGGGAAGAGGTTGATCTGTTCTCTGTTGCGCAAGGATGTGCAGGCATCAAATTCCAAACAAGATGCTATGACAAAGGTGATTACAGGGGTTCAATCAGCAGTGGCAGCGCTCAGCTATCTGCAATCAATGAAGTGCTCAAAACACTCGGCGTAAAGGCCTCCAACACAGTTGATGTTCCTTCTTCAAGCCAGCAGCCTGTTGCGAGTCGAGCACCAGTAATTGAAGATCCAACTAAAGAAACAGAGGAGGTGCCACCAAGGCCTTTGACTGAGGAACCGAGAAAGCGTCTAGCCGTGGAATAGGAAAAGACAAGGCAATGTGCTGCCCTTGCTGGTACTGAACTTCCTCCGATTAACAGAGGGCGTCGTTCTGCTCCTCCGGGGTTTGACAGTACCCAGGTTCAACCGGTCCAGTCAGGTCAGGCATCATCAATACCAGTTCTTCGTGTGGCAAGAACACCAGCTTACACTCAGTTTCAGCAGCAAGGAAATAGATTACTGTGGGAGGATTATCCAAGGGTGTATGAGACAGATATGACATCACAATTCCTGAAATCCATGACAAAAGGACCACGTATGGAGTCTCCTAGTTATGATGGTATTTTTCAGATGGCTGGAGCACCGCCTGAATATAAGGTCTCCTTGGCTCAATTGTATTTTGTGGGCAGATCGAGCTGATGTTTGGTTGAAAAGATCCACTTTACTGAAACAACAGGTTTCTGTGAAGAGATTTTGCATAGATTTTTAGCAGCTAACTCTTATGATCTGGTGGATCGTTTCAATGCTTTTTGTCAGAACAATTTGTTAGTTTCAAAGTATACTTATAAGTTTGAAGATCTTATGGCTGAAGTACAAGAGGAAAACCCCAACTTGTCTGAAAACTGGTTTGTAAAATGCTCCATGCATAGTTTGAGGGCAACAATCAAATTTTTATGGCTGAAGTTACAAGAGTGAATTGCAAAAAACATCGACATTGAAGGCTAGAGTTGCAGAAATGACAAGTCTGTAGTTTTGTGCCCAAAAACACTAATTCCCAGGCTAATTTTTTGCAGAAACCACAAGTGGCTCTGTTCGGCCATTTTAAGTGGGATTATGACAGGTGGGTCCCGCTGTTGTCGACGTGGCGTCACTGTTGATCCGTTTGGCTTGTTAGACGCCGTCAGAAGCCGTTCGCGGCCCGTCTCGAGCCGGAACCCATTTGACCGGTCCACCCCCGCGACTCGTTACAGGCCCACCCACCCCAAACCTCATTCGCCCCCGCTCTCAGCTCGAACTCATTCGCCGCCGTCGACCCGTCCACATCTCCGACCGCCGCCGCCGCCACCACCGCGTCGCCATGGTTTCCTGGAGTGAGGATGATGACAGCAGTGAGAACTATTACCAGTACGCCACCTCTGGTTCAGACGACGGCATCATGAAGGTGAGTTGGTAGAAATAGGGTTAGAGTTAGGATTTGGGGATTTTCCTCTTGAGCTAAATCTGAATTTGAGGGCAATGATTTTGTTTTGTGCCATGAACACGGGGTGCGAGCAGAAAGACTTGTTGCTTTCGAGGGCATCCATACTGGCAGGAGGTTCCTTGGCTGTGCTGTGAAGGTATGTGTCAAATTTTAGCTGATTAGGTGTTGTGGTCTAATCATTTGGTCATTGTTTAGTACTTAATTTGGTAGTTAGCAGATCTGGCTTGTTAGTTAGCCTGTTTAAATATTTGCTGACAGTGTGGATCAGTGAGGTCAGTGAGGATATGAGCATATGACAGTGTGGATCAGTGAGGTCATTTGTTCATTTGTTTATATGGCAGTGTGGATCAGTGAGGTCATTTGTTAATATGTCAGCATGTGACAGTGTGGAGCAGTGAGGTTTGTTTATATGTCAGCATGTGGATGGGGTTGGAAGCAGTCATTAAAAATTCTTATTAAGTACTGTTGGCCTAGTTGCTTTTAGTAAGCACTCATTTAGATTGCCTAATTGTTAGTACTTGTTGGAGTGCCTACTTGTTATTAGTAAATAATTCATCTTGGCATGTAGCTTTTATCTTGCTGTTTAACACTGTAATTGAACAGGATGCTAAAAACTGTGGACTTGTTGAATGGATTGATCCATCTTGGCCAGCTACAATGGAAAATGCACTGTCCAAGTTGTGGGATATGTATGAACAGTCCAAGAGAGACAGGACTGAGGACAATCTGATGAACTCATTTGCTGTTCACTCACCGACACAAGAGAAGATCAAGCTGCAGCCGCTTATGACAAGTTGGTTGGAGATGTTCAATCCCTTTTGGATGAGAATGAGAGGAGCCCAGATGGAAAGGAAGCTTGATGAGAGCAAGCTCCGGAGAAGTATGACATGGTTAAGGAGCCGACAGATCTCAAGCCACCGTCATTAGGAACATGAACTTGAAGCTTCTTGAAGAGAAGACTAAGTTGCGTGCCTGCATTGATGAGCTTGAGAAGGTTGTGGAGCGAGCAAGGCCAAGATGAATGGGATCAAGGCAATCTTAGCTGAATGAGCCACACTGGGCAGTAATGGTCATGGAGTTCATGGTCATGTATGGATCTCCTCATTAGTTATGTAATGGTCATGTATGGATCTCCCAATTATGCTACTTATTAGTTATGTATGGATCTCCAAATTATGCTACTTATTAGTTATGTAATGTTCATGTATGGATCTCCCAGTTATGGTACTTATTAGTTATGTAATGGTCATGTATGGACCCCCCAATTATGGTACTTATTAGTGATGCATTGCTTATCTATGGATCTTCCAATAAGATTAATGTGATGAATTTAGGTCGTTTTTCGACGTCGAGGCACCGTAGACTCATTTAGGTGGGTTTTTCGACGTCGAGGCACCCTAGACTCATTTAGGTGGTTTTTTCGACGTCGAGCCACCCTAGGCTCATTTAGGTGGTTTTTCGACGTCGAGGCACCCTAGACTCATTTAGGTTGTTTTTCGACGTCGAGCCACCCTAGACTCATTTAGGTGGTTTTTCGACGTCGAGCCACCCTAGACTCATTTAGGTGGTTTTTTCGACGTTGAGGCACCCTAGGCTCATTTAGGTGGGTTTTTCGACGTCGAGCCACCCTAGGCTCATTTAGGTTGTTTTTTCGACGTCGAGCCACCCTAGACTCATTTAGGTGGTTTTTTCAACGTCGAGCCACCCTAGACTCATTTAGGTGGTTTTTTCGATGTCGAGCCACCCTAGGCTCATTCAGGTGGTTTTTTCGACATCGAGCCACCCTAGGCTCACTTAGGTGGTTCTTTTGACCTCGAGCCACCCTAGACTCATTTAGGTGGTTTTTTCAACGTCGAGCCACCCTAGACTCATTTAGGTGGTTCAACAAGCATCAACAAGATGCATTCAAGTTCAACAAGCATCAACATCATGCATTCAAGTTCAACAATCATCAACATCATGCATTCAAGTTCAACAAGCATCAACATCATGCATTCAAGTTCAATAAGCATCAACATCATGCCAACAAAGCATCTAGTTCAACAGCCAACATATGCATCAAATTCAACAAACCTGGCAACAAAGGCATCTAGTTCAACAGCCAACATAGGCATCAAATTCAACAAACCTGCCAACAAAGGCATGAAATTCAACATCTAGTTCCCATAAGCATATAGGTACTCCTTCATCTTGTAGGAAACTGTCCTCTTCCTTCCAGTCTGTCTTGGAGCATGAAATGTTCCCCTATGGCCTGCAGCAGATGTAGAAGATGCACCAGCTTGGGTAGTTTTCTTCCTGGGAGACCTCCTTGGAGGAGCAGTAGGTGCTAGGGTAGCATTCTTCCTTGGAGACCTCCTGAGAGCAGCAGTAGGTGCAGTAGCAGCAGGTGCAGCTCTCCTCTTTGGAGGAGCAGTAGGTGTACTTGCAGCAGGTGCAGCTTTCTTCCTGGCAGGAGCAGTCCCAACATCTGTAGATGGAGATGGCCTCTTCCTTGTTGAAGTAGCAGCCCCAACAGCAGTAGGTGCAGCAGCTGTAGATGAAGCAGAAGCATTTGACCTGTCTGGCTGCATTTAAAAAACAAAAACAATCATTCAGACATAACTACAATTCTATTTGTGCCCACATTGAGACATAACTGCAAAAACACAAACAAAGATTCTTAGCTAACCTGATGTTGGTTTTGTCTCATTGCAAGAGCTGGTTTCAAGGGCTTGGAGCACACAGTGTATCTGTGCCCCACAAGTTTGCAGTTGCTACAAGTAATGGATGCCATCCTAGATGTATCTCTTGGTGCTGGCTTCTCAAATGGGTTTTTCCTCCTCTTTGTTTGTTGCTTCCCTACTTTGTCTCTGAAAACTGGAGGCTCTATGTCCTGAGTTCTTGTCCTTGGCCACAGATTTGGACCAGGGACAGGAAATATGATATGCCCATATGCTTTTTGGTACATTGCCTTCTTGAAGAAATCATCAACAAAGTCTTCAGGTTGCAACTTAGCATTCACAATTGCAGATACTGCATGATTGCAAGGCACATCAGTCATATCCCATTTCCTACATCCACATGTTCTGTGCAGCAAGTTGACTGAGTAGGTGCTATCTCCACTACTAACTTGGTAAATGTTAGGACCAGCCATCAAAGATTGGCACCACCTTGAGTTGTACTTTGCCTCCTCTAACACCTCTGCATATGTTGGGCAAATCTCCCAATTTGCTGTCTCTGTCTTGGTTCTATTGGTGTTAAACTTCACCATCAATTTAGTTCTAATTCCTTCCAGCATGGTCTTTATTGGCTTGCCTCTAACATCTAGGATCATTTTGTTAAACACCTCACTGATGTTGTTCACAACTAGGTCTGTCTTGCAGGTTAAATCCATTGCATGTCTAGCCCATGTATGAACTGGTACTTTATTAAGCCATGCCCAAGCTGCCTTACACTCTCTTTTCAAATCATTCATTGCAGCTAGGTGTTCATTCTTAGTATAAGAGTAGCTAGCTGCATCCATGTGTTTCTTTAGTTCATCACCTCTAAAACCAGCTGTCTGGAAATTCTGATATATGTGTCTAAGCCAGAATCTTTGTGGACAATTGGGAAATACATGGTTTACTGCATTTAAAAGGCCCTGTTGACAGAATATGAACTAGAGCTAAATATTTGGCCAATTGAATAGTTCACAAAGCAATGTGCACATGAAATCTGACAGAACAATAGAACCAGGTGTAGAACAATAGAACAATGAAATATGAGAAGAGAAGTTTACCTTTTGCCTATCACTAATGATAGTATAGTACCCAAACTTTCCACTCTCTCCACCAAGTGCATCTTTCAGTTGAGTTAAGAACCAGGTCCAGCTGTCTTTGTCCTCTTTGTCAACAACTCCAAATGCTATAGGATATATGTTGTTGTTTCCATCCCTTCTTGTTGCAGCAAGGATCTGCTGACCTGTTGACAGCTTGATAAAACAACTATCTACCCCTGCAAAGTGACAACTGTGAGAAGACAGTGTATTTAATGTGGCCAAATAACAAATACAGTACACAATTTACAACACAATGTACCTATGAATGTCCTACATCCATCTAAAAACCCTTCTTTGCAAGCATTAAGACAGTAGAACAGGCCATGGAACCTTGGGTTCTTGCTTGGGTGCTCTGGCAGATGCTTAGTGGTCACAACACATCTACTTCCTGGGTTTGTGTCCAAAACAGCCTGCAAGTATTCTCTAATCCTAATGCATTGACCTCTCTGGTCTCCTTGGACAACCTTCAATGCTTGTTTCCTAGCCCTATAGGCCATATGGGTTGAGATCTCTACTCCATATTTCTTCTTCAAATTCTGCATAATTGTGGTGATTGGTGTGCCAATATCAATTCTCAGCATATCCTCACACTGGTGTGCCACCCATTTTGCTGTGACCTTGGTATTCTCTGCTATTGCTGGGCATGTGTGCAGAAAATTAGCCTTTCTTATTCCAAAAGTACTTTCATTTGCAAGAACAGAAGCTGCAATGTAGAAAGGACATTTAACATTAGTGCAGTAGACTATGATGCTATCATTGCAGTTTCTGTGGAACTCATAGTTCCTATTCTGGATTATGTGAAATGTCTGGAGTGCTCTCCTAAATTGGTACACATTAAGGAAACAAAGCTTTCTACAAAACTGCTCCTCTGGGTTCTCTCTTTCTTCACTGTACCACTTCCTTGGTTGTGCTTTATATGCTCTGCTCTTCCTTCCATTGGGCAGAATATAAGGTGCATTCTCAGCTCCATCATCATATTCCTCCTTCAAATCACCTACATCTAGCTCCTCATCTGATGATGGTTCCCACACATCCTCAAATCTTTGCTCCAAGCTTGAATGTGACCTCTTGGTTGGCCCTTTTCTTTTTTCCTTCCTCTTGGGTGGATCCTGTTGTTGCTCCTCAACTTGCTACTCCTCCTCATGCACCATCTGCTCATCCTCCTCAACTTGCTCCACTTGCTCCACTTGCTCCTCCTCATCTTCCCCATAAACTTCATCCACATCAGTGTCTCCTTCAAAATGAAGGAGTGGGTCCTCTCTCTGCCTCCTAAATTCATTAAGCCTGTTAAGAAAGTCCTCATCTGCATCCAGATCAGAGTCATCTTCAGTTAGAAGAACTGGTAGTTTTTGCTTAACCATTTGAACATGCTCAGATGCCTCCTTATGTTTCCGACATTTCTCAATCTTGGTTCTCCTCTTGAGCTCCATTAGTGTCTCCTGCTCATCTTGCTCCATAGCAATATGTAAGTTTGAGCTCTGCTGTGTGGCAAAGAATTGAAGTGGCTCTGACTGCCTCTGTTTCTCAGGTGATATGAAAAGAACTCCAGAAGGGTTGACTTCATAGACAGGTTTTTCTCCTAATTGACTCAAAGGAACCTGCTCCTCATACAAATAACCTGAATTCAAATCTGCAGGTCTTGGATCAGTGGCCCTAATCACTGTCAAATTCAGTACAGTCTCATCCTTACTAGCAATATGGTCAAGCATTTCATCGACCATGTCATCATCAGTAATTTCTACCAATCCTTCAATACCCACACCAGGCTCCTTCACAAAGTAAATGTAATCATTCACCCCATATCCCTCTGTCTCTATTAATGCTACCAAATTGTGATATGTGATGTCTGAAATGCATAGGGATCTCTCCAAGTTATCTCTTTCATGGAAGTGCATTCTAACTTCCCAAACAGCATCATCCAAACTACACAACAAGATAAAACAAAAATTCTAGTTAACAATGCTATAATTAACAATGCATAACTAGAAATGAAGCTAATATACTTTGCTCTTATTGGCACTGCTCTAATTAACAGTACAAAACTACAAAATAAGCTACTATAATTTCACCTTTATTGCCACTGCTCTAATTAACAATGGATAACTACAGATGTAGATACTCTAATGTACTGCCCATAATAAAATCAAATTCAGTGTTTCAAAGGCATAACTACAGATGTAGATAAACTAATTTTCTCTTGTAATGTACATAATTAACAGTGCATATTAACAAAATAAGCTACTCTAATGTGTTCTCAATTGGCATCGCTCTAATTAGCAATGACATTGCTACATATCAACTAATTAAAATCAAATTCAGTGTCTCAAGACAGCCCAAGATCCATTGCGAATAATCAAATGTACTATTTCAGTACAACCCAAACTAGGGTTTAACACTGCTAATCAAAATAACCACAGATAGATACAGCCCAAGATCCAGCCGCTGAATCCTAACCCTACCTCTAACCCTAACCCTAGAATCTGTACAAATGAGGTAAACTTACTAGACGCCGCCAAATGACGATCCCCACTGGTGGCTTTGGTCGGATCCGCCTTCACGGCCCTGACCCAAGATCTAGCCGCCGCGAACTCGAGCGAGTGCCGGGGGCTGGGGTTGGGGCTGCTCTCTGAAGGGGCGCCGGGGTTTGAGCTGCCGCACAGATCCGCCTCCGATGGTCTGTCGTCTCCGCCACCGGCAGGCCCACCGCAGTCGCCGCCGCCACTTGCCGTCGTCATGTCTGAGGAGAGAGGGGGTGCGGAGAGAGGGTGCGGGGGAGGGAAAGAGAGGGCGCGGGGGAGGATGCGGACAGAGGGATAGCGGAGGTGGACCGGTCAAATGGGTTCCAGCTCGAGACGGGCCGCGAACGGCTTCTGACGGCGTCTAACGAGCCAAACGGATCAACAGTGACGCCACATCAACAACAGCGGGACCCACCTGTCATAATCCCACTTAAAACGACCGAACAGAGCCACTTGCGGTTGCGTCAAAAAATTAGCCTGGGAATTAGTGTTTTTGGGCACAAAACTACAGACTTGTCATTTCTGCAACTCTAGCCTTCAATGTCGATGTTTTTTGCAATTCACTCCCTGTTGCGAGTCGAGCACCAGTAATTGAAGATCCAACTAAAGAAATAGAGGAGGTGCCACCAAGGCCTTTGACTGAGGAACCGAGAAAACGTCTAGCCGTGGAACAGGAAAAGCCAAGGCAATGTGCTACCCTTGCTGGTACTAAACTTCCTCCGATTAACACATGGCATCGTTCTGCTCCTCCGGGGTTTGACAACAGCCAGATTCAACCGGTCCAGTCAGGTCAGGCATCACCAATACCAGTTCTTCGTATGGCAAGAACACCAGCTTACACTCAGTTTCAGCAGCAAGGAAATCGTTTACTGTGGGAGGATTATCCAAGGGTGTATGAGACAGATATGACATCACAATTCCTGAAATCCATGACAAAAGGACCACGTATGGAGTCTGCTAGTTATGATGGTATGTTTCAGATGGCTGGAGCACCGCCTGAATATAAGGTCTCCTTGGCTCAATTGTATTTTGTGGGCAGATCAAGCTGATGTTTGGTTGAAAAGATCCACTTTACTGAAACAACAGGTTTCTGTGAAGAGATTTTGCATAGATTTTTAGCAGCTAACTCTTATGATCTGGTGGATCGTTTCAATGCTTTTTGTCAGAACAATTTTTTAGTTTCAGAGTACACTTATAAGTTTGAAGATCTTTATGGCTGAAGTACAAGAGGAAAACCCCAACTTGTCTGAAAACTGGTTTGTAAAATGCTCCATGCATAGTTTGGGAGCAACAATCAAATTTCACTTGAGACCCTTGAGACCTGTAACTTTGACAGATGCATACTGTTGGCAGTGGATATTGAACAAGCTATACCAGCTAAGAAAGCATATCCTGCTCTTACTTCCAATCAGAATAAGCCATATATACAATATCAAAAGCCAACACCTATGGGACAAGAAAAAGGTAATGAAGCTACGCAGATAGTGGATATTGAACAAGCTACACCAGCTAAGAAAGCATATCATGCTCTTACACTAGTGCATAAGCAGGCTTTAGCACCGGTTCGTAAGGCCCTTTAGTGCCGGTTCAGCCAGGCACTAAAGGGTGGGGACTAAAGCCCCCCTTTAGTACCGGTTCAACACAAACCACCACTAAAAGGCCACCACGTGGCACGAGCCAGCGACAGCGGCGGGGAGACCATTAGCACCGGTTGGTGTTACCAACCGGTACTAAAAGGTTTAGGGGCTTTGGTTTTATTATTTATTTTTCCTTTAATTTTGTGTTTTCCATTTATTTTTTTCATTTGCTGGTATTTTAGATACTACATATTGTACACGTTATGCATATATATAAATAGAATTCCGATCACATTTGCTGGTATCATCGAATGTCTGCACCACCATTCACACATACACACATGTACGTATATATACAATTTGGTATATACAAAGACCGATGAGGTATATTTACGTACAGTAGCAATTTAGATATTTTTTTTACATTATAATGAGTTATTAAATCACTAGGTGAAAAAACCGCAGATTAGTTTCAAGTGGATGGATCCTAAGTGATCAAGTCATGGATTATCACGATAATCCATTACTTGATCATTTAGTTTCAATCCACTTGAAACTAATCCGCGGTTTTTTCACCCAATGATATAATAACTCATCATTATCATCATCATCATCATCATCTCATCATCATCATATTAATATAAAAACTCTTGCATCATATCATCATTAACAAGCTAATCAGGGGCGGAGCCAGGATTTAGACATAGGGGGGCCAGACTGGCGGTAAAGCTAGGTTTTTTTGCCTCACAAACTACCTAATAGTTTTACATCTGAGTATCATTCATCTTTAACTTTGCATTGACACACAACCTTTTGCAGCTGAAGTCGAATAGAAAATAATAATAATAAAACTACCCTGAAATATGACATGAAATGCGCTGCTACAAAACAATGTCATATGTACAAATAAGAAAAATCACTGTATAACCGAATGATTGGCTTTTAGCTTGCATTTAAATAGGTTTGAATGGCAAATCATCACTGGTTCAATTATGTAACTTTGTTGTTGTACTAAAAAAAATATCAATGAGAAGGGAGAGATCATTGGCTGCAGGACGAATGATTGTCGAGTGAATTAGCTTGCGTTTACGAATCAGATCATGAGAAGGGAGATCCGAGACGGGTGGCGGTGAGGGCGCAGGATGGCAACAGCGCAACGGTAATCAACACACACGCTAATCATAGGGAATAATGCCCAGCGCCCAGGAGACTTCTAACGGAGGCCAATCAACAAATATGGCCTTGTCATGGGCTTGTGAACGACTGCTAGTGGGCTTTTACATTGGCCCTTTTTCCTTCTTCATAAATCACGTTGAGTAGGGGGGGGGGGCAATTACTTCTGTATCGCTAATTTATATGGCCTACCTCGATCGATAGGGGGCCAGCCCCTGCTAGCCCCCCTTGTCTTCTCCACTGAAGCTAATAATTATCATAGTCATTACTGCTATCTAATCACCACCAATACTAGCTAATAATAATCATCATAGTCATTACCACCAACACTAGCTATTTAATCATCACAGTCTTAGTGTAGCACATCATGCATCATCTTCAAACTCATTCTAGCTAGCTAATCACTCCTGCTGCTCTCTCTCAGGTAAAATAGCATAGAACATGTGTAGCACTCCTAATTCATCATATTGGAGCATGCAGATGAACCTATCTCCTAATTGTGGGTTGTGCTTCTGATTGCTGCCCCCTAGTACTATCCAGTCTTTCACTATTAAGACTTGCTCGGTTTTAGAAATCCTGAATGCACTCATGTGCAATGTAGGATGTCTTGGCCGTAAGCTAACCATTGCCATGTGACCTTTAGTCTCGATCCATTGAGGCACAACTATCATCGGGAGTCTCTGCTGAAGAACATCATAGTAACATACTTAGCAATGAAGTTTAGCTTAAAAAATAATGTATGCAAAAGATGCACTTAGGACACATAGTAAAATTCTTACCATCTTTCCTAAATAGATGTGACCATAGTTCAATACGAACACTATTGGTCGTACGTTTTGAGTATTAAGATTTTCAAGTTCAGGAAAATAATTTGTCTTGACAGCATCAAGATCCTCAAGCCATGAAACATAATGACTTATCTCCTCACAATTTAGTTCAGCTCCGGGATAGTGGTAGGTCATGTCTACCAAGCGCCGGACATGTTTGCTTGAATGGAAATAAGTTGTCAATAGAAATTAGTTGTCAACTATTTTTGAATAAAAAATATCTAAGACATAAATATGGTTGAGAAACTCACATAATGGTAGAACTGGAGGCGTCTGCACATCGACCCAGATGTCGATATTACCTTCAATATCATCTTTTGGACGAATATCAAAGGTGATAAGCATATCAGGCTCAAATGCATAAGCCTTGCACAGTGCTCTCCAATTTTGCATTCAAAATAGGTGTAGGTGTCTGCATTGTATAATTTTGCGACAGAAGTATAACCATGCTCGGTCCTCAAATTCACTCTCTTTACCTCGATAGTTTTCATAGTACCGAAACCAACCTTATCCAAGACATACATTCTTGCATGGCAGGGGATACACTAGTAGAATAGTAAAAAATTTAAAATTATAAGTTGAAGCAAAAGAAGCAGAAGTCATGCTTAATTAGAAAAAAGACTCGTCGTTGTGACTTAATGTCTCCACTTCGAAGGTCTCATCCACCTTGATGCTGAAGCGCCTACCACCAACTAGGTGAGGCCTGTCGCACTGGCTACGCTCATCTTCGCAGTATTCACACATACCGACTTCCTTTTTGTCGTCAGACATTTCCTATGTTCATAGTTAAAACATTAATTGAAAATCTTATAATCCAAACATTTCATTTGGTTAAGAAGCATAACTAAATACCCTAGTTCTACTCTATTCAACACTGAGGAGTGGAGAAGGAGAAGGTGGACTTTTAGCTCACCGACTCGGGTGTAGAGGAAGTAGAGGTAGATCGGATCACGATCACTCCAAGGAGACACGACTCTACAAAGCATGCATATTCCACCGAGTAAAATTTTAATTAGACCATCAAATCTCATATAGCATTCTTTGATGACAAAGTGATAATGACATAAATTGAACTAGTTCTATTAATTCAACCAATTCAACTAAGCACTTACTAAAAAGAAACTAGTTCTATTATTTTTCTTACTAAAAATAATCTAGTTCTATAGTAAAATTTTAATTTTATCATCAAATCTCATATACCTAAATTTTCTTACTAAAAATAAACTAGTTCTATTAATTCAACTAGTACAACTAAGTACTTACTATAAATAAAAATAATTATTTTTCTTACTAATTCAACTAAGCACTTACTAATTCAACTAAGCACTTATTAATTTTCTTACTAATTCAACTAAGCACTTACTAATTCAAATATCATATAGAAGTCAACTAGTTCAATTAATTTGACAAAAGTATAAAAACTAATTCATCTAACATTAATATATCTAATTCATCTATAAATAAAAGTATAAAAACTAACTCATCTAACATTAATATCTAGCTAATTCATCTAATTCATCTAACATTTGACATTAATATCTAACATTTGACATTAATATCTAACATTTCTATCTAATTCATCTAACATTTGACATTAATATCTAACATTTCTCTCTGTGTGTGTACTGTGTGTGTGTACTATGTGTGTGTGAGGGCGGCCATGGCGCGGCAGGGGGCGGTCTTACAATGGGCGATAACGGCGTCTGCGAGGCGATGGGGCGGCGACGGGACGGGCGGGGCGGGCGCAGGACGAGGACGGGCTTGCGGCGATGTGGATTTGGCGACAGCGATCACAAGACGACGGGGAGGCGACAGGCCGTGGAGGCAACAGGGACAGGCGCGGCGACGGGGCGGCGACGGGGACGGGCGATGGCGACCAGGTTGAAGTAGAGGAAGAAGAGAAGAAAACTGCAAATTTCGTAAGGTGTTGCTTATATAGGATGGATCTTTAGTACCGGTTGGAGCCACCAACTGGTACTAAAGGTCAAATTTGGCCAGGCCAAGCTGCGGGAAGCGACCCCCTTTAGTACCGGGTCAAGGCTGCAACCGATACTAAAGACCCCCCTTTAGTACCAGTTGATGCCACCAACCGGTAGTAAAGGGAGTGCGCTGGCCCAGGTGCGGTGCACAAAGTTTAGTCCTACCTCGCGAAGCGAAGAGCAGCCGCACAGCTGGTTTATAAACCCGGCCGCGGCTGCTCCTTCGAGCTCCTCTCTAAAGCAGGCCTTCTGAGCCTACCTTTGCTGTGCTGCCCTGTTGGGCCTACTGGGCTTGTGGGCCTGCATCTTGGCCCAACTACAGGTTGAATTTCTTGTCGTATGCAGGCCGTTGTGTCCCAGTAGGCGGGTTTTTTTTATTTAGTTTTTTTTTCTTTTTTTCTATTCTGCTTTATTTATTTTCTTTTAATTATTTCTGAGTTGTTTTTTTTGCTGTATTTAGAATTTCTTTGTGAATATTTTAGCTTTAGGTACAAAAAATTACAAACTTTCTATTAGTGCCAGTAGTTTTCAAATTTGAATAGTTTAAATTTGAATTATTTGAAATTTGTGTGGATCACTAGTTTGGGAATAACTTTACCTTAAAAATAGATTTTTCAGTGATTCTTTTTTCTTATGCTTAATATTAGTGTGTTTTATCATTATATTCAATTTGGTAATACTTAGATTATTTGAAAAATGAAATGCCTTTGTAATAGATGAGTTTTGTCCGAGACCCTGATACTTCGAAAGAGATTGTCCATTTAGTACACGAGGTGTATCTAGTTTTTGCCGTAACTCTCTCTACTTTTTTGCACATGCTATGTGGGTGAAATGATGATACCATGCCAACTTTCAACTTTTTCAGAGTTTATTTGTAGTGATTTTCATTTTCAGGGTCATTTAGCTCAAAAATCAGTAAATGCATGAAGATTAGCAAATGAAGTCAGAAAGGGTTGAAAGTTGATGACGTGGCTTTGAATGGTGCATACTGGACGCACAAAAAGTCTGGAGTTGTAATAAGTTAAAAAAATTAATTGCCTTCGTAACATATGAGTATTCGTCTGAAACCCTGATACTTCGAAAGGGGTCCATTTTGTACACGAAGTGCATCCAGTTTTTGACATAACCCTCTCTACTTTTTTGCACATGCTATGTGGGTGAAATGATGATACCATGCCAACTTTCAACCTTTTCAAAGTTCATTTGTAATGCTTCTAAATTTCAGGGTCATTTAGCTAGAAAAATCAGTAAATGAGCTGAAAATTAGCAAATGATGTCAGAAAGGGTTGAAAGTTGATGACGTGGCTTTGAGTTGTGCATACTGAACGCACAAAAAGTCTGGAGTTGTAATAAGTTAAAAAAATGAAATGCCTTTATAACAGATGAGTTTTCGTCCGAAACCCTGATACTTCGAAAGAGATTGTCCATTTTGTACACGAAGTGCATCCAGATTTTTCCGTAACCCTCTCTACTTTTTTGCACATGCTATGTGGGTGAAATGGTGATACCATGCCAACTTTCAACCTTTTCAGAGTTCATTTATAGTGCTTTTCAATTTCAGTGTCATTTAGCTCAAAAAAAATCAGTAAATGCATGAAAATAACAAATGAAGTCAGAAAGGGTTGAAAGTTGATGACGTGGCTTTGAATGGTGCATACTGAGCACACAAAAAATCTTGAGTTGTAGTAAGTTTGAAAGAATGAATTGCCTTTGTAACAAATGAGTTTCAGTCCGAAACCCTGATACTTCGAAATAGATTGTCCATTTTGTACACCAAATGCATCCAATTTTTGCCGTAACCCTCTCTACTTTCTTGCACATGCTATGTGGGTGAATTGATGACACCATGCCAACTTTCAACCTTTTTAGAGTTCATTTGTAGTGCTTTTCAATTTCAGGGTCATTTAGCTAAAAAAATAAGTAAATGAGCTGAAAATTAGCAAATGATGTCAGAAAGGGTTGAAAGTTGATGATGTGGCTTTGAACGGTGCATACTGAACGCACAAAAAGTTTGGAGTTGTAATAAGTTTAAAAAAATGAAATGCCTTTGTAACAGAAGAGTTTTCGTCCGAAACCCTGATACTTCGAAAGAGATTGTCCATTTTGTACATGAAGTGCATCCAGTTTTATCGTAACCATCTCTACATTTTTGCATATGCTATGTGGGTGAAATGATGATACCATGCCAACTTTCAACCTTTTCAGAGTTCATTTGTAGTGCTTTTCAATTTCGGGGTCATTTAGGTCAAAACATCAGCAAATGTATGAGAAATAGCAAATGATGTCAGAAAGGGTTGAAAGTTGATGACGTGGCTTTGAATGGCGCATACTGAACGCACAAAAAGTCTGGAGTTGTAATAAGTTTAGAAAAACGAATTTCCTTTGTAACAGATGAGTTTTCATCCGAAGCCCTGATACTTCGAAAGAGACTGTCCATTTTGTACACGAAGTTCATCCAGTTTTTGACATAACCCTCTCTACTTTTTTGCACATGCTATGTGGGTGAAATGATGATACCATGCCAACTTTCAACCTTTTCAGAGTTCATTTGTAGTGCTTTTCAATTTCAGGATCATTTAGCTCAAAAAAAATCAGTAAATGCATGAAAATTAGCAAATGAAGTCAGAAAGGGTTGAAAGTTGATGACTTGGCTTTGAATGGTGTATACTGGACGCACAAAAAGTCTGGAGTTGTAATAAGTTTTAAAAAATGAATTGCCTTTGTAACAGATGAGTATTCGTCCGAAACCCTGATACTTCGAAAGGGTCCATTTTGTACACGAAGTGCATCCAGTTTTTGACATAACCCTCTCTATTTTTTTGCACATGCTATGTGGGTGAAATGATGATACCATGCCAACTTTCAACCTTTTCAGAGTTCATTTATAGTGCTTTTCAATTTCAGGGTCATTTAGCTCAAAACAAATCATTAAATGCATGAAAAATAGTAAATGAAGGTAGAAAAGGTTGAACATTGATGATGTGCCTTTAAATGTTGCATAATGAACACACAAAAAGTCCGGAGTTAAAATAAGTTATTAAAAATGAAGGAGAGGCGCAATGCTCACCGACACGTTGGTTAGCTTCAGGCCTTGAGAAACTACACACAGTCTACACCATTTCCTCAAGGCCTGAAGCTAAGCAACGTGCAGGTGAGCATTGCGCCTCTCCTTCATCGTTCCCCATCTCTGCACTCAGGGCTTATAAACCGTGGTGAGTCCCTATCGCTTGGCGAGGTGGGACTAATTTTGTCACTATCCACTTAAACAAAGCTATAATATTCTTGAATAGCAAAAAGAATCAACTAAAGGTTCATCGCTAGAACCGGTTCGTGGTATGAACCGGTACTAAAGGTGTGGGTGGGGTCCCAGCCTGACAACAACCTACCACCACCTCTTTAGTACCGGTTCATGGCACGAACCAGTACTAAAGGTTAGCCACGAACAGGTACTAATGAGCGCCGCCGGCCTAGCTATTGGAACCAGCACTAATGGTCACATTAAGCCCTTTTTCTACTAGTGTTACTTCCAATCACAATAAGCCATATAAACAATACCAAAAGCCAACACCTATGGGACAAGAAAAAGGTAATGAAGCTAAGTAGATTGTACATGGAGTGCATTGATACGTCTCCAACGTATCTATAATTTTTGATTGCTCCATGCTACTTTATCTATTGTTTTGGACTATATTGGGCTTTATTTTCCACTTTTATATTATTTTTGGGACTAACCTATTAACCGGAGGCCCAGCCTAGAATTGCTGTTTTTTTGCCTATTTCAGTGTTTCGAGGAAACAGAATATCAAACGGAGTCCAAATGGAATGAAACCTTCGGGAACGTGATCTTCTCACCGAACGTGATCCAGGAGACTTGGACCCTACTCCAAGAAGCTTCCGAGGAGGTCACGAGGGTGGAGGGCGCGCCCCCTACCTCGTGGGCCCCTCGGAGCTCCACCGACGTACTCCTTCCTCCTATATATACCTACATATCCCCAATAGACCAGAGATGGAGCCAAAAAACCTAATTCCACCACCGCAACCTTCTGTATCCACGAGATCCCATCTTGGGGCCTGTTCCGGAGCTCCGCCGGAGAGGGCATCCACCACGGAGGGCTTCTACATCAACACCATATCCCCTCCAATGAAGTGTGAGTAGTTTACTTTAGACCTTCGGGTCCATAGCTAGTAGCTAGATGACTTCTTTTCTCTTTTTGGATCTCAATACAATGTTCTCCCCCTCTCTCGTGGAGATCTATTCGATGTAATCTTCTTTTTGCGATGTGTTTGTTGAGACCGATGAATTGTGGGTTTATGATCCAACTTATCTATGAATAATATTTGAATCTTCTCTGAATTCTTTTATGTATGATTGAGTTATCTTTGCAAGTCTCTTCGAATTATCCGTTTGGTTTGGCCAACTAGATTGGTAGTTCTTGCAATGGGAGAAGTGCATGGCTTTTGTTTCAATCTTGCGGTGTCCTTACTCAGTGACAGAAAGATTTGCAAGGCACGTATTGTATTGTTGCCATCGAGGATAACAAGATGGGGTATTTATCATATTGCATGAATTTATTCCTCTACATCATGTCATCTTGCTTAAGGCGTTACTCTGTTTTTAACTTAATACTCTAGGATGCATGCTGGATAGCGGTCGATGAGTGGAGTAATAGTAGTAGATGCAGAATCGTTTCGATCTACTTGTCTCGGACGTGATTCCTATATACATGATCATACCTAGATAACCTCATAACTATGCTCAATTCTATCAATTGCTCAACAGTAATTTGTTCACCCACCGTAGAATACTTATGCTCTTGAGAGAAGCTACTAATGAAACCTATGGCCCCCGGGTCTATTCTCATCATATCAATCTCCATCACTTTATTTACTTGTTTTGCCTTTTACTTTTTACTTTGCATATTTATACCAAAAATACCAAAAATATTATCTCTATCAGATCTCACTCTCGTAAGTGACCGTGAAGGGATTGACAATCCCTAAGCGTTGGTTGCGAGTTGCTATCGTTTTGTGCAGGTACGAGGGACTTGCGCGTGACCTCCTACTGGATTGATACCTTGGTTCTCACAAACTGAGGGAAATACTTACACTACTGTGCTGCATCACCCCCTCCTCTTCGGGGAAAACCAACGCAAGCTCGAGACGTAGCAACAAGGATTTCTGGCGCCGTTGCCGGGGAGGCTTACGCAAAAGTCAACATACCAAGTACCCATCGCAATCCCTATCTCTCGCATTACATTATTTGCCATTTGCCTCTCGTTTTCCTCTCCCCCACTTCACCCTTGCCGTTTTATTCACCCTCTCTTTCCCTTTGCCTTCCTGTTTGCTTGTGTGTTGGATTACTTGTTGCCATGGCGCAAGATAATACCAAATTGTGTGATTTCTCGAATACCAATAATAATGATTTCCTTAGTACTCCGATTGCTCCTCTTAATAATGATGAGTCTTCTGAAATCAATATCACTTTGCTGAATCTTGTTATGAAAGATCAATTCACCGGCCTTCCTAGTGAAGATGCTGCTACTCATCTAAACAATTTTGTTGATTTGTGTGATATGCAAAAGAAAAAAGATACGGATAACAATATTATCAAATTGAAGTAATTTCCGTTTTCACTTAGAGTTCGTGCTAACGTTTGGTTTTCATCTTTGCCTAAAAATAGTATTGATTCTTGGAACAAGTGCAAAGATGCTTTTATCTCTAAGTATTTTCCTCCCGCTAAGATTATCACTCTTAGGAACGATATCATGAATTTTAAACAACTTGATCATGAGCATGTTGCCCAATCTTGGTAAAGAATGAAATTAATGCTTCGCAATTGCCCTACTCATGGTTTGAATTTATTGATGATCATACAAATTTTTTATGCCGGATTGAATTTTGCTTCTAGAAATCTTTTAGATTCAGCCGCGGGAGGCACTTTTATGGAAATTACGTTAGGGGATGCTACCAAATTTCTTGATAATATTATGGCTAATTATTCTCAATGGCACACTGAAAGATCTTCTAGTAAAAAAGTGCATGCTATAGAAGAAATCAATGTTTTGAGTGAAAAGATGGATGAACTTATGAAGATGTTTGCTCCTAAAAATACTCCTCTTGATCCTAATGATATGCCTTTATCTACTTTGCTTGAGAATAATAATGAACCTATGGATGTGAATTTTGTTGGTAGGAATAGTTTTGGTAACAACGCTTGTAGAGGGAATTTTAATCCTAGGCCTTTTCCTAGCAATCCTTCTAACAATTATGGAAATTCCTACAACAAATCTTATGGAAATTTCAATAAGATGCCATCTAATTTTGAGAGTAGTGTTAAAGAGTTTATGAATTCACAAAAGAATTTTAATGCTTTGCTTGAGGAGAAATTGCTTAAAGTTGATGATTTGGCTAGGAACGTTGATAGAATTTCTCTTGAAATTGATTCTTTAAAGCTTAGATCTATTCCTCCTAAACATGATATCAATGAGTCTCTCAAAGATATGAGGATTTCCATTGACGAGTGCAAAGAAAGAACCGCTAGGATGCGTGCTTCCAAAGATGCCTTTATTAAAGCGTGTTCTTATAATCCCTATGAAAATCAAGATGAAGATCTAAAAGTTATTGATGTGTCCCCCATTAAATCTTTGTTTTGCAATATGAATCTTTATGAATCTGAATATGATCTTCTCTTACCTAGAAGGCGTTCTAAGAATTCTGAGTTTCTAGATCTTGATGATGAAATTGATGAAAGTAGGATTGAAATAAATAGAAACCGTGATGTGGCTAAACCTACTATTTTGTATATCAAGGAATTTAATTATGAAAATTGCTCTTTGATTGATTGTATTTCCTTGTTGCAATCCGTGTTAAATTCTCCTCGTGCTTATAGTCAAAATAAGGCCCTTACCGAACACATTGTTCATGCCTTGATGCAATCCTATGAAGAAAAGCTTGAGTTGAAAGTTTCCAGCCCTAGAAAACTCCATTATGAGTGGGAACCTACCATTAAAATTAAAATTAAAGATTATGAGTTTCATGCTTTGTGTGATTTGGGTGCTAGTGTCTCTACTATCCCCAAAGCTTTTTGTGATTTGCTAGATTTCCGTGACTTTGATGATTGCTCTCTAAACTTGCATCTTGCGGATTCCACTATTAAAAAACCTATGGGAAGAATTAATGATGTTCTTATTGTTGCAAATAGTAATTATGTGCCCGTAGATTTTATTGTTCTAGATATAGATTGCAATCCTTCATGTCCTATTATTCTTGGTAGACCTTTCCTTAGAACGATTGGTGCAATTATTGATATGAAGGAAGAAAATATTAGATTCCAATTTCCTTTAAAGAAGGGCATGGAACACTTTCCTAGAAAGAAAATAAAATTACCATATGAATCTATCATGAGTGCCACTTATGGATTGCCTACCAAAGATGGCAATACCTAGATCTATCCTTGCTTTTATGCCTAGCTAGGGGCGTTAAACGATAGCGCTTGTTGAGAGGCAACCCAATTTTATTTTGTGTTTTTTTGTTTTTGGTTCTGTTTAGGAATAAATAATCCATCTAACTTCTGTTTGGATGAGGTTTTATGTTTTAATTAGTGTTTGTGCCAAGTAAGACCTATAGGATAACCTACGATGATAGTTGATTTGATTCTGCTGAAAAACAGAAACCTTAGCGCTCACGAGATTTGCTGCCATTTTTTACTGGAGAGTGCTTTTGCGTTGATTATTTTTGCTTATGATCAATAAACAAATTGTACAGGACTCCCTATTTTGGTAGAATTTTTAGAGTTCCAGAAGTTTGCGTTAGTTACAGATTACTACAGACTGTTCTGTTTTTGACAGATTCTGTTTTTCGTGTGTTGTTTGCTTATTTTGATGAATCTATGGCTAGTAAATTAGTTTATAAACCATAGAGAAGTTGTAATACAGTAGGTTTAACACCAATATAAATAAAGAATGAGTTCATTACAGTACCTTGAAGTAGTCTTTTGTTTTCTTTCTCTAACGGAGCTCACGAGATTTCTGTTGAGTTTTGTGTTGTGAAGTTTTCAAGTTTTGGGTGAATTCTTTTGATGGATTATGGAACAAGGAGTGGCAAGAGCCTAAGATTGGGGATGCCCATGGCACCCCCAAGATAATCCAAGGACACCAAAAACTCAAAGCTTGGGGATGCCCCGGAAGGCATCCCCTCTTTCGTCCACTTCCATCGGTAATTTACTTGGAGCTATATTTTTATTCACCAACATGATATGTGTTTTGCTTGGAGCGTCTTGTATTATTTGTGTCTTTGCTTGTTAGTCTACCACAATCATCCTTGCTGTACACACCTTTTGAGAGAGCCATACATGATTTGGAATTTGTTAGAATACTCTTAGTGCTTCACTTATATCTTTTTGAGCGTGATAAGTTTTGCTCTAGTGCTTCACTTAGATCTTTTAGAGCACGATGGTGGATTTGTTTTAAAGAAACTTGATCTCTCATACTTCACTTAGATTATTTTGAGAGTCATTAATAGCATGGTAATTTGCTTAATGTTAATATACTTAGTGTTCAAAATATGTGAAACTTTCTTTTGAGTGAATTGAGTACTAAGATAAATTTAATGCTTAATAGTTGTTTTAAGATATGGAGGTAATAATATCAAAGTCGTGCTAGTTGAGTAGTTGTGAATTTGAGAAATACTTGTGTTGAAGTTTGTAAGTCCCGTAGCATGCACGTATGGGTAAAGTTGTGTAACAAATTTGAAGCATGAAGTGTACCTGGCTTGTGCATCCTTATGAGTGGCGGTCGGGGATGAGCGATGGTCTTTTCCTACCAATCTATCCCCCTAGGGGCATGCATAGTAGTACTTTGCTTCGAGGGCTAATAAACTTTTGCAATAAGTATATGAGTTCTTTATGACTAATGTGAGTCCATGGGTTATCCGCACTTTTACCTTTCCGCATTTGCTAGTGTCTTCGGTACCGTGCATTGCCCTTTCTCACATTGAGAGTTGGTGCAAACTTCGCCGGTACATCCAAACCCCGTGATATGATACGCTCTTTCACACATAAACCTCCTTATATCTTCCTCAAAACAGCCACCATACCTACCTATTATGGCATTTCCATAGCCATTCCGAGATATATTGCCATGCAACTTTCCACCGTTCCGTTCATCATGACATACTTTACTTTTGTCATATTGCCATTGCATGATCATGTAGTTGACATCGTATTTGTGGCAAAGCCACCACACATTATTTTTCATACATGTCAATCTTGATTCATTGCACCATCCCGGTACACCGCCGGAGGCATTCATATAGAGTCATATCTTGTTCTAGTTTCGAGTTGTAATATCAAGTTGTTGTAATGAAAGTGTGATGATCATCATTATTAGAGCATTGCCCCAGTGAGGAAAAGGTTGATGGAGACTATGATTCCCCCACAAGTCGGGATGAGACTCCGGACGAAAAAAAAGAAAAGAAAAAAAAAGAGGCCATAAAAAAAAGGAGAAAAGGCCCAAATAAAAAAAATGAGTGAAAAAGAGAGAAGGGGCAATGTTACTATCCTTTTACCACACTTGTGCTTCAAAGTAGCACCTTGTTCTTCATGTAGCGAGTCTCATATATTTGTGCTTCAAAGTAGCACCTTGTTCTTCAGGTAGTGAGTCTCATATATTTGTGCTTCAAAGTAGCACCACGTTTTTCATATAGTGAGTCTCATAAATTATCTTGTTCATACTAGTGGGAATTTTTCATTATAGAACTTGGCTTGTATATTCCAATGATGGGCTTCCTCAAAATGCCCTAGGTCTTCGTGAGCAAGCGAATTGGATGCACACCCACTAGTATTCTTTTGTTGAGCATTCATAGCTCTAGTGCATCCGTTGCATGGCAATCCCTACTCCTCATGTTGACATCAATTGATGGGCATCTCCATAGCCCGTTGATTATCCTCGTCAATATGAGACTTTCTTTTTTTTGTCTTCTCCACACAATCCCATCATCATATTCTATTCCACATATAGTGCTATATCCATGGCTTGCACTCATATATTGCGTGAGGGTTGAAATAGCTGAAGCGCGTTAAAAAGTATGAAACAATTGCTTGGCTTGTCATCGGGGGTATAGAAGTTGGGAACATCTTTGTGTGACGAAAATGAAGCATGGCCTAACTATATGATTTTGTAGGGATGAACTTTCTTTGGCCATGTTATTTTGAGATGACATAATTGCTTGATTAGTATGCTTGAAGTATTATTATTTTTATGTCAATATGAACTTTTATCTTGAATCTTTCGGATCTGAATATTCATACCATGGTTAAGAAGATTTACATTGAAATTATGCCAAAGTATCACTCTGCATCAAAAATTCTTTTTTATCATTTACCTACTCGAGGACGAGTAGGAATTAAGCTTGGGGATGCCTGATATGTCTCCAACGTATCTATAATTTTTGATTGCTCCATGCTACTTAATCTGCTGTTTTGGACTATATTGGGCTTTATTTTCCACTTTTATATTATTTTTGGGACTAACCTATTAACCGGAGGCCCAACCTAGAATTGCTGTTTTTTGCCTATTTCAGTGTTTCGAGAAAACAGAATATCAAACGGAGTCCAAACGGAATGAAACCTTCGGGAACGTGATCTTCTCACCGAACGTGATCCAGGAGACTTGGACCCTACTCCAAGAAGCTTCCGAGGAGGTCACAAGGGTGGAGGGCGCGCCCCCCACCCTGGGTGCGCCCCCTACCTCCACTACTAGGGAAAAGCCTATACACAGAATCTTACTAGTAGCGAGGGTTAAAAACCCTCGCTACTGCTACTTACTAGTAGCGCAGGTTTTTAAACCTCGCTACTACTAAGTTGATAGCAGTAGCGTGGGTTTTTAACCCTCGCTACTACTAAGTGGTCTCTACCGTGCCCCCCTCGGACATGCCATAGTAGTAGCGAGGGTTATAAACCTACGCTACCACTTTGTGAATAGCTGTAGCGCTTGTCAAATGCCCACGCTACTGGTATATTCCCACACCACCCACCCCCGATCCACCCCACCAACCGTCCCACTACCCACCACTGTTTGTCTCAAGAAAAAAGAAAAAAAACCCAACCCTCGATCCAGATCCCTCCACCGGCCTCCCCTTCCACCTCCTCTCTTCTCCCCTCCTCCCCCCCCCCGATCCCAATGGCCGCCACGCACCACCGCCCCTGCACGCCTCACGCACCCTCGCCCGATCGCCGACCTGCTCCTCTGAGGCGGAGGAACACCTCCACGGCGGCCGTCGCGCGCCACGCACCCTCGCCCGATCGCCGACCTGCTCCTCGGGAGGCGGAGGAACGCCCACGGCGGCCGTCGCGGGCGCCACGCACTCGCCCGGTCGCCGACCTGCTCGTCTCGAGGCAGAGGAACGCCTCCACAGCGGCCGTCGCGGGTGCCACGCTCGTCTGGTTCCTCTTGAGCACGCCGGTACAGCCTCGCATCGGTCCTCTCCAACGTCGTCCTCCTCCTCGTCGACATCCTCTTCTTATGGGCCAATTCCGCCTCGCTGCTCAACAGGTCCGTCCCTGCGTTTACTCCCCACTTTGCTCTGCTGGCGCCTGCCTGCCCTGCTACTCCAAAGTCAGAGAAGTGGCAGCTTCAGGATTTAATGGTTGGGTATTCATTGTAAAAATTATTTTCTCTAAATGCAATATATGAACAAAACAGTACGACACTAGCAATTTTTCAATACATCTGACCACAATAATTGTATAGAAATAATTTTACAATCAAGTAAGAATACATCAGCACCTTCTGATTGATAAATGATCAAAGACTGATACGCTACAAAGCTCCTGTTGTTAACAACAGGGAGAACCACGCCTATTGGAGTTGATAATTCGCATTAATTTGGAGATGTGTTGCTGCTGCAACCCCTCACCAAGGTCTCCGTAGTGTTGATTCTTCAGTTGCTTGGGGTCTATGAGGGATCCTGCACGACGTCGTCCTTTTTCTGTTCCTCTCTCTCTAGCTTTAGGGTGGGATGCATTTTTCTGGCAGCAGCAGCACTAGTCCCGTACGCATGGTTGAGAGAGACATGGGCGTGCGTGTGTTTGAGAACGAGCGAAGGAAGGAAACGACCACGAACGTGTGATGCGCCTGCATTGTGTGGCCTGTGGGCTCTAGGATTTAGTTTTGAAGTGGGCTGATATGTATACATATATTTTTTTGTCCACAAACATGGGTATTCAGCTGAATACAGGTGAATACACCCACCGCCGCCCCTGGTCCATAGTAGGAGCAGCTCTCGTTCGAGATCTGATCCAGAACTAAACTGCTCCCCTGTCTTGCTATGGTCGTACGCTCTGTGTCTACTGACGAGTATCGGATACAGATTAGGACCAAAATCGGAGTAGGTTCAGTCACACAAATGTTGTATCACTTTGTCCAAACTAAAGTCATCCAGTTGGTTTGCTACAATTTATATTACTGTACTTCGGAAGTGTTGTAGAATTTGGGCCTGAGCACTTTGGAGTTTGGCTGTAGTTTGAGATTAATCTTTGGGAGATGTTAGATTGGGTTCAAGGATGGATCTTCCCATTCAGTGTGCAGAGGATTTTCTAATTTAACACTTGTCCACTAGTACATTAGTTATCATGAACCTACCTTCTCCCTTGTCTACAAAGCAAAGACTAAGGCCTAGTTTGGCAACACAATTTTAAGAAAATTGTAGTAATTCAAGAAGCAATTGCGTTTGGCAAAAGACTAGTTTTTCTCTGTTTTGGCAAGACAGCCTATGCGTTTGGCAAGTGCTATTTTACCATAGTTTTTACTCATTGCACCAATCTCAGCTACAATCAATTAGATGATCTGTGTGTAGAAACACCGCCCAATGCAAACATCCTTGCCATGCACGTCTGGCCGCATACAACCGACAATTAGCTAGCTTTTAGCCTGCTGTGTACGAGTGTGCTTCAACCACGAATTGATCTACTCCACGAGCGAGCTTCGTT
This sequence comes from Aegilops speltoides, assembly GCA_021437245.1. Lineage (NCBI taxonomy): Eukaryota > Viridiplantae > Streptophyta > Magnoliopsida > Poales > Poaceae > Aegilops > Aegilops speltoides. Next base: position 21,093,336 of record CM038147.1, on the reverse strand, counting down.
CGAGTCATGTGTAATGGGCAGACAACAACAGGATATAAGGGTACAAGATCGCTAGAAAAGTAACATGTGCCCAGCCGCCGCCGCCGCGACCGTAGAAGGACTAATCACCTAACTGAAACACTAATAAACAAAATGCTTTATTTATAAAGATGTAAGTACATATAGGCTAATTATAATTTGTACATCACATCATCTAAAAGAATAAAAATGCAGAAGGGGAAGGAGAGAGAAATTGGCACTTCATCACTTCGCCGTGTATTGTATCTTATTTAATATTTTCATCATGGCAAAAAAACAGCCAAACTGATGTTATAGTTTCTGATTCACAATGGATACATGGCAGCTGCTACATGCAAATAAGTGAAAGATGTGCACTTCAGAAGAAAAAAAACTGATGTTATAGTTTCTGAATTCATAATGGATGTCCTATGTCTTGCACTTTAGAAATAGGTAATTAGAAATGATTATATTTACAGCCATGTCTATAGGGATTTCACATTTGGTGACCCATTAAGTGAGCTTTCGACGCCATCGTGCAGCACGTGTGGTTTTGGTTCGATTCTAACCAATTGCATTTTGCTACATGGAACTTACGAGAAGTACAAGGACCAGGGGATGATCTATCTGCATATGATTAGTCCTTGATTTTTAGTTACGATATGTTATGCTAACAATTTTATGGCACTACAGGTTTTGAGATCTTTGCTTTCCCATGCAACCAGTTTGGTGGGCAGGAACTTGGCATTGATAAGGAAATTGTTCAGATCTTTGCAGTATCTGTTTTTGACAAGGTAAATGTGTGCCTGATACTTCCTCCTTTTTTGGTGTCTCTGCTTCAAGCTGAAAGAAACGATTGCTTTAGTGTAAAATGTACACTATGACTGCTTCCATAACAGTTACTATATTTAACTGAGGAAAACCGATCCAGCATGTCTTATCTATTCATTGCTACTTTGTATGTGCCTTATGATATGTCCTCGTATATGTCTGGACTGAAATATGAGTGTCTTGGTCCTTATATTATTATTTTAGTTTCTTAGTCAGCCTCTTTCGCACCCATTCTCTCGAGGACCAATGCCAGTATGTTGATTTTGATGTCATTTGATTTGTGAGTAAATAGAAGTTAACCTGATTATGTGGTTGCATGATTTGCCTGATTCTGTGTTTCTTTTGGGCTTTATGTTTTTCTATGCACTTGTCAAATCTATATGCGTTCTTATATAACTATTCTCTGCACTTTTCACTACTAGGAAATAGCTTATAGCTTCAGTTGTGCATTACGGCTTAAATAAGAATCTCTAGAAAAAAATGTTGCACATTGGCATCTACATGTACCGCATTGTTTTTTCGTGCCATTCTTCTGAAGAATCTGAAGTTTCTGAACCTTTATTTGTAATGCTGCAGGGTTCCGGTGGTGACGATGATGGTCGTCGAGAGGTTCGTGGACTGGACGGTGTAGGCCGGGCAGGCGCCGCACATTGACGAGTGGTCCAATTTTCGGATCGGGCCATAACAACTTACGTAGGTAGTTGCTTGTGTAACTGTGCGACATAATGGAATTATACATGAGTTGCTGCTACAATGAGGAACATAGTTGCTTATGTAACTGTGTGATGGAATGGAATTATACATGAGTTGCTGTTACAATGAGGAACTTGAGAAGATACGAAAACTGTGTGATAGAATGAATTTGGTTGATTTTATTTTTTTTAATTCCTAATAAGTTAGTAGTGGCGTGGGGATAAAATGGCGCAGCGTTGGCACTATAGACACGCTACTACTATTTCATTAGTAGTAGCGCGGGTCCATAATAGCAGTAGCGCGGATTGAACCCACGCTACTACTAACAAAGTTAGTAGTAGCGCGGGTTCGACCCACGCTACTGCTAACTTTTAGCTGTAGCGCGATACTAGTAGCGCAGGCACCCGCGCTACTAATACCCATTTTACCCGCGCTGCTAGTAGCCTTTTCCCTAGTAGTGCTCGTGGGCCCCTCGGAGCTCCACCGACATACTCCTTCCTCCTATATATACCTACGTATCCCCAATGGACCAGAGACGGAGCCAAAAAACCTAATTTCACCACCGCAACCTTCTGTATCCACGAGATCCCATCTTGGCGCCTGTTCCGGAGCTCCGCCGGAGAGGGCATCCACCATGGAGGGATTCTACATCAACACCATAGCCCCTCCGATGAAGTGTGAGTAGTTTACTTCAGACCTTCGAGTCCATAGCTAGTAGCTAGATGGCTTCTTCTCTCTTTTTGGATCTCAATACAATGTTCTCCCCCTCTCTCGTGGAGATCTATTCGATGTAATCTTCTTTTTGCGATGTGTTTGTTGAGACCGATGAATTGTGGGTTTATGATCCAACTTATCTATGAATAATATTTGAATCTTCTCTGAATTCTTTTATGTATAATTGAGTTATCTTTGCAAGTCTCTTCGAATTATCCGTTTGGTTTGGCCAACTAGATTGGTAGTTCTTGCAATAGGAGAAGTGCATGGCTTTTGGTTCAATCTTGCGGTGTCCTTACTCAGTGACAGAAAGAGTTGCAAGGCACGTATTGTATTGTTGCCATCGAGGATAACAATATGGGGTATTTATCATATTGCATGAATTTATTCCTCTACATCATGTTATCTTGCTTAAGGCGTTACTCTGTTTTTAACTTAATACTCTAGGATGCATGCTGGATAGCGGTTGATGAGTGGAGTAATAGTAGTAGATGCAGAATCGTTTTGATCTACTTGTCTCGGACGTGATGCCTATATACATGATCATACCTAGATAACCTCATAACTATGCTCAATTCTATCAATTGCTCAACAGTAATTTGTTCACCCACCGTAGAATACTTATGCTCTTGAGAGAAGCTACTAGTGAAACCTATGGCCCCCGGGTCTATTCTCATCATATCAATCTCCATCACTTTCTTTACTTGCTTTACCTTTTACTTTTTACTTTGCATATTTATACCAAAAATACCAAAAATATGATCTCTATCAGATCTCACTCTCGTAAGTGACCGTGAAGGGATTGACAACCCCTAAGCGTTGGTTGCGAGTTGCTATCGTTTTGTGCAGGTACGAGGGACTTGCGCGTGACCTCCTACTGGATTGATACCTTGGTTCTCAAAAACTGAGGGAAATACTTACGCTACTGTGCTGCATCACCCCCTCCTCTTTGGGGAAAACCAATGCAAGCTCGAGACGTAGCATGCATCAAGCGGAAGAATGAAAGAACGACCTCTCCACAGATTACAAGCGTACAATCTTCATAATCTGGCAGCATTGCACCGTCCATAGCTAATCGTAGCTGAATAATTAGAGGGATATTAGAACCACACTGGAATTCTAACTATGAGGATAGGATGATCTAGGTCTAGCTCTAATTAGATCAACTAGAACTAGAGAACTAGAGGAGGTTCCAAAACTTGTATGTCCAAAGGTCAAAATCCTCTAGTATTTATAGGTTGGAGGAAAGGGGAGGGGCGCCACAAAGGGGGAACGTTTCCCTTCCCCTTTGCGTTGGCCAAGGAGGGGGAAACCCCTCCAATTCGACCTCCCACCTTCCTTCTCAATGAAGAAAGGGGGCGCCTCCCTATTGGGCCCAATTGACCTAACTAGCTTTCCACCACTTGGCCTTTTAAGGTTCGTTGATATTTAAATAAATATAAAAGCCTCCTAATCATATATAGAGCCTTTTAATATTAATTTAACATCAATTGAAACTATTTCCACCTATATATAATTTATCGGTATTAGCCAATAAACCTCGAAACCCTTTCGGTGACCCCAAAACGCTTTCGCTTCCTCTCAAAACTATTCCAAATATTTAATGAAATTATTTCATAAATATTTTCTCATTACTCTTGTCCTACTAACACTTAGCATATCGTGATTACCTTAAGCTTGTGACCCTGTAGGTTCGGTAAAACTGTTGAAAATATGTCCTAGCGGCAATAATATTGTATTATATATATTGTTGGGTAACGTAGTAATTTCAAAAATTTTCCTACGCACACGCAAGATCATGGTGATGAATAGCAACGAGAGGGGAGAGTGTTGTCTACATACCCTTGTAGACCGGGCGAAGCGATCACAACGTAGAGGAAGTAGTCGACGTTCTCCTCGCGATCCGACCGATCCCGCCGTTACTCGGCGCCCCGAGTTCTTGACACACGTACAGCTCGATGGCGTCCCTCGTACTCGATCCAGCCGAGTGTCGAGGAGAGTTTCGTCGAGACGACGGCGTGGTGACAATCTTGATGTTCTATCGCGCGGGGCTTCGCCTAAGCTTCGACGATATGACCGAGGTGGAATATGGTGGAGGGGGGCACCGCACACGGCTAAGGAACGATCCATAGATCAAACTTGTGTGTTCTAGGGTGCCCCCCTGCCCCCGTATATAAAGGAGGGAGGGGGGAGGTGCGGCCGGCCCAAGGGAGGCGCGCCGGAGGAGTCCTACTCCCACCGGGAGTAGGACTCCCCCTTCCTTGTTGGAGTAGGATTGGGGAAGGGGGAAGAGAGAAGGGGGCGCCCCTCTCCTTGTCCTATTCGGACTAGGGGAGGGGGCGCGCGGCCACCCCTGGCCGGCCCTTCCTCTTCTCCCTCGTGGCCCACTAAGGCCCAATAGCCTCCGGGAGGGTTCCGGTAACCCCCCGGTACTCCGGTAAAATCCCGATTTCACCCGGAACCATTCCGAACTCCAAATACAGGCTTCCAATATATCAATCTTTATGTCTCGACCATTTCGAGACTCCTCGTCATGTCCGTGATCACATCCGGGACTCCGAACTTCTTCGGTACATCAAAATACATAAACTCATAATAACTGTCATCGAAATCTTAAGCGTGCGGACCCTACGGTTCGAGAACAATGTAGACATGACCGAGACACGTCTCCGGTCAATAACCAACAGCGGGACCTGGATGCCCATATTGGTTCCTACATATTCTACGAAGATCTTTGTCGGTCAGACCGCATAACAACATACGTTGTTCCCTTTGTCATTGGTATGTTACTTGCCCGAGATTCGATCGTCGGTATCCAATACCTAGTTCAATCTCGTTACCGGCAAGTCTCTTTACTCGTTCTGTAATACATCATCTCACAGCTAACTCATTAGCTATAATGCTTGCAAGGCTTCAGTGATGTGTATTACCGAGAGGGCCCAGAGATACCTCTCCGACAATCGGAGTGACAAAACCTAATCTCGAAATACGCCAACCCAACATCTGCCTTTGGAGACACCTGTAGTACTCCTTTATAATCACCCAGTTACGCTATGACGTTTGGTAGCACCCAAAGTGTTCCTCCGGTAAACGGGAGTTGCATAATCTCATAGTTACATGAACATGTATATGTCATGGATAAAAGCTGTAGCAACATACTAAACGATCGTGTGCTAAGCTAATGGAATGGGTCATGTCAATCAGATCATTCTACTAATGATGTGACCTTATTAATCAAATAACAACTCTTTGTTCATGGTTAGGAAACATAACCATCTTTGATTAACAAGCTAGTCTAGTAGAGGCATACTAGTGACATATTGTTTGTCTATGCATTCACACATGTATCATGTTTCCGGTTAATACAATTCTAGCATGAATGATAAACATTTATCATGAAATAAGGAAATAAATAATAACTTTATTATTGCCTCTAGGGCATATTTCCTTCATCTCCCACTTGCACTAGAGTCAATAATCTAGATTACATAGTAATGATTCTAACACCCATGGAGTCTTGGTGCTGATCATGTTTTGCTCGTGGAAGAGGCTTAGTCAATGGGTCTCGCAACATTCAGATCCATATGTATCTTGCAAATCTCTATGTCTCCCACCGGACTAAGTCCCGGATGGAATTGAAGCGTCTCTTGATGTGCTTGGTCCTCTTGTGAAATCTGGATTCCTTCGCTAAGGCAATTGCTCCATATTGTCACGAAGATTTTCATTGGACCCGATGCACTAGGTATGACACCTAGATCGGATATGAACTCCTTCATCCGACTCCTTCATTAGCTGCTTCGAAGCTGCTATGTACTCCGCTTCACATGTAGATCCCGCTGACGCTTTGTTTAGAACTGCACCAACTAACAGCTCCTCCGTTTAGTGTAAATCGTATCCGGTCTGCGATTTAGAATCGTCCGGATCGTGTCAAAGCTTGCATCAACGTAACCGTTCGATGAGCTCTTTGTCACCTCCATATCGAGAAACATATCCTTAGTCCTTTTCGGTATTTCAGGATGTTCTTGACCGCTGTCCATGATCCACTCTTGGATTACTTTGGTACCTCCTGCTAAACTTATAGCAAGGCACACATCAGTCCGGTACACAGATTGCATACATGATAGAGCCTATGGCTGAAGCATAGGAACATCTTTCATTTTCTTTCTATCTTCTGCGGTGGTCGGGCATTGAGTCTTACTCAACTTCACACCTTGTAACACGTGCAAGAACCCTTTCTTTGCTCGATCCATTTTGAACTTCTTCAAAATTTTGTCAAGGTATGTGCTTTGTGAAAGTCCAATTAAGCGTCTTGATCTATCTCTATAGATCTTAATGCCCAATATGTAAGCAGCTTCACCGAGGTCTTTCATTGAAAATCTCTTATTCAAGTATCCCTTTATGCTATCCAGAATTCTATATCATTTCCGATCAGCAATATGTCATCTACATATAATATCGAAAATGCTACTGAGCTCCCACTCACTTTCTTGTAAATACAGGCTTCTCCAAAAGTCTCATATAACCCAAATGCTTTGATCACACTATCAAAGCGTTTATTCCAACTCCGAGATGCTTGCACCAGTCCATAAATGGATCGCTGGAGCTTGCATACTTTGTTAGCTCCTTTGGATCGATAAAACCTTCTGGTTGCATCATATACAACTCTTCTTCCGTAAATCCATTCAGAATGCAGTCTTTACATCCATTTGCCAAATTTCATAATCATAAAATGCGGCAATCGCTAACATGATTCGGACAGACTTAAGCATCGCTACTGGTGAGAAGGTCTCATCGTAGTCAATCCCTTGAACTTGTCGAAAACCCTTTGCGACAAGTCGAGCTTTGTAGACAGTAACATTACCGTCAGCGTCAGTCTTCTTCTTGAAGATCCACTTGTTTTCTATTGCTTGCCTACCCTCGGGCAAGTCAACCAAAGTCCATACTTTGTTTTCATACATGGATCCCATCTCAGATTTCATGGCCTCAAGCCATTTTGCGGAATCTGGGCTCACCATCGCTTCTTCATAGTTCGTAGGTTCATCATGATCTAGTAGCATGATTTCCAGAACAGGATTACCGTACCACTCTGGTGCGGATCTTATTCTGGTTAATCTACGAGGTTCTGTAGTAACTTGATCTGAAGTTTCATGATCAACATCATCAACTTCCTCACTACTTGGTGTAGATGTCTCAGAAACCGGTTTCTGCGACAAATTACTTTCAAGTAAGGGAGAAGGTACAATTACCTCATCAAGTTCTACTTTCCTCCCACTCACTTCTTTCGAGAGAAACTCCTTCTCTAGAAAGGATCCATTCTTGGCAACAAATGTCTTGCCTTCGGATCTGTGATAGAAGGTGTACCCAACTGTCTCCTTTGGGTATCCTATGAAGACACATTTCTCCGATTTGGGTTCGAGCTTATCAGGTTGAAGCTTTTTCACATAAGCATCGCATCCCCAAACTTTAAGAAACGACAACTTTGGTTTCTTGCTAAACCACAGTTCATAAGGTGTCGTCTCAACGGATTTTGACGGTGTTCTATTCAGTGTGAATGCGGCCGTCTCTAGAGCATAACCCCAAAACGATAGCGGTAAATCTGTAAGAGACATCATAGATCGTACCATATCTAGTAAAGTACGATTACGACGTTCGGACACACCATTACGCTGTGGTGTTCCGGTGGCGTGAGTTGCTAAACTATTCCGCATTGTTTCAAATGTAGACCAAACTCGTAACTCAAATATTCACCTCCACGATCGATCGTAGAAATTTAATTTTCTTATTACGATGATTTTCAACTTCACTCTGAAATTCTTTGAACTTTTCAAATGTTTCAGACTTATGTTTCGTTAAGTAGATATACCCATATCTGCTTAAGTCATCTGTGAAGGTGAGAAAATAACGATATCCGCCACGAGCCTCAACATTCATCGGACCACATACATCTGTATGTATGATTTCCAACAAATCTGTTGCTCTCTCCATAGTACCGAGAACGGGTTTTAGTCATCTTGCCTATGAGGCACGGTTCGCAAGTGCCAAGTGATTCATAATCAAGTGACTCCAAAAGCCCATCAAGATGGAGTTTCTTCATGCGCTTTACAATCGATATGACCTAAACGGCAAGCCATAAATAAGTTGCACTATCATTATCAACTCTGCATCTTTTGGTTTCAACATTATGAATATGTGTATCACTACTATCGAGATTCATCAAAAATAGACCACTCCTCAAGGGTGCATGACCATAAAAGATATTACTCATATAAATAGAACAACCATTATTCTCTGATTTAAATGAATAACCATCTCGCATCAAACAAGATCCAGATATAATGTTCATGCTCAACGCAGGCACCAAATAACAATTATTTAGGTCTAAAACTAATCCGAAGGTAGATGTAGAGGTAGCGTGCCGACCGCGATCACATCGACTTTGGAACCATTTCCCACGCGATCGTCACCTCGTCCTTTGCCGGTGTTAAGCAATCAGTAGTCCTGTTTGAGTTGCAAATATTAGCAATGAACCAGATCAAATACCAGTGCTCTGCGAGCTCTAGTAAGGTACACATCAATAACATGTATATCACATATACCTTTGTTCACCTTGCCATCCTTCTTATCCGCCAAATACTTGGGGCAGTTCCGCTTCCAAAGGACGATCCGCTTGCGGTAGAAGCACTCGATTTCAGGCTTAGGTCCGACTTGGGTTTCTTCTCTTGAGCAGCAACTTGCTTGCTGTTCTTCTTGAAGTTCCTTCTTCTTCCCTTTACCTTTCTTCTTGAAACTAGTGGTCTTATTGACCATCAACACTTGATGCTCCTTCTTGATTTCTACCTCGCAGCCTTTAGCATTGCGAAGAGCTCGGTATAGTCTTTACTAACCCTTGCATATTATAGTTCATCACGAAGCCTTTGTAGCTTGGTGGCGGTGATTGAAGAATTACATCAATGACACAATCATCCGAAAGATTAACTCCCAATTGTGTCAAGTGATTGTAGTACCCGGACATTCTCGAGTATGTGCTCACTAATGTAACTATTCTCCTCCATCTTGCAGCTCTGAGAACTTATTGGAGACTTCATATCTCTCAATCCGGGCATTACATTGGAATATCAACTTCAACTCTGGAACATCTCATATGCTCCATGACGTTCAAAACATCGTTGAAGTCTCGGTTCTAAGCCGTAAAGCATGGCACATTGAACTATAGAGTAGTCATCAGCTTTGCTCGCCAGACGTTCATAACATCCGGTGTTGCTCCAAAGAGAGGGCACTGGCACCTAGCGGTGCATCCAGGACGTAACTCTTCTGTGCAGCAATGAGGATAATCCTCAGGTTACGGACCCAGTCCGTGTAATTGCTACCATCATCTTTCAACTTTGCTTTCTCAAGGAACGCATTAAAATTCAACGGAACAACAGCACGAGCCATCTATCTACAATCAAACATAGACAAGCAAGATACTATCAGGTACTAAGTTCATGATAAATTTAAGTTCAATTAATCATATTACTTAAGAACTCCCACTTAGACAGACATCCCTCTAGTCATCTAAGTGATCACGTGATCCAAATCAACTAAACCATAACCGATCATCACGTGAAATGGAGTAGTTTTCAATGGTGAACATCTTATGTTGATCATATCTACTATATGATTCACGCTTGACCTTTCGGTCTCCGTGTTCCGAGGCCATATCTGCATATGCTAGGCTCGTCAAGTATAACCCGAGTATTCTGCGTGTGCAAAACTGGCTTGCACCCGTTGTAGATGGACGTGAGCTTATCACACCGATCATCACGTGGTGTCCGGGCACGACGAACTTTGGCAACGGTGCATACTCGGGGAGAACACTTCTTGATAATTTAGTGAGAGATAATCTTATAATGCTACCGTCAATCAAAGCAAGATAAGATGCATAAAAGATAAACATCACATGCAAATCAATATAAGTGATATGATATGGTCATCATAATCTTGTGCTTCGTGATCTCCATCTCTGAAGCACCACCATGATCACCATCGTCACCGGCGCGACACCTTGATCTTCATCGTAGCATCGTTGTCGTCTCGCCAATCTTTTGCTTCTACGACTATCGCTACCGCTTAGTGATAAAGTAAAGCATTACAGGGCGATTGCATTGCATACAATAAAGCGACAACCATATGGCTCCAGCCGATTGCCGATAACCGGTTACAAAACATGATCATCTCATACAATAAAATATAGCATCACGTCTTGACCATATCACATCACAACATGCCCTGCAAAAACAAGTTAGGCGTCCTCTACTTTGTTGTTGCAAATTTTACGTGGCTGCTACGGGCTTAAGCAAGAACCAGTCTCACCTACGCATCAAAACCACAACGATACTTCGTCAAATAGACTCGTTTAACCTTCTCAAGGACCGGGCGTAGCCACACTCAGTTCAACTAAAGTGAGAGAGACAAGCACCCACCAGTCACCTTTAAGCAACGAGTGCTCGTGGCGGTGAAACCAGTCTCGCGTAAGCGTCTGGCGTAATGTCGGTGCAGGCCGCTTCATCTCACAATACCGCTGAACCAAAGTATGACATGCTGGTAGGTAGTATGACTTGTATCGCCCACAACTCACTTGTGTTCTACTCGTGCAAAACATCAGACCATAAAAACCTAGGCTCGGATGCCACTATTGGGTAACGTAGTAATTTCAAAAAATTTCCTACGCACACGCAAGATCATGGTGATGAATAGCAACGAGAGGGGAGAGTGTTGTCTACATACCCTTGTAGACCGAAGCGGAAGCGATCACAACGTAGAGGAAGTAGTCGTACGTTCTCCTCGCGATCCGACCGATCCCGGCGCCGTTACTCCGGCACCCCCGAGTTCTTGACACACGTACAGCTCGATGACGTCCCTCGTACTCCGATCCAGCCGAGTGTCGAGGGAGAGTTTTGTCAGCACGACGGCGTGGTGACGATCTTGATGTTCTACCGGCGCAGGGCTTCGCCTAAGCTTCGCGATGATATGACCGAGGTGGAATATGGTGGAGGGGGGCACCGCACACGGCTAAGGAACGATCCGTAGATCAAACTTGTGTGATCAAAGGGAGGCGCGCCGGAGGAGTCCTACTCCCACCGGGAGTAGGACTCCCCCCTTTCCTTGTTGGAGTAGGATTGGGGAGGGAAGAGAGAGGGGCCGCCCCTCTCCTTGTCCTATTCGGACTTGGGGGGGGAGGGGGCGCGCGGCCACCCCTGGCCGGCCCTTCCTCTTCTCCCTCGTGGCCCACTAAGGCCCAATAGCCTCCGGGAGGGTTCCGGTAACCCCGGTACTCAGTAAAATCCGATTTCACCGGAACTATTCGAACTCCAAATACAGGCTTCCAATATATCAATCTCTATGTCTCGACCATTTGAGACTCCTCGTCATGTCCGTGATCACATCCGGACTCGAACTTCTTGGTACATCAAAATACATAAACTCATAATAACATCCATCGAAACCTTAAGCGTGCGGACCCTACGGTTCGAGAACAGTGTAGACATGACCGAGACACGTCTCCGGTCAATAACCAACAGCGGGACCTAGATGCCCATATTGGTTCCTACATATTCTACGAAGATCTTTGTCGGTCAGACCGCATAACAACATACGTTGTTCCCTTTGTCATTGGTATGTTACTTGCCCGAGATTCGATCGTCGGTATCCAATACCTAGTTCAATCTCGTTACCGGCAAGTCTCTTTACTCATTCTGTAATACATCATCTCACAGCTAACTCATTAGCTGTAATGCTTGCAAGGCTTCGATGATGTGTATTACCGAGAGGGCCAGAGATACCTCTCCGACAATCGGAGTGACAAAACCTAATCTCAAATACGCCAACCCAACATCTGCCTTTGGAGACACCTGTAGTACTCCTTTATAATCACCCGATTCGTTGTGACGTTTGGTAGCACCAAAGTGTTCCTCCGTAAACGGAGTTGCATAATCTCATAGTTACAGGAACATGTATATGTCATGGATAAAAGCTGTAGCAACATACTAAACGATCGTGTGCTAAGCTAATGGAATGGGTCATGTCAATCAGATCATTCTACTAATGATGTGACCTTATTAATCAAATAACAACTCTTTGTTCATGGTTAGGAAACATAACCATCTTTGATTAACAAGCTAGTCTAGTAGAGGCATACTAGTGACATATTGTTTGTCTATGCATTCACACATGTATCATGTTTCCGGTTAATACAATTCTAGCATGAATGATAAACATTTATCATGAAATAAGGAAATAAATAATAACTTTATTATTGCCTCTAGGGCATATTTCCTTGAAATAAGCAAGCTTTAACTAGTTCTGTGGCAAGCTATGATAGACACAGTTTTACCTATATATATAACTAGGAACCTTTATTCATAGTTAAGTGTTTATATGTCATGCTATAACTGCTATCATCCTGAAATATGCGATTCCGTGGAAAACCCATATGCATGTGTGAAATGATAAGCCGATAAATAAAGGTTCCTAGTCTCGCCTCTAAGACTAGGTCAAGTGTTGTTGATGATCATGTTTTCCGGATATTAGGATGTCATTAAGTGTAACGATAGTCCTAAACAACATTGAGATTATGACACTGGAACAAAGATCATATTGAATCGACCCAAATTTGTTTGTTATGAATTGAGATAATATCGTCTGTAATCAATTGTAATAACATTAAGTGTTAACATGTGATTTTACTCCTTAGAACATGAGAGTATCGTAGTCATTCTTACCGTACGGTGTATTTTGGGGTTGTTCAAACATCACCTGTAACACGGTGGTCATAACGACAACTTACAGGTTAATCAGAAAGTTTGACGACGGACTCGATAGCTCGAGAGTGGGATTTGTTCCTACGATGATGGATAGATATTCTTAGGGCCCTCTCAGTGTGATGACATCCATCATCGTATGGCTAGACACAGGTGACTATGTCTCGGGGATGCCAGAACATGACAAAGAGAAAGAAGAACAAAACCGCGAACGAGATTTTCGGTATAGTGAGCATGTGATGACTCAGGAGGATACCAATGCGTCACGGGTTTTGTAAAGTATCACGAAGCAAAGGGAACATCACATGATAACCAAAGGTTCACTTGAATATCATTCGTGTGCTCATAGGGATCGATATGGACGTCCATGGTTCCGCTGTCAGTCATTGAACGAAGGGGTTTCATTCATGTCTCTGAGTTACCGAACCTACGGGGTCACAAGCTGAAGGCAATCACGATTTGCTGAGTGTTAGTAAGATAAGAGTGACAAGAATATATTGGTTGAACTGTTTCATTAATATTTGAAATAGTTCCGAGAGGATCCGGAAGTGTTTTGGGGTCACCCGGAGGGTTTCAGAGAGTATCGTGTAATACCGGTATTACCGATAAATATATATAGGTGGAAAATGTTTCCGAGATGTTAAATTTTATATAAAATGGTCTGAAAGTGTTTAGAACAATGTTATATTTAATTTAATATCAACGGGCCTTTAAAGGCAAAGTGGTGGAAGACAACTTGGGCCACAAAGGCCCAAGTGGGGAGGCACCTCCCTTCCCTTAGGAAGGAGGCGGAATTTGAGTGGGGGAGGAGTCCAACTCCTCCTGCCTTGGCCGGCCAAAGGGGAGGGACTTTCCCTACCCTTGTGGCGCCCCTCCTCTCCCCTCCAACCTATATATACCAGAGGATTTCCACCCTTTAAACATACAAGTTTTGTAGCTTGTGCCAGCAGGCTCTTCTATATTTTATGTGCAGGGAGTGCATCCTATTGGTACAACTACAAGGATGGTGAAGGAGTATGATCTAGACTTTGTGAGGAGTGACCATTCTTCTTGTAGGAGAAGGGGAGCCGCATCGTCCATTACTATTGGAAAGGCACCATAGGCATGTCTCACCTTGCAATAGTGGGCATGGAGCAAAGGCCGCACCACATGTTCTGCGTCATGCCAAAGGGCTTGCATGGGCCACAAGGATGCAATGGTGTTGATGGTTGGCAGGGATAGTTTGCAAGCAAGCGGCGATTGCACAAAAAGATGAGTCGGAGATGAGCATTTAATTTTTTTCCGTTGCAACGCACGGGCACGTTTTCTAGTATTAGGTAAAGATAAAGATAAGATCAAAGAACAGCTGAGAAAGAAGAAAAAAAGGGGAAGGAATCACAACTCTAGGTGCAAGTCCAGATTGGAAGGAATAATACGGAAACCAAGGCCATTGCCAGCCATAGATGAGACTTGTAAGAAACCAGGAGAACTTTTGAGACTAGGTCCCAACTCCCAAGGGGCGGAAGAAGTGCAAAGGAATACCAGAAAGGTGTATATAGCAATTATTTGGTATTATTAAACTTTTTAAAGCTTCAACATTGATTTTAAATGACCTCACCTCAACAGATGATTCGTACAAACATGCTAAATTGCAATGGAGCAGAGAAGGTGACGAGGGAGAGGACAAGGCTGGTCAAGTAGGAGAAATAGTGCGACTTTCAGGTACAGAAGAGAAGCCGCGGGACAGGTGGGAAGACTGGTTTGCATGCACTCGGATCTCCAATCGTATAACAACGACGTATGCATGCTTGGGAGAATCTCAAGTCTGGCACGCACGTAACTAGAACTCACATTAAGCACAACCTAGCCAATCATGGGGATTACCAAAAACCAGGATGACAAACGTGAACCAAGAGTCGGAAGTGTCTTTGCGTTGGCGGAGCCAGGGCTGGCCCATAAGGCAGGGCGAAGAGGGTTCGTGCCCCGGGCCCTGAGTGGAAATGGGCCCTTCAATATTAAATTATCATAGAAACCACTAGGTGCCTAGTTACTGTTGTTGCGGTGCTCTCTCTCCCTCCTATTCTTGGCAAAAACGACAAATTTGACCTGTGGACGAAACAATATCACAAAATGAACCATTGACGAAAAAATTTCATCTGACTGATCCTTTTGTGTAGCGCCCGGCAGTTAGGCCCCACACTACACTGTGCAGCGTCTGGCTCTCAAATGCTACACACCTGACCAGCGTCGCACTCCGGGCTGCCTGAAAAATGCTAAGTCAGTGTGTAATGCCTGAAAGCTAGGCGCTACAACGATCTAGAGCGGAAGGATAGAGAAAAAGAATTACTACCAGCTGGCTCCGCTGTTGTGGGCTGGTCAGCGGTCAAAGTGGACCGGAATCGTATTGTCTCTATCTGTGATGCTTATGGCAATGACTTGTTTGATCCAAATGATATTGCAAATGAATTTGTTAACTACTTCCAGTTCATCTTCACATCCACATCTACTAACAATGTTACAAAAATATTTGAATCATGCAGATGACTTCACCAACTCTGTACCGGACAAGCAGGAAATATTTGGAATACTCAAGGATATGAGAAGAAATGCATCGCCAGGACCAGATGGTTTTTATGTTCGCTTTTATATTTCAGCTTGGGACTGGATAGGAGATGATGTAACAAAGGTGGTTAAGAGTTTCTACGAATTAGGTATCCTCCCACCACATCTCAACAATACCAAATTGCTCTCATCCCAAAAAACTAGAATGTCATCTTCCCTCTGACTTCAGACCCATTAGCTTATGTAATGCCATCTACAATGTTATTGCGAAGTCCTTGGCAAATAGACTCAAGTTGCATCTCCTGATTACGTTCACCCTTCTCAACAAGCTTTTATGGAAGGGAGACGCATTATCAACAATATTATTGTAGGACAAGAGATAGCTCATTCCTTTTCTCTTAGATCTCGGAAAAGCCACGATTGCACGCAAAGGTCTTCCCGATCGTTTCATAAATCTTGTGCTTGCTTGCATCTCTTCACGGACTTTATTTGTTATTATAAATGGTCAGTCTCATGCGAAATTTACTAGCTCCAGAGGTATCAGGCAGGGTTGTCCGTTGTCGCCATATCTTTTTGTCCTTGCAATTAACGAACTATCATTGAATCTAGAACGCTCTGCAGGCCAATGATCTCACAAGTATTGTACTTGGACCAAATTGCCCTCCTGTTCACTCTTTGATGTTTGTAGATGATCTTATTATTTGCGGCAAAACTAACGTGCATGAGGCTCAAACTATCTCTAACATTTTAAATCGATTTTGTCAAAACTCAGGTCAAATCCCTAACTGGAACAAGTCTGGTATTCTTTTCAGTAAAAATGTTCCTCTACAGGACCAAGAAAATTTTAAGAGAATTTTTCCAGCCCCCAATATTGACAATGTCTTTGTTCATTTGGGGCATCCTCTCATTCTTCCTGCTTAACACAGATCTGCAGCCTATGCTTTTGTTTATGATAAATTAAGATCAAAGCTTTCCAACTATAAACGCAATCGTTTATCCCATGCAGCTAGACTCACTCTAATTAAGTCAGTGTTTGCCTCAATACCTGTCTACTACATGTCAAATATCCTCTTCTCAAAAAAATTATTCACCAAACTAACGACTATCATTAGGAACTTTTGGTGGACAAGAGTACAAGAAGACCAACCAAAAAAAAGTCTTTGTCTTAGAGAATGGGCTGATATATGCACAGACAAATAAAGACGGTGGTCTAGGTATCAGGAACTTGCAGGCTTGCAAGAAATCAATCAAGGGCTTATACTCTCTGCGGCATGGAGGCTTGGAAAGGAGCCACACAGCCATTTAGCTCAAATTCCCAAGGCCAAGTACCATCACTACACATCTATATGGAGAGCAAAAATCTAATGTATTGAAATCTGCCTCTGGAGAGCAGTTTTAAAGGTAAGACCACTACTCAATTCAGCAATAGCATATCAAATTGTAGATGGCAGCAGTTCAGTTTGGAGCACACCTTGGTTTGAGGCTTGGAAGATATTCACGACAATCTCATAATTCAACAACAACCTTTTACATTCTTGGTCAAGTAAAAGACCTTTGGATTCCTGGACAAAAGTGTTGCAATGCGAACTTAATAAACTCTTTATTTAGTCCGACGGTAGCTGAGTCGATTCTTCAGACTCCTATTATTACTACTGCTGGTCAGGACATTCTAGTGTGGAAGCTAACACCTGCAGGACAATTTTCTCCCAAAAGTGTATACAGACACTGCTTCAATAGTCTCAAACTTCCTCCAAGGCAGAGACTCAAGATCGTTCCACCACACATTGTAGATTTACTCAATCAAATGTGAAAGGAGAAACAAATGGTAACACGTGTCCAAACTTTTGCGTGGAGACTTCTCAGGGATTCATTAGCTACAGGTAAAAGAGCAGGCAAGTACTCTAAACATATAAGTGAATATTGCCCTACTTGTGGAAATCTTGAGGATGAAATGCACCTTTTCTTCCTATGCCCTTTTGCTAAAGCTGCTTGGTATAGTCATCCATGGTAATTAAAACTGAATTTATAGCCCAACACAACAGCTCAATCCCACAAATGGTCCAAACTTTGCTTACTTCTCATCACCCACAACTAAGCATAAGTTCCCTATACATGTTATTGTGGTGTATTTGGAAAGCTCGAAATGATGCATGTTTTCGCAGGAAATTAAGTGCCCCTTCGCAGGTTTGTTCTGCAGCGATGGCGATCATACATGGCTCCAATATGGAGATGAGCGATAGAGCTCACACTTCAATATCCAGGGTGATAGACGAGGCTACTGTGCAAGGGCAGCAAAGACAGGGCCATGACGATCAACATACAATACTCATGGCGTGA
This sequence comes from Aegilops speltoides, assembly GCA_021437245.1. NCBI lineage: Eukaryota > Viridiplantae > Streptophyta > Magnoliopsida > Poales > Poaceae > Aegilops > Aegilops speltoides. Next base: position 21,075,424 of record CM038147.1, on the reverse strand, counting down.
AGAACTATCAAAGATCTATCTACCGTCTCAGGTCCCATAAGTTTCTTGGAAGCAGCTTGGTCTCCTCGTTCGGATGGAAGGTCGACAGTTGCTGGCTTGGGTATTTTCATACAGTTCGGAGGCGATCGACGTTGCTCTCAGTTGTGTATCTCGGCCATATCCCCACCAGCAACATCTGCAATTCAGGCTGAGGCATTTGGCTTGATGTTAGCGTCCCAAATTGCAGGACAACTTCAGATTGAACAACCAATTTTTTTGACAGACTGTGTGACGTTGGCGACTGCGGCGGCGTCGCAAAACATGATGCTTGCTCCTGGACATTGGTCCATCAGACCACAACTTGCTCAAATAACATCCTCTAGAACTCTACAGCCTTTGATGCTTCAAGGATACATCATATCAATAGAGGTTATAATTTTAGAGCTCATCATCAAGCCAAGTTGGCACTGAAGATTCAGAATGCATCTTTTAGCTATAGGTGTTTAAATTCAGGTGTAGGTACATGCCTAAATACAGATATAGCTGCAGTTTCATGCATCATGCAATGCAAGATTGTATATATATCGTTGTTGTTAAATGAATGAAAACTTCTGTGTTAAAAAAAAGTGAACCGGAAACAGACACGCCGTTTTCTTAACCCGCTTGAGTTGTTTAATCAGGCGAGACACACGCACGCCCCCTACTCCACTTTAGGCTATACCAGTCAAATCCTTAAGAGCATGTCTAACAGAACTCTCAAAAACCCAACCTTCAAAACCAGTTTGAGGGTTGAGAAATTGTCGTTTTGAAGGCCGAAAATCGCTGGCGCAGATCAGTGCCCACAAACCAACCCTAAAAACAGAATATTCCTCAAAACAGAATATTCTGTTTTGAGGGTTGGTTTGAGGGCACTGATCTGCGCCCCGACCTTCAAACCCTCAAAACTGGATAGCAAGTATTTCAACCAAATTTCATACAACAAACATAACAATACTCAACAACAAATCATTATTCTAGTTATGATTACAACATCTGTTTAAAGCTCACAACAATCATTCTACTTAATACAGCAATGTTTGAATCAAATAGTACATAGAAAAGTAAAACAAATATCCCTTACGACAATGTTTGTATCAGAAATAGGACATGGAATGAAATAGGACATGTTTGAATCAAATAGGCCATCATTGGCGACGGCCAAGCAGTCGACCAGATCATTGCGGAGTTGGGTATGAGTGTTAGCATTTTCAATATCCCGATGTGTTTGAAGAAAAGCTTGAATGCGATCGGGGTTCCTCTCCGGTTGCACTCGGGTACCAACATTATCATAGAAACATGGCAAGTTTAACCCCCTCTCATCCTCGAGTATCATGTTGTGTAGAATGACACAACACTTCATGATGTTCACAAGGGTTTTCTTGTCCCAAAAACGAGCTGGACCCCGAACAATGGCAAATCTTGCTTGCAAAACACCGAAAGCTCTCTCAATGTCTTTGCGGGCTGATTCTTGTGCCCTCGTGAAATTAGCTTCTTTTTGGGATAAGGGCATCCCTCTCTTCTCTTTAATGGACTTCACAAGTGTTGCCCACTCAGGATAAATGCCATCAGTGAGATAGTATCCCATTGTGTACTCATTGTCCATGACCTTGTAATTGCAAGTTGGAGCATCACCTGAAGCTAGTCTTGCAAATAAAGGGGACCTTTGAAGCACATTGATGTCATTGAGTGTTCCTGGTGAACCAAAATATGCATGCCAGATCCATAAGTCTTGCGATGCCAGGGCCTCAAGCACAATGGTAGGCCTTTGGGCAATTTTTCCATTTCCAGTGCATGCAATCTAGACTACCAAGCATGCCCGGCCATCCCCTTTTTTCATTTTTCTCCATCAACCTCTTCGTATCGTCCTCATTGGGAGCCCGAAGATACCAATCACCATACAACCGGATGACCATCTTGGCAAACCTACGCACGGACTCGGTGGTAGTATCTTGGCCAATGCGAAGATACTCGTCACAGTAGTCCGCGGGTATGCCATACGCGAGCACCAGCATTGCAGCCGATATCTTCTGGTATGCACTAAATCCCATGGCATCGACAACATTTCTACGACGCGTGAAATAATGCGAGTTGGCCTTGCAATCTTTGACGATTCTCTCAAACAAAGTACGGCGCATGCAGTACCTTCTACGGAAGAGGCGAGGTGGGTATGTCGGTACCTCTGCAAAGTAGTCTTGCATGAGTTGCTCGTGGCCGAGTGCGCGGTTCCTCTCGATACAAAGGCGCGCCCTATCTGCGACCCCTTCCTCTGATCCAGCAGCTTGTTGTGATGCTCAACATCTTTCACGGCGAGAATGGCGACCATCATCTCCGTGTCATCGTCTTCTAGCAGCTCCTCGATGTCCGAATCATCCGAGACAACCAATCGAAAAAATCCGACATCTCCATATATTGTCAACAAATTAAACAAGCAATTAGACAACAATTAAACAATGGAAAAGAAACAAAACAAAAAGGAAAAAAGACTTACCGAGTGGCTCGGGCGGAGGCGATCTCGGGCGGAGTCGGAGTCGAGGGGGGCGTGGAGGCGGGGAGGCGGACGGCGACGCGGTGAGGCAGCGGAGGCGGGGGCGGGGGGGACGGCGATGCAGGCTCGGGCGGGGCATGGAGGCGGACGGCGGGTCGCTCAAGGGGCGGGAGGCGCGAGGCGGATGATGGGAGGCCAGGGTCGGAGGCGAACGGCAAGGCGGCGGGCGGTGGGGCGGAGGCGAGCCTCGCACCGGGCGAGGGCAGCGCCAAACGGGCACGGGGGGGCGGGCGGTGGTGATGCGGCGGGGAGGCGGGGCGGGGGCGGTGGCGGCGAATCGGCGATGCCGGCGCCGGCGGGTCGTGGTCGGGTGGAGGAGGAGGGAGGAAGGTGGGGGAAATTTCCCTCCCGCGCAGACGTTGACCGAGTGAGGGTTCGGCCTGGGAAATTGGCACGAACCCTCACTGATGTAGGTTGGCCTCGAATTTGAGGGTTCGGCCTGGATTTTTTTTTTTGAAGATTTAAAGATTTGAGGGTTCTGATCTGCGGCCTTTTTTTAGCTCAACCCTCAAATTAGCAGTTATTTTGAGGGTTTGACCAGTTTGAGCTCTGTTAGACATGCTCTAAGCTCATTGCGGACGGCCTTAACCACAGTCATCAGTAGTCGTCGGCTCTCTCCATATTCATCCATCGCTATATAAACCCATCGACCCAGCTCTCCAGCTCACTCTCCTCAAGGTACCCATGGAGCGGCTACTAGTGCAACGAGGCGCTACAGTATAGCGCCTACCTCTCAGGCGTTACACGCTGGCCAGCGTCTGAGAGCCAGATATTGCACAGTCGTCTAACTATCGGGCGCTACACAAAAGAGTCAGCCAGGTAATTTTTTTTGCCAATGGTTCATTTTTTTGATATTTTTTCGTCCACAGGTCAGAACAGTGATTTTTTGCCCATATTCTTCTTCCTCAACAACATAGTACTCCCATCTGCGTATCTGCTCCTTTCCAGAAGGGTTTCGTTAGCTTGCTGCTGTTGGCGCCGTCGTTGCAGGCGCAAGGGAACTTTTGGTCCCTTAGCCTCCGGCTGCCACCTTGGCACTGAGAGGTGGGGGGACCTTGCATCTTCAAGAGTTCTACGTTCTTCGTCATCGTCTAGTGATCATTGAATTTTGTGAGAATAAATTTACTCTCGTTCTTTTGGCGGTGCCATGAGATTAGAGAGTTTTCTATCCTCGCAGATCCAAATCGTATCTGACGAGTTTATGTTGTGGTGTCAAATTTTCTTTCTTGGTTTGATTCTTTATGAAGTTGAAATCTTTCATCGACTCCATAGTGAAGATATTGTGATCTGACGGCATGCTCTTCTAGGGGATCATCCCCGGTCCAAGTACGTTCATCGATCAAGGCTTTCCAATTTTTTGGATGGGCGACTCAACGAACTTTCAAAAACCATTATTGGTAATGTTCGTGCGGGTGAAAGAGTGACAATATTGTTGCTCCAACCCAATTTCAGCCTCTTTACCGAAGTTTTTGGAGTATTTCTTCTAGCAGAGATTGATATAGCGAAGATGGTGTTTTCAAGAGATTTCATTGTAATTCTATGTCATAGGAGCTACTTTGTATTTTCTTGAATCTTAGATCCAAATCAGTGTACCTGTTATTGTTATGAGCATGAATAAATTACAGGTGTTTCTAAAAAAAGCAACCACTAGATACTAGTCCATTCGTTCCTAAATATTTCTCTTTCTAGAGATTTCAACAAGTGACTACATACGGAGCAAAATGAGTGAATCTACATTCTAAAATATGTCTATATACATCCGTATGTGGTAGTCCATTGAAATCTCTAGAAAGACAAATATTTAGGAACGGAGGGAGTATTATCCATTCAGTTTTAAAGATTAGTATATAAAAATAATATTTTGTACAAGCAATCTACACCACGAACCAATTTACTAGTTGGCCTACTAGTCACATTTTGCCAACTTATTAGTGAACATAACTTGCCTCACTTGAAAATGGTTAAAATTATACTATGAGAGATTATAAAAATATGTTTATCTAATACTTCCTCCGTCCGAAATAGTTGACACTCAAATAAATGTATAAACACATATTTTAGTATTAAATACATCCCTTTGAGCGACACCTAATTTCAGACGGAGTTAGAAATACACTAGAAATCACTAATGATATTAGTTAGACAATACACTTTTAGAGATTTCTAAATGATATTTGATGATATTAAAATATATACCAACACATATAGATACAAACAAATATATACATATGCACCATATAATTTATGCAATTTTACAAATTTTATTTAAAGACAAGATTTCTTAAAACAAAAAACTAAAATTTCAGAGAGTAGTTTTTTTTAGTAACAAACATTAAAAATGATAATAAAAATGACATAATTAATATTTCACAGCGTTGTTATGTGGTTACCTGTGTTATGTTAATAGGATAAATTATATGATCACTAATTATTAATATGAAAAAATAACTTTAGATAAATGTTTGGTATAAAATCCTTATTTTAATTCCCCTTGGTTTAAAACATAAATTAGACAGACCCTGGGCAGGGGAGGCGGCTGGTGCGTCGAGGGGGTCGGTGGCGGTTGCCGTGGCTTCCTTGGCAGCATGGTCCGACTCATATCAGTGGAGAAGCCGGTAGCCCATGTAGAACATAGATGCAGCGCCCGCGAGGAAGAGCGTGACGGTCCAACCTTTCACATTATGGTCAATGATGATTCGCGGCTCCGGGACATGCACGTAAGGCATCGGTCCAGGCATACGCACGTCGCAGAGGAGGACCGGCCCTAGGGATGGCTCCCTCATAGCATGTGGAGCGCGAAGAAACTTCTTCAGCCATGGAGATAGTACATCTCTACGACCGCAGGCTCCATAGGATCCTAAAGCTGTTCAGCACATCAGATGCATTTGGCAGCATAAGAAAGTAGTAAAGTTGCTTGTGAAAGTTAAGCAAAAAAACCAAAACATGAAACCAAATCAGAAAACTAAGTCGATACAATTACTTGTACTATATTAGGGCATCTCAATGCAGATCCCCAAACTGCCCACATTCGTCCGGACGCGTTCTACCATCAAACACGGCACCCTATCAGTCCACGGATCAGTTCGGATGTCCGTTTTCCAGTAAATCAGAAGCAAACTAGGGACGGGGGCTTTGTTGAGCCCGTACTGCCGCGTCGTAGTACTCTGACACCCCTACCCAATCAAATCCCCATGTCGGTCCCATTCTCTTTCATTTCGTCCCTGCTCCCCCATGATTGGCATCCACACCCTCACCACTACAGGAATGCCTACCAGTGGCAAGCACCAAAAGGCCACCATTGGAAAGCGAGGCTCTTAGGTGCACCTGCGACTGACCTCCCACCACTGGTAAGATGGCATCCGTGGTGGGCAGACCGACCCGCCTGCCAATGGCAAAGATTGTTACAGTAGCATGCATTGCTTGGCACCAGCCACAACTATAGCCTGCTAGTTGGCGGCACTAGTACAGAACCAGGCATAAACAACAACTATCATATTTATATGCATTGCAATAGATGTATGCCATATTGGCAGCAGCATATTTTACCATAATAATATAATAATCCGGGTGCAATACAAGGACTGTCTCGTCCACAGCAACGGGACTTATCCCCTGATGCTGCCTTTTGTCGTCTCAGATCTACTTCCTCACGGCTGACAACCATTGTATCTGCAGCACGCTCAATATCAGTAGAGGCCTACACGGCCTTGCAAGAGAGGTGGCGCTCTTTCATATCTTCTTAAGTTATTGATCTCACCTGGAAAATAGATCATCACTTGTTTACTATACTTTCTTGTCCATACCAAATCTTAGTTGTTAGTTGAAAGTAAACATTGGTTGCGAAGTAGCCTTTGTCTGGTTTGCACCTTCAGATCCGCCATGGCACAGTCAACACTATACTCCAATGCTTATGATTGTCCCTTTTTATATTCACTACCACCATCCTTGGTGCTTCGTGAGAACTGCTCCTCAACCCATCAAGCAAAACAACGTGTGATACGTCTCCAACACATCTATAATTTTTGAGTGTTCCATGCTGTTATATTATCATTCTTGGATGTTTTACAATCATTTTATACCAACTTTATATCATTTTCTGGAACTAACCTATTGACATAGTACCCAGTGCCAGTTGCTGTTTTTTGCTTCGCAGGAAATCAATATCAAACAGAGTCCAAACGCAGCGAAACTTTTTGGAGATTTTTTATGGACCAGAACACTAAGGATGGGCCAGAGAAGTACTAGAGGGGTGCCCCGAGGGGGCAGAACCCACTTGGACACGCATGGGGTGCCCACCTCGGTGGCCTCCCGCATCTCCTCTTCGCCCTATAAATTGCCAAATATTCTAAAAACCCTTGAGAGAACACTAGATCAGAAGTTCCTCTGCCGCAAACCTCTGTAGCCACGAAAAACCAATCTAGACCCTGTTCCGGCACTCCGTCGGAGGGGAAAATCATCACCAGTGGTCATCTTCATCATCCCGGCGGCCACCATGATGAGGAGGGAGTAGTCCACCCTCGGGGCTGAGGGTTTGTACCAGTAGCTATGTGTTTAATCTCTCTCTCTCTCTCTCTCTCTCTCTCTCGTGTTCTTGATGGCATGATCTTTATGTATCGGGGGCTTTGTTAATATATTGGATCATATGGCTTTTTTCCCTCTCTATCTTGTTGTGATGAATTGAGTTTTCCCTTTGAGATTTCTTTTTATTGGATTGAATACTTTTATGGATTTGAGAGCACTTGATATATGTCTTGCAAATGAATACCCATGGTGACAATGGGGTATTATATTGATTCACTTGATATATGTTTTGGCATTCAAATCGTGGATTCCCGAGGTGACATTGGGGTAATCTATGCATAGGGGTTGATGCATGTTTTCGTCCTTGTTTCTCCGGTAGAAATCTTGGGGCACCCTTTGAGGTTCTTTGTGTTGGATTGAGTATTATAAATCTGAAATTGTTTGTTGCATATCGTATAATCAACTCACGGATACTCGCAGTGACATTGGAGTATCTAGGTGACATTAGAGTTGGTTGATGTGTATCATATAGTCTTACTTTAGTATGAACTCTTGGTTAGGTCGATCGGGAATAATAGCTTGGTGTTATTTTAGTACAAACTCTAGGATAGATTGATTGGAAAGAATAGCTTTGAGGTGGTTTCGTACCCTACAAACAATTTCTTCTTATGTTCTCTGCTAGATAAGAACTTTGGAGTGATTCTTCATCGCACGTTGAGGGATGGTTATAAGATCCAATTAGATTAGCATTGTTGAGAGATTGCACCAGCGAAAGTACGAACCCTAGACCTCATTTTTCAAGCATTGTAATACCGTTTGTGCTCTGTTTTATCAATTGCTACCTTGATGATTTTTATGTTCCTATTACAAAAATCAATATCTACTATCGTTACTACACTTTTATTACCATCTCTTTGCCGAACTAGTTCACCTATACAAATTACCGTTGTATTTGGTGTGTTGGGGACACAAGAGACTTTTTATTATTTGGTTGCAGGGTTGTTTGAGAGAGATCATCTTCATCCTACGCCTCCCACGGATTGATAAACCTTAGGTCATCCACTTGAGGGAAATTGGCTATTGTCCCACAAAACTCTGTGCTTGGAGGCCCAACACGAGTCTACAAGAACAAGTTATGTAGTAGACATCAATCTCTTTTCTGGAGCCATTGCTGGGGAGGTGAGTGCTTGAAGGTATGTCTTTAGATTTTGCAATTGAATCTTTTAGTTTCTTGTTTTATCACTAGTTTGGTTTATAAAATAAAACAACAAAAAAATGGAATTGAGGTTGCATCATATTACTCATCTTTATAATGTCTTTCTGAAAATGATTGAAAGGAAAATTTTGCTCAATTGATAGAAGAAGAATTCTATAAAATGTTTGACAAAAAATCTTTGAATGATAAGCATGATTGCAATGTTGTTGGTATGAACTCTTTGAATATCCATGACGCTAAAGATATGCAAAGCCATAAGCTTCGGGATGCTAAGTTTGATGAAGATGATATTTTTGTCCCCCAAGTTTTGATGAGAAAATTTATTATGATGATTGCATGCCTCCTATTTATGATGATTATATTGATATACGTGGATTTGGAGAGGTCATGACTTTATCTAATGATGATTCCACTATTTTGGAAGAGGTTTCAATTGATTAGTAAAACAAAGTTGCTATCTATGATGATTATGGTGATGACATGTATGCTATAAATAATAATCATAACCATGAAACATTTCGTCATGATTTTAATGTTCAATTTTATTATGTCAATCAAGTACCTCATGATACTTATTTTGTTGAGTTTGCTCCCACTACTATTGATGAAAAGAAATTTGCTTATGTGGAGAGTAATAAAATCTCTATGCTTATGCATCATGAAAAGAGTGCTTCATATGATAGTTATATTGTTGAATTTAGTTAGGATGCTACTGAAAATTATTATGAGAGAGGAATATATGTTTCTACATATCTCAATAATATCAAGTTTCCTCTCTATGTGTTGGAAGTTTTCAAGTTGCACTTGTTTTGCCTTCCTATGCTAGTTGATTCCTGTTCCCATAAATTGTTTTCTATGCATAGGAAGTGGATTAGACTTAAATTTGCTTTCCATGTGTTTCATGATGCTCTTGTTATGTTTCAATTCTTATCTTTTATGCGATCATCATTGAAATCACCATGCCTAGCTAAAAAGGCATTAAAGAAAAGCGCTTGTTGGGAGACAACCCAACACTTTTACCTACTGTTTTTTTGTGTTTACATGATTTTTCTATTGTAGTAATCATGTTTTATTGCTTTTATTTCAATAAAATGTCAAGTAAAGCTTTTGGGATAGTGTGGATGATAATTGACTGGAATCTGTGCAAAAAACAGAAACTTTTGTGCTCAGTCCAGGAATTTTCAAAATTCACTGGAACGTTATTTTGATTTGATTTTTTTACAGGTGATATATATATACCAATATAAAAAGACCCAGTGGGGCAGATCCAACAGATCTCGGCCATCCATTTGCATTCATCCAACAGTTGTTATTGTCCTAATGGTGAGCGACTAAACGCGTTTAATGCTAAACACAACTTTCTCTTCCTTGATCACCTTCCTTTCGCACGAAAGGAAAGAAACTGCCCACGTCCATCAATCAATCAAGAAAGAACATTACTTTCTCTTCCGTGATCACCTTCCTTTGGCACGAAAGGAATTAAACTGCCCACGTCAATTATGAAAAAAAAAGGAAAGTAACAGTTGCATCATCGCTCCGCTCCCAATCGCCTCCAACAGCCGCACCTTCACGACGCCTCCCCCATCGCCTCCAGCCGCTGCACCTTCACGATGCCCCCCTCCCATCTTTGTGTTGCCCCAACCCATCGCCTCGCCTCGCCTCGACCGTCGGCGGCGCCGCCTGCCTACACCGCTTGGCCGGCCATCGGGGACGGCGCCTCCTTCTACACCACCTTGCTTGGCTGTCAGGGACGGCCCATCCTCCTACGGCTAGCCTCCTGGAAGCCGCCTCCTACACTGCCTAGCAGGCCGTCTAGGACGCCTCATGTTCCTCGGTGTTATTCGCCGTCCATCCTAGCGGCTCCGCGGACAACTGCCTCACTAGCTTCGCATCCTCGATATCCTTCAACCGGATCCTTTGATCTCCTTCTTGGCGGGGAGATTGGCGAGCAACATAGTCAGCGGTGGTCTCCCTGTTGGCTCTCACTCTATCTGTCATGCTTGGTGCCCTTCCGTGGTCGACATTGAGCAGGCGCCAGCAGTGGTCTCCCTGTCAGCTTCCATAGGCTGCATCCACCTGGCCGGGAACCAACCCAGGCTCAAGCAACGACCATGGCCATTGGATCTGTCATTGCGTTAAGTTTACCAGTTACATGCCCTTGCCACGCACCAGCCGCCAGGTGTCATATTGATCTGATGTCTTTTTCTATTCCATTGTGTTATTGGAATCTGAACAGACTCGCATTTTCAGCTAATTAGCAACTTCAGATGTGTAGACATCTACCTATGCATTTGTTCTCACCAAGATGAAGGAAACTGCATAGTGTTGTCCATATGAAAAAACCAAGTCAATGTGATCAATCAAGTACATTCACAAGTAGTCTGATATAAAACTGACCTTCCTGTTATCATGTAGATACTTATCATTTCATTTTGCCTTACTATAAAGGTGCATATTGATGATATTATAGATGTTGTTACTTATATGAAAGGGCACAAAAGTAGCGTAAATAGCAGTACTGCAAATCTTGGAGTTGTTGCTATGTTGAAGCAAATATTTCGGACCTGAGGTGACAAGATGTAGGATCTTTGCTGGTTGCAACAAGCCCCATTTGAGAGGTCCATCATATTGGTGAAGGAAAATTGATAGCTCATTGCTCACGTATTATCCTTTTTAGAAGATAGTCAGCGATGTCAATACAATAAATTCAGTAATGGCATATTTATGGGAAAAAACATCGTGACAACTAGCCATTGGTACGTCTTCATGCTTCTCCAATCATACTAGAGTTACTAAAAGAATATGTCGACATTATTTCTTTCACTTCTGTGTATAATCCATTGTGCACACAATAGTGGGTCAGATGATTGATTTCACTGGAATTTGCGCGTACTTAAGTCGTGGCTGATGCAAAGTTAATTTACAGTTTTCTTTTGTTGATATTCAATACTTCAGAAGTCTGTGTTTTGTGTAAATGATTGAATATGTTTTCTTTTGTGGTTTCATATGATGAGTTTGTCAAGATCGGGATTAAGTATAGGCATGTGGTATTAGGTATCACCTGCTATTAAATAACATTCATGGATCAAATGTAGTGATATTAATTCATTTCTTAATACTTCATCAATTTGGCAAATGTCAGAGATAATTGAAGGTGGCACATATGTCCGCTATATAACCACTACGACACAAATATACTATTAGAGATGTGTTCTCCGAATAAAAGGACATCTTGATGCAACATGGGAGGCTTAGAATTATTTCTAAGAAGATTACACTTGCGTTGCACGTGCAAACTTACTAGTATATACAAGTTCACTACGTTGTCCTAAATTTTCAGAATTTTTGGAGTAGCAGAAGTATGGTTAGTGTCCAGATTACTACACATTGTTCTGTTTTTGACAGATTCTGTTTTCAATGCATAGTTTGCTTGTTTCCTAGTTTTTATGGCTTATATTGCTCAATATAAATTGTGGAAATGACAAGGTACAGTAGGCATTGTGTGAGAACAATTATGAATCTTGTCTTTGACAGTACCAAAGTGAAATGGTTTGCTCTTTATCATACCAACCTATCTCACGAAGTTCCGTTAAGTTTTGTGTGATTGAAGTTTCAAGTTTTGGGTGAGATGTCGATATGAGGAGAATAAGGAGTGACAAGACCCTAAGCTTGGGGATGCCCAAGGCACCCCCAAGGTAATATTCAAGGACTATCCAAGCAACTAAGCTTGGGGAAGCCCCGGAAGGCATCCTCTCTTTCGTCTCCAACAATATCGGTAACCTCGTTTGGAGCTATATTTTCATTCGTCACATGATATGTTTTTTGCTTGGAGCGTCATTTTATTTTGTTAGTGTTTTCTTTGTGATATTTAGAATAACTAGCAAAGTGGCCCGCTCTTCGCGCAGGCTAGTATTTAATAAAGTTAGTTTGAAAGAAGTAAAATTTTCCTGATCCTTTGGGCTAATCGCGAACTTGTTATTTTTAGGATATAAGAGGCATCCCTTTCATGTTTTGGGGTAATATATGAAAGCTATGTTGGTGTTGATCTTTTTTACTAGTACACATTCTTGAATCCGTGGGTTTGCATGATGCGGAGCATTGTTGTGTTCGTGGTGTGTGGCCGGCTTGACTGACCCATTGTGCCATATTAACGGTTTTTAGTTTTAGTATATATATATATTACCATATAAGTTTCATATGCATCATAGTTAAGTCTAAGCATCGGTATTTGTAACGGTAAGATATTTTTTCTGTTCATATTTACATGTACTATACTCAGCATTGATTTTTTTAAAATTTCTAGCACCAAAAACTGTACTCCCTCTGTTTTATAATATAGTCCATATAGATTTGTTCAAATCTCAAACTTTGCAAACTCTGACCCTGATTAGAGATAAAAATATTTACATTTATAATACCAAATTCATATCACTGGATATGTTGTGAGTTAAATTTTCATGTCGTATAGGTTTGTTATTGTACATAGAGATAGTTTTCTCAATAACCTTGGTCAAACTTTGTTAAGTTTGGCTTTTCAAAAATTCCATATACAGTAAATTATGGAGGCGAGGAATTATAGTTTTTTCTAAAAACACGTATACGCATATGCACTATACTTTTTTCCCATATGATGTACACGGTGACGTAATCGTAGATGTCTTTTTGAATAATTCGTAGGTGATTACTTTTTTGGGGAAATTTGTAGCTGATTATTTGTGTTCCCTCCAATTCATAATAACTGATGCACAAGTATAACTTTGTGCTACAGCTATACCAAGTGTGCGTGAATTAATTTGGATCAGAGGGAGCATCTTTTATTATATTTGTGTTGTTGGTAGAAAATTATTTTTGCGTGCCTGAGCTTTTAGACCAACAGGCTGACGCACATGCACTTATGCACACAGCGTTCACACATTTCTCACCCCGTTAAAAAAAATCTCTCACTCCAGACCTTCACAGAGAAGATGGTCTTGCCCGATCCCGTTTGTCCACTTTCTCTCTTTTCCTTCTTTTATCAGCTGATGACTCCCGGATCGAACAACACCCTCCTTTCCTTGTTTTCTCCGTTAACTCTCAGATTTGTACCGCCGACTGATGTTCAGCTACGCAAAGACCAACGTTTGTGTCGTTGCTGATCCATCGTGGGCATGGATCCCATTGTCAGCTTTATTCCAGATTGAGTTCAACCTCCATAACACGCATTCATATTAGTGAAAATCGACACCGGTCGACATGTCGTCTTTGCCCTCCATAGCAGTAGCCATCCTCCAAATGGAGGTCCAAATTTCCACCCTTTTCTGTTCATGTCAATATTTCCCTGTTTTTCTTCTTCTTTTCCTGTGTTTGTGCTGTTGAACCTATGTAATTAAGGTAGTGAAAAATATTACTCGATCCATATTAGTTGTCACTCAAATGGATCCATCTAGAATAATTTGTTTATGCATGTTTAGGAGAACGGCGTTTTGACGCCCGAGCACATCTGCTCTCGGAATCTGGTCCATTGGCTTGTGTCTTGCGATCCGTGATAAATGCATTGATGGGCCAGTTCTGAGTGCTAGTAAATGGTGGTATCTATAATACTATCTTATTCCCCACTATCTTATTTCTATTGACATGCAGCCTATCCACATCAGCAGCCTAGCCATGTCTACCGGTTGACATGGCTAGGCTGCTGATGTGGATAGGCTGCATGTCAATAGAAATAAGATGGCTGCATCAACAGTATTCGCACCTCTCTCATCAATGCACAGAAGGGCAACCTCTCCGTCGCCTCCTACTTCGCCATCATGCGTGGCTACGCCGACGAGCTGGTCGCGGCGGGCAAAACGATCCTCGACGATGAGCTCATCTCCTACATCATCCACGGGCTCGATGCTAACTACCAGCCTCTGATCTCTGCTCTAGACGCTCGCGTGACCCCTGTCACCCTCGATGAGCTGTTCGCTATGCTCTCCAACTTTGATCAGAGGATGGTGCACTTCCATGGGTCTAGTGGCGGCGGCTTCAAATCCTCCGCGAACTTGGCCTCTCGCGGTCGTGGCGGCTCCTCTCGACGCGGCAGCTTCTCCTGTGGCAGGGGGAGGTCCAGTGGAGGCGGAAACAGTGGCGGCTCCAACTCCCGCAACAGCGGCGGGCGTGCTTCCTCCAACAACCAAACTCGCCGCGGTGGTGGCAACCCTCGCGCACGCCCTGATGCTCCTCGCTGCCAGATATGTGGCAAGTTGGGGCACACAGCAAAAGACTACTGGTACCGCTATGAAGAGGATGACGACTCCTCTCAAGATGATGACAAGGTTGCGGCGGCTGCAGATGGCTCCTACGGCATCGACACCAACTGGTATGTCGATAGTGGCGCCACCAACCACATCACCAACGAGCTCGAGAAGGTGACCATGAAGGAGAAATACCGCGGCAAGGACCAAATCCACACGGCTAGTGGTGAAGGTATGGAGATCAGTCACATTGGTCATTCAAGTTTTAGTACCCCTTCTCGTAAAATCCATCTTAGGAAATTTTTGCATGTTCCTAATGCCGACAAAAGTCTTCTCTCTGTCCATAGAATTGCTCTTGATAATCATGTCTTCCTTGAGTTTCACCCTTACTTCTTTTTGATCAAGGATCAGGTGACGAGGAGAATTCTCTATCGAGGTAGATGCATTCGTGGACTCTACCCGTTGATTCTGGAGCTTAGGAGACTGAATAAACAGGCTTGTGGTGCTATCAAGCTTTCATCCACACGATGGCATGATCGTTTAGGACATGCTTCTTTTTCTTTAGTTGAAAAATTACTCAGGAAGAATAAAATCCCGTTTGTTGGTGAGCGCAATATTGAAACTATTTGTGATTCCTGTCAATGAGCTAAGAGTCATCAGCTACCCTATCCTATATCCACTAGTGTGTCTACCAAACCATTGCAATTAATTTTTTCCAGATGTTTGGGGTCCTGCCCCCAACTCAGTAGGTAGACATACATACTACTTGAGTTTTATTGATGACTACAGTAAATTCTCCTGGATTTATCCTCTTAAGAAAAGATCTGATGTTTTTCAAGTTTTTAAGAACTTTCAAGCACTCGTTGAACGCCAATTTGACAGCAAGATACTTGCTGTCCAATCAGACTGGGCGGAGAGTATGAGAAATTAAACTCTTTCTTTCAAACTCTCGGCATCTCTCACCATGTGTCATGCCCCCACGCTCACCAACAAAACGGCTCTGCTGAACGCAAGCACAGGCACATTGTTGAGGTCGGCCTAGCTCTCTTAGCTGGCGCCTCTATGCCTTTAAAATTCTGGGATGAAGCCTTTCTCACTGCTGTTCACATCATTAACATGCTTCCTAGTCGCGTTATCAATAATGAAACTCCAGTAGAACGGCTACTCCACACCAAACTTGACTACATGTCTCTACGTGTTTTTTGGTGTGCATGTTGGCCTAATCTTCGTCCATACAATCAACGCAAACTTATGTTTCGATCAAAGCAATGTGTATTTCTTGGGTATAGTGCCCAACACAAAGGTGTTAAGTGCCTAGATGTGTCTACGGGGCGAGTTTATATCTCCCGTGATGTTGTTTTTGACGAAACAAAGTTTCCTTTCGCTGATCTTCATCCCAACACCGGTGCCTTACTTCGCAAAGAAATTCTACTTCTACCCTCTTCTCTTACCGGCCTTGATCATGGTGGAATTACTTGTGATGATTCAATGTTGACTAACCCTCCTAATGGTGCACCCGAGTTCTCTTGTGACATCGCAGGAACAACCAGCGAAGAAAATGATGAAGAAAATGGCCCCCAAGTGCCATATTGGCTGTGTCCAGATTTGGGGAACAAATCCCCTTGGGATCGGCGTCAAACCAGCTGCAGTCCAGCAGATTCGCGCCGGGATCTGTGCTGGCAGACGCGCCAGACCGGCCAGCGACGGAATCTGCCGCGCGTGTGGACCAGCCCTCGGCTGGTGGCTAGCCCGATGCCACGCGGCGGCATCCCAGTGGAGCGGGCAGCGTGCGCTTCCCCGACCAACCGCACTGCTACCAGCGACGGGCCCAGGCGTGGCCGACCGGTGCGGGTGCGGGTTCCAGTGCTGACCCGACCACCCAGGAGGGAGCGGGTTTTGGTGCGGATCCTCGTGGCCCCGCGCAATCATTTGCTTATGATGAGCCTGCTGGCATGTCAGGAGGTGCGCTAGGATCTTCTGCGACTGATCCAACTTCACCGTCACATGCTGAAGCCAGAGAGGATCCGGTGCGGGTGTCAGGAGAATCTGCCTCGGGATCGCCTGTACCAGGGACTCCTGTGCATGCCTCCGGATCTTCTGCTGGCTGATTCAGCAGTACAGTCCAGGCGGCTCACGCGGCTACAAAAAGGTGTAACTTAACCCATTAATTACAAAAATCTAAGCAAACATGGCCTCGTTTGTTCTACAGATGAACATGCTGAACCAAGAACTTTGGATGAGGCACTTGGAGATGATAAGTGGAGAAAAGCAATGATGGAAGAATATGTGGCACTGAAGAAAAATGAAACATGGCATTTAGTTCCCCCACAGCAAGGTAAAAATCTTATAGATTGCAAGTGGGTATTCGGAGTTAAAAGGAAATATGATGGAACTATTGATAGATACTGTAAGTGCATCTAGTGGCACCCTTAGTTGGTTTTGGAGTATTGACGACAAATTTGGTTGAGGGACTAATGCGTTTGTGAGAATTGCAGGATAACGCAGGTAGTGTCCCTCATTGATTCGGTTTACCTACCGGAGATGACCCCTAAATATGTATGAAGACATTGACGACAATGGTGGTATGTGAAGATATTCATATTGAAGACTATGACATGAGAAGCCATTGAGTGAAGACTATGGAGCGCGAAGACTATGTCGTTTCGCTGTTTCTTTTTTCTTATTTTTTGAGTCATAGGAACCACAATACTGTTAAGTGGGGTCCCAGTGAACTAAGTCAGGATGACTGAAGTGATGCTCAACCCAATTCCTATGTCTTCGGGCGAAGACAATGAGAGCAAATCTTATCCAGAGCTGGATGAGTCAGCTTTGCTTGTAGCCCAAGTAAAGTTCCCGTGTGTGTTTGAAATCTGACCGTTGGAACACGTGTCAGTTCCTTAGTGACCCAGGGTCATTTCGGACATATCAGGTTGGGTTGCCCAGTGGCTATAAATAGCCCACCCCTACACCATAAATTGGTGGCTGCTCGAGTTAGTGCACGGCTTTTGTCGTTTGAGAGCAACCCACCTCGAAGCCTTTGAGAGAGAAAATCCTTGCGAGGACAAAGCCCGGACACCCAGAGCCAAAGAGTGTTAGGCATCATCAAGTCTTTACATGCATGTGACCAAGACTTATCACACTTGAGGACTGTGAATCCTCCAGCCGGTTAGGCGTCGCATTCTGAGCATCCAAGAGTCATTGTGGATCGCGGGTGAACGAAGTCTGTGAAGGTTCGGACGTCTACCTTGAAGACTTACCAGAGTGATTGGGCGAGGACTGTGTGTCCTTAGCTCAAGGGGAATAAGGTGAAGACACGGTCTTCTGAGTTGAATCTCAGCCTCCCTAACCAGACGTACAATTGTCACAGCAACTAGAACTGGTCCAACAAATCCTGTGTCTTCAACAAGTGACTGGTTCTATCTCATACTCTTCTTACTTACTGTTACTCTTCGTGAAGTCATTGCCTGATTGCCATGCCTGTTTGACTTCACTTTGTGACTACTTGTTCTGATTGGCTTCATACTATCTTCCATCCTGATCCTTACTACTAAGCTGCTATTAGTCTTTGTACTTTCACATTATTGCATACTTGACTATGGTTTGTGTCGTGGATTTGTCACGGCAGATGTCCTAGTGAAAGGACTTAGTCGTGGAGCCATCGCTACGAGTTTACTTGAAGGGGTTAAAGCGGACACAAAGACACAAGGGTTTATACTAGTTCGGCCCCTTCGATGAAGGTAAAAGCCTACGTCTAGTTGTGATGGAATTGATGTGGCCTCGATGGCTAGGGAGCAAACAAGCTTCGCCTAGGCTCGAGTTGTGGTTGTCTGTCTTTGAACCGTCGCCGGGTCGTCCCCTTATATACACGGGTGACGCCCGTCGGTTCATAGAGTCCCAACCGGTTCATACTCGTATCCCGGTTGGTATCTCTCTATTCCTAACTTACAATGCAGGCTATACATCAAGCCGGTTTACGGCTACAAGTTCTAAACCGACTACAGGCCTTGGGCCTTTCTTTGCTTATACCACTAATGAAGTTAACCCGGCCTAGGCTGGCCGGTTTACGCCTAGTGGTAATATCCCCAACATTAGGCTCCAGATTGATTTGAACTGGTTCATGTCAATCCTTCACAAAAACTTGCATCTTGGACATCTTCTAGTGATTGGTAAACCGCCGTGCCGTCACCACTTCTGGTTACTGTAAACCGGCATGACGTCACCCTGTAACTTTATCATTTATAACACCCTCTTTAAACGGCAGTTCCTGGATCCGCGCGCTTGACCTAGCTCTGTTGCTTTATAAATAGGACCGAAGGGTCATTTCTTTCCTTTCCCTTCGCCTCCTCTTCTTCGTGTTCCTTGCACCGCTGGTCTTGGAGCTCCGCCACCGCCGTCGACCTCTGCCTCATCTCCGGCCGCTGCATCGACCTGAACGTACCAGAGCATTGCGGCATCCTTCCGCATCTTCTCCGTTCCTGGTAAGCTTTCTCCCTTTCTTGACCTAGATCTGTTCTTTAGGGTTCCAGTTCCATGCTGTGTTCTTCGCGCGTTCATATCTGTTCTTTGACTTTGAACAAATCCATGAACCTGTGCTGTATTTAATAGTGATCCCTGCGCATCCGCTGTAGTTTCTCATCTTAAGCCCATAGATCTTCCACATATATATCTGCTCCATAGTTCACTTCTGTTTCTGCCTTACTCCTCGAAACATTTTCTGTTTTCTGTAAGCTCGCGTTTGATCCGTAGCTATAATAGGATCTTGTGAAACTTGTTTCTGCATACTTAATTATCCATAGCTTCAATCGCTTCCGATGCCTAGATCAGGCGGTTTAACTTAACCACAAGAAAAAAACTGCTAAACCGACACATATATATCATTAGTCCCCTTGTTGAACCGCCAGAATCCACCTGATATCGTATCACAGGAAACCGGTTTATAGACACTGCCTCCGGTTTATCGTAGTTTAGATCAACGCCTTCTTTATCCAGCATGCTCTTGAACCGGATCAACTATTTCTTGTAGATCTCATCATGGCCAAACAAGTGTATGAATGCAACTGGGTTCATTCCCGCGTCACTGAATCACAGTTGGACGATCTAGTCCTGATTGGTGCTTTAGATGCCAAAGACACAATCCACTTGAGGGTTCCTGGAGAGGAATGTCCTCCTACACCCCAGGAAGGAGAGGTTGTGGTCTTCGCAGATCACCAGGCCTGGGGCTTCAAACCGCCCGGTTCTAAATTTTACCGGGATGTGTTAGCCAATTTTCAACTCCGTCCACAGGATATTGGCCCCAACTCCGTTACCAATTTATGCCATTTTCAAGTACTGTCTGAAGTATATCTTCAAGAAGAACCTTCTGTTGAACTGTTTAGAGATCTCTTTCATCTAAACCGTCGCACTGAATTCACCGACGGCCCCAATACTGAATTGGGTGGCATGGCTATTCAAAAGAGGAAGGAGATCACTTATCCCCACGTGAAACTTCATACTCACCCCAAGGAGTGGAATGCGACTTGGTTTTATTGCAAAGATACCTCTCCTGAAGACGAAAATCCCTTGCCTGGCTTCCGTCCGAAACGGCTCAGCAACACTCACCCTTTTCCACAGAGGTTAAGTGCCAAAGAGAGAAGTAAATACGCTCCGCAACTGTCCAAACTCCGGGCCTTTATGGCCAACGGTTTAACAGGAATAGACCTTGCACGCTGCTGGATATCATGGAGCATACTGCCTCTGAGCCGACGCCCCGGTTTGATGTGCAAATATACTGGTAGTGTCGATGACCCACTCCGACACATAAAAATTCAACTCTCCGACGATGAAGTCACAGACTCGGTAAAGAAGATGTTGAATGAACCGGAGCATCTCTGTGCTCAAACCGGTCTGCCTCCTTACTGCGCCACCAACAAACCTCCAGCGGTAAGCTTTTAGTTGCTCCATCATTAAACCTGTTACTGCTTTATGTGTCTGATATTTAATTATTTCTGACCCAGGGTGACAATCCGTTTTGGAGCAAGAAACTCTCACAAGATAAAGCGGAGAAAACCGGGCGGCCAACCAGGCCCAAGACCAAAGTTATTAAGAAACCAGCTCATAAGAGAAAAACCACCGGTTCATCCGACCCAGCCATTGATGATGATGTGGGTAATCCGGATCCTGAGGTAGAACTTGATTCACTTGGCTTACTTTTTACACGCCTTATTGATGATGATGCTTGTCAGGACGACGCTGAGGCCAGCAACGCGGGATTTGCTAATGTAACTATTCTCTCTTTTGATTCAGAAAACTTGCCTTTGCCAAAATTTTGCCAGGCAAACCAGAAAGTTAATTTTTCTCACCCTCTTGCTTATTTGGATCCCAAATTTCTTATGAAGACGCAGCAACATGAAGCTCGCCGCACAACCCGGCACAGTGGTCGTAGTTACCTCTGCGGTTTACCAAACAGACCGGTTCGAAGCGCCATCCGAGGTCTCGACCTTTTATTGCTTTAAATTCTAAAGCGGGTTTCTTCCGTCAACCTCTTAATCCGTCCAACTCCGATTATCAGGTCACTTCCCATTCATCCTCTGGTGAATCATCGGCCACTCAGTTACCACCATTGAAGATAGCTGCTGGGTAAGCCAAACCGAGCATATGCTTCTAGTATATTGTGTAATGGCTTATGCTTTTCACTGACTTTGTTTTTTCTCTTAGAACCAAACCGAAACCAAGCAAGAAGGCCCGTTTGGATAAAATGGCTGAAGAAGATGCCGCCCCAGATCATGAGAGAGCGCCAGATTTTGAAAATTTTGCCTCTGAAGATATTCCCAATGATCCTCCGTTGCAAGATGATGTTACACCCGGAGAGAGGCCTCTTAACACTTCAATCTCTGCCGATCCGCCTGCCAGCACCGTCCGGTTTGATAAATCCTGATCCTGGCCGACAAACGCGGCCGTGCCACACAATCCGTCGAGTCCAAAGATGACGACGTTGGATTATTGGTATGGGCCGCTCAACCGGGAATCTGCAACTTTAACCAGGCACACTGTGAAAGAAGATTTTTCCGCTTTGAATAAAGGAAAATGGGATGTTGAACTAGAGACATATGCTGCTCTGAGCGCCCAAGACCTTCATTCTGGCTATTTAAACCGGCTTTATACTAGCCGTGACTGTGAAGCTGGCCTGGTCAAGATGATGAGGGATAAGTTTGAGGTAACCCACTTCCTTACCTACTGGCAATGTATCAATCCTTTTAGCCCCCAAGGGCCGGTTTGTAATCTTGATCAAACCGGGACTTGAATATATTCTTTAACAATTTTGAAATCCACCTGCATAGCCCCCAAGGGCCGGTTTATCTTTACATACTTAAACCGGGGCTTCAGTAAAAACTGTCCTTGGAAACATACGTAGCTCAAATAGCCATTAGCCCCCAAGTACCAAGTTGAACACTTGTATTGAGCTTGGGATTTTGCCATCTAGTAATATGTATAAAAATTGAAGGTGCATTAGCCCCCAAGTGTCAGGCATATAACTTTGTTATGTGGTTGAGACTTCACTTTCTTGAACTGCTTGTTGAAAATATTGTCTATATGCAGGCTGAGGTGAAAATCAAGGAGGACCGGATTGCCGATTTACAAGAGGCGTTGAAAACCCAGCAGGCCGAAACAGATAAGGCCAATAAAGAATTGACCAGTGCTTTGAACGCCACTGAACAACTGAAGGAAGGCTTCAAGAAAGAACAGGCTGATTGGGCCACTGAGAAGGCCACTTTAATCAAACGAGCGAAAAATGCTGAAGCTGCCCTTAAACCGGTGGTAGATGATCTGACAGCCGTAAAGCGGCAAGTACACTCCATGACCGCGGCGATCTTTGGTAAGCTCCTTTGAACATTTGTGATGCTTTGAACCTGCTGTAGTATAAATCCGGTTTGAGACTATCTCTTTATTGTTGTAGGCACACGCATCGGGCACTTAGGAAACGATGTGCGGAAGAAACTGAAGGCTGTCTACACCTTAGTAGAACAGCTATATACCGGAGCCCAGCGGATCATCACCACAGCCTCTCATAATAACCCGGCACCTTCCTTACTCCAGGATACTCTGAACAGGTTGTCCATGCTTCCTGCCCGGATTGAGGAGGTGAAAAAATCTGCTGCCCGAACCGGAGCTATTAATGCTTTGATCCGAGCCAAGGCATGGGTACCAGATTTTGACCCTGTGGAAGCAGCTCAAGGCTACCCCAGCGTGAAGGAAGATGGTTCTGAATTTAATGAAGAAGATTTACAGGCGATAAACCGTGCGGTCGCCCTCGGCTGTCACCGGTGAAGAAGCAGACTTGACACATTATCAAGCACAAGACAATGACCGAACAAGCGAGTGCCTGCCCCAACTTTTGAAGCGGAAAATCTGATCCCTCAATCCGTAAGCATACTTACGCTCGATATTGAACCGTCTTCCCCGATCCATGAAGAGGCTGTTTTCCAAGCTTTAATGGGAATCAATCGACCACCGTTGATTTCCAGCCAATGGGTAGAGACGAGGAAGTCAAGCGGCGGAGGATGAGGAGCGAGCTTGAACCGGAGGCTGGTTTAAATAGTCATCGTTGGCAGCTGTCCAAAAGAACAATGATCTTACTTGGGCACCGTGTTGCCTTGTAATAGCTTAGTTAATACTTCTATCTTGAATATGCCTTCGTGCATAAGTACTGAAGCTTTTGCTCGATTCGTACTTCCTGCAATCAGAAAAATTTGAACTGCCATGTCTGGGCATGAAGCTGGCGTAGCCAAGCTTAAAGCGGAGGCTTTAGAAACCATTACCGTCGATCAAAGCGGGGAGAGAACAGCTCCCATATAAACCGTGCTGAATCAACACAAGCCCCCTTGTTACTTGATGAGGATAACAAGAAAAGGTAAACCGGGCATACGTCTCCGGTTTAAAGGGAAATCAAATCCATTGGCTTAACCCAAAAAAAGGTGTTTTGTTGATAAAAGAAATCCAACAAAAACAAATGTCAAAGAAGCCATGAAAACAGCATGGAAACCAGGGCAATGATAAAACCTTTTTACAAACATACGCTATACTGAGCTGTTCAGATGGTATTACCATGGTCGGACAGGATCAAGCCCCCAATAGGTGTGACTATGATTCAAGTCAGCCAGGTCCCCAAATGACTCGTGGCATATATGCGAGATCAAGAGGCGTGGTAATGGTTCAGGTTCGACCATTCCCCCAAGTGATTTGATGGCCTTAGGCCGACCAAGAGGCGTGACTGGTTCAGACTTGACCATGTCCCCAAGTGATCTGGTGGCTGTCGCCTATCAAAAGGTGTGCGTTGGTTCGGACTCGACCAAGGCCCCTAGTGATATACAAAAAAGCAAATGTCAAGGGGTAAACCGGAGGCTGCTTTAAAAATAGAGGTACTCCATGTAACCACGCATGATAAGAAAGACAGAGACCCCGATTTAGCCGAGGCTCCGGTTTTATTGTATCGAAGATAATATATACACTGTTATGATATGTACATAAGTAGAGCCGATGGCTCAAGTGTAATAAGGCCGAAGATGAGCTATGTTCCATGGCCTGTTGGTCTCCTCCTCTGATGTGCGTGAGTCTTGATGCTCTCGAATATCAATCAGATAGTATGACCCGTTGTGCAGATTCTTGCTGACCACAAAAGGTCCTTCCCAAGGTGGGGATAACTTGTGCATATCTGTCTGGTCTTGGATGAGTCGAAGCACCAAATCTCCTTCTTGAAAGGTTCTGGTTTTAACCCGGCGACTGTGATAACGACGAAGATCTTGCTGGTAAATCGCCGAACGAGCAGCTGCCATATCACGCTCCTCATCCAATAGGTCCAAAGCGTCTTGCCGTGCCGTCTCGTTGTCCGCTTCAACATAAGCCGCCACACGAGGCGAATCGTGCCGGATATCGCTGGGGAGAACTGCCTCTGCTCCATAGACCATGAAGAATGGTGTATATCCAGTGGACCGGTTTGGCGTAGTATTGATACTCCATAGCACCGATGGTAGCTCTTCAACCCAGCACCCCGGTGTCCTCTGTAATGGGACCATAAGCCGGGGTTTGATGCCTCGTAAGATCTCTTGATTAGCTCGTTCTGCCTGTCCATTGGACTGGGGGTGTGCTACTGATGACACGTCAAGCCGGATGTGCTCTTGTTCACAGAATTCTTTCATAGCACCCTTGGATAAATTGGTACCATTGTCGATGAATGATGTCACGGGAAAACCAAACCGGAAAATCACCTTTTGATGAACTGCACCGCTGTTGCTGCATCACACTTGGCCGACAGCTCGCTTCAACCCACTTGGTAAATTTGTTCATCGCCACCAAAAGGTGGGTTTTCTTATACTTGGATCGTTTAAAGGGTCCAACCATATCCAGCCCCAAGTTGCAAACGGCCACGTTATTGGGATCATCCTCAACTCTTGTGCGGTACATGAGCACGTCTTGAAAATTCGACATCCATCACACCGTTTAACCAAGTCCTCCGCATCGCGTTGCCACAACCAAGAAAACCGTGATTTAAACGCCTTTGCCACGAGACTTTGAACCAGCGTGATGTCCACAATCCCCTTCATGGATTTCTCTTAAGATTTCACAGCCTTCCTCAGGAGAAACACAACGTTGAAATGCCCCTGATATACTGCAATGATGTAGCTCACCATGGAGAATCGTCATAGACTTGGAACGCCGGACTATTTGTCTGGCCAGAATCTCATCTTCTGGCAATTCCCCTCGAGTCATATACGCAAGAAAAGGAACCGTCCAATCCGGAATAGCATGTAGTGCTGCCACCAATTGAGCCTCCGGATCAGGAATAGCCAAATCCGCTTCACCTGGGAGCTGGACTGACGGGTTGTGCAATACGTCCAAAAAGACATTAGGCGGGACCGGTTTGCGCTGAGAACCCAACCGGCTTAAAGCGTCCGCCGCTTCGTTCTTCCGGCGGTCCACATGATCCACTTGATAACCCTTGAAGCAACCCGCAATATTATCCACTTCCCGACGATATGCCGCCATGAGCGGGTCCTTAGAATCCCAAGTGCCAGACACTTGCTGAGCCACAAGGTCCGAGTCACCAAAGCACTTAACCCGGCTTAAGTTCATCTCTTTAGCCATCCGGAGACCATGGAGCAAGGCTTCGTACTCAGCTGCATTATTAGTACAAGGAAACATTAAGCGGAGAACATAACAAAACTTATCACCTCGTGGGGAAGTTAAAATGACTCCAGCCCCCGAGCCTTCCAACTGCCTGGATCCATCAAAATGAATAGTCCAATACGTGTGATCCGGCTTCTCCTCTGGTGCCGGTAACTCCGTCCAATCATTAATGAAATCAACAAGTGCTTGAGACTTCACCGCTGTCCGTGGTATATACTTCAGTCCATGCGGCCCAAGCTCTATAGCCCATTTGGCAATCCGCCGATCGCCTCCGGTTACAGATGATATCACCCAAAGGAGCTGAATCGACCATTTGTGATGGGGTGCCCTTGAAAATCTTGCTTCAATTTCGGCTGGCCATGAAAACACCATAGACTAGCTTCGCCAATGCGGATACCTTTGCTTGGACTCAATAAGCACCTCATCGATATAATAAACCGCCGCTGAACCGGATATTCCTTGCTCGCCTCCTTGCGTTCCACCACAATAGCCACGCTTAATCGCTTTCGAGCATTGGCTGCGACATATAACAACAGGGGCTCCTTGTCAACCGGAGCCGCAAGAACAGGCGGATTGGCTAATTGCCACTTTAAGTCCTCAAATGCTTCATCGGCAATGGACTCGCACAAAATTATCTGTCTTCCTCAGCATTTGGTACAAAGGGATGGCCTTTTCTCCGAGGCGGCTGATAAACCGGCTCAGCGCAGCGATTCTGCCCGCCAAACGCTGAACAACATTGATACACTTTGGTTTAGCCAAGGAAGTAATTGCCTTAATTTTCTCCGGATTAGCCTCAATTCCTCTCTTAGACACCAGGAAACCCAATAACTTGCCTGCCGGAACACCAAAGACGCACTTGGCCGGATTAAGCATCATCTTGTAAATGCGCAAGTTGTCAAAGGTTTCCTTCAAATCATCCACCAGCGTCTCCTTTTGTCTTGATTTCACTACAATATCATCCACATAAGCATGCACATTGCGGCCGATCTGTGTATGCAGGCAATTCTGTACACACCGCTGATAAGTAGCCTGGGCACTCTTGAGCCCGAAAGGCATAGATACATAGCAGAAGGCTCCAAAGGGAGTGATAAACGCTGTTTTCTCCTGGTCCTTAACCGCCATTTTGATCTGATGATATCCAGAGTACGCATCCAAAAAACTTAAATGCTCACAGCCTGCCGTGGCATCAATAATCTGATCAATGCGGGGGAGGGCAAAAGGATCCGCTGGACAGGCCTTGTTAAGATCTGTGTAATCCACACACATACGCCAAGTGCCGTTTTTCTTAAGGACCAGCACCGGATTAGCCAGCCACTCTGGATGAAACACCTCAATGATAAAGCCACTGCCAAAAGCACGCCACTTCCTCTCAATGGCTTTGCGCTTTCTTCGTTAAACCGGCGGAGGAACTGTTTCACCGGTTTATACTTAGGATCCACATTAAGAGTGTGCTCAGCGAGTTCCCTCGGTACACCTGGCATGTCAGATGGCTTCCATGCAAAGATGTCCCGATTCTCACGGATGAACTCGATGAGCGCGCTTTCCTATTTGGGATCCAGGTTGGCACTGACAGTGAACTGCTTGGACGAATCGCCTGGCACGAAGTCAACAAGTTTGGTCTCAGCTACCGATTTAAACTTCAGATCCGATTCATGCTCTGTAGTTGGTTTTTTTAAAGGGGTCATATCTGCCGGATCAACATTGTCCTTATAGAACTTCAACTCCTCCGTGGCACAGACCGACTCTGCATAATCTGCATCACCTTCCTCACATTCCAAAGCAACCCGGCGGCTTCCATGCACCGTTATCGTTCCTTTGTAACCCGGCATCTTGAGCTGCAAGTAGATATAACAAGGTCGTGACATGAACTTAGCATAAGCCGGCCGCCCAAACAATGCGTGATATGGGCTCCGGATCTTCACCACCTCAAAGGTTAGTTTTTCAGACCGAGAATCGTGCTCGTCTCCAAAAGCCACATCCAGGGCTATCTTACCAACAGGATATGCAGATTTTCCTGGTACTACGCCATGGAACACTGTATTGGACGGTCTGAGATCCTTGTCTGTTAGACCCATGCGGCGGAAAGTTTCATAATATAGTATGTTAATACTGCTTCCTCCATCCATAAGTACCTTGGTGAACTTATAACCCCCCACCTGAGGGTCTACCACTAATGCTAGCTGGCCCGGATTATCAACCCGGGGAGGATGGTCCTCTCTGCTCCACACGATAGGCTGCTCCGACCAGCGTAAATAACGTGGCAAGGCCGGTTCAACAGAGTTCACTGCTCGCTTGTGAAGTTTTCGGTCGCGCTTATCCAAGCTAGTTGTGAAAACATGATACTGCCCATTGTTCAACTGCTTTGGTTGGCTCTGATAACCCGACTGCTGTTGCTGCTGCTGCTGGCCGTTCTGATTATTCTGATTATTGTGACCGCCCTGATTAAGACCTGAACCGGAAGCTCCATCGTGACCCGGCCCGTGGAAACCGGATCCTGAACCGCCACCTGACCCCTGGTCATACCGGAAGGCATTAGAGTTTTTGAACTCCTGCATAATATAACAACCTTTCCAGAGGTGGTTAGCCGGCGACTCCTTCGTCCCGTGCTTTGGGCAAGGCTGATTCAACAAGTAATTCAAACGGCTCGCATTAGGATTGGGACCCCCATTACGGTTTGCCGCTTTACCTCTGCGCCGCTGCCCCCTGTCTTGTGCATTAGTATTGGCCACAAAATCCATGTTGCTGTCCGCTTTGCGCTTGCCTCCGTTTCCATGACCCGCTGGTTTGTACTGTTGCCCCTTGGAGTTGCCATTCTTCTTTCCCTTCCCTGCTTCATCATCATCAGCCTCGGGATCCTTGGTACTGTCCGAATCAGCATACTTCACCAACGCGGCCATGAGGGTTCCCATGTCATTACAGAACCGCTTCATGCGCCCCAATTTCAATTTTAAAGGCTCAAACCGGCAGTTGCCTTCTAGGGTTAAGATTGCAGAGTCAGCATTAATCCTGTCAGATGAGTGCAAAATCTCCGAAACACGGCGTACCCAACGGGTCGTTGATTCTCCTTCCTCCTGGACACAAGCCGCCAGGTCTACTATGGACTTGGGCTGCTTACATGTATCCTTGAAATTCTGGATAAACCGGGCCCGCAACTGGGCCCATGAGCTGATAGAGTTGGGCGGTAGGCTCTTCAACCAAGTACGAGCCGTGCCTTCAAGCATCATGGTGAAGTATTTTGCACACGCAGTCTCATCCACGTCTAGCATCTCCATGGCCATCTCATAACTTTCTACCCACGCTTCAGGGGACAAATCGGCGGTGTAATTCGGCACCTTGCGCGGACCCTTGAAATCTTTAGGCAGGCGTACATTGCGTAAAGCGGGGATCAAACAGGGCACCCCTAAAGCGGATGCGACTCCCGGTCCGGCGAAGGTGGTAGGGCGGACCGGTGTAAGTTGGCCTGCGTCATCCTGCGCTGCTAATTCGGCCTCCCTTCGTGCCCGGGCCCGGTCCACCACCTCCTGAGCATCGCGAATGCCACCTGTCGGGTTATTGCCACGGGCCGCTTCACGGTCCCGCGCATTGCTTGATATGGCCGGTTCATCCATGTGCCTGCTATAGCTCCGGCTTGGACGGGGCGTAGAATGAATCCGATCACGGCTGTATGAATATGCTTCCTGCTGAATCAGTGCAGTCCGGAGAAGCTCCTTAACCCGACGCGTCTCGACCGCTTGCGGTGAGTCCCCTTCGACTGGGATAGCCTCCAATCATGCGGCGGCTGCGACAAGGTTGTCCATAGGATTAGAATAATGGCCTGGGGGTGTCTGAACCGACGGGGGAAACACGGTATTCTGCTGAGGAGGCTCCATCAGGCGAGGTTGGACCGTCACCCCGGTCCCGTGCCTCAATCCGGTTTGCCTCCGGCAGGGGCGGATTATCGGGTCCAGCTCACGGGTCTGAAGAGATTTCGGGATCAAGCCCTAATGGTAGGCGTGATCTATACTTCCGCTTCAACACCTCTGCGACGCACTCGGTCAAGCATGAGTTTGTAGGCTGGCGTCCGAGGCGCCCGCTCTGCAGCCATCCGCTCCTTTTTCGCCGCTAGATCCGCTTTGGCTTGCGTGATCTCGCTCTTTCACCTTCGCACTTTCTGCATTATGGGCCTCTGATCCGCCGGGTTGTCCTCGCCATAAGCGCAGCTAGTGCATCAAACAGATCTGATAGAACTTGAACGGCAGCGCCCGGGCCTCCTGCCCTGCTGCCACTCGCTGCTGATCCGGAAAGCATCGCTGCAGCGGTTGAAGAGTGATTCGCTGCTGCGTCGCCATGAATATTCCAACCGGTTGATCGGCTTGGGGGTCCGAATATCGTCGCCATCGCAACAGCCCCGATCATATCGTCCCGTGAATCGGTACAATGATTCGCCTCTCTGTTGAAGATTCGTCGCCGGAATAGACGACGGTCTTACTACCGTGTTCTGAACCGTCCTCGTGTTCTCCTCCGTGGATGACTCCAACGAAGACACGCTTCACAGCCGGTTTAGCCTGGGTAGGTCTCGCACGCTGAGCCGTCTCGACGAGGTCGGTGCAGATGTCCGGCTCAGGCCCAGGCTCCCCAATCTTGCCGATGAAAACGTGTATGCCACCAAAGGGGACCCGGTACCCGTACTCAATTGAATCGGCCTCAGGACCCCATCCTGCGTCGTCAATGTAGATCTGGCCGCGACGACTCTTGGTCATCCGGCCCACGACGTAGCCTTCGAGTCCTTTGAGCTTGCCCTCCAAGATCGTCAAACCATCATGCGATAGCCCCACGGTGGGCGCCAACTGTCGTGGATTTGTCATGGCAGATGTCCTAGTGAAAGGACTTAGTCGTGGAGCCATCGCTACGAGTTTACTTGAAGGGGTTAAAGCGGACACAAAGACACAAGGGTTTATACTAGTTCGGCCCCTTCGATGAAGGTAAAAGCCTACGTCTAGTTGTGATGGAATTGATGTGGTCTCGATGGCTAGGGAGCAAACAAGCTTTGCCTAGGCTCGAGTTGTGGTTGTCTGTCTTTGAACCGTCGCCGGGTCGTCCCCTTATATACACGGGTGACGCCCGTCGGTTCATAGAGTCCCAACCGGTTCATACATGTATCCCGGTTGGTATCTCTCTATTCCTAACTTACAATACAAGCTATACATCAAGCCGGTTTACGACTACAAGTTCTAAACCGACTACATGCCTTGGGCCTTTCTTTGCTTATACCACTAATGAAGTTAACCCGGCCCAGGCTGGCTGGTTTACGCCTAGTGGTAATATCCCCAACAGTTTGCTTGTTGTACTTTATCTTCCGCTGCATATCTATTAGGTCATTTCTATTGTTTGTCTTTGAAACTTCCACGTTTTGAAGACCTTCATAAAAATCGCCTATTCACCCCCCCTCTAATCGATAACTAGCACTTTCAATTGGTATCAGAGCAAGGTACTCCCTTGTTCTGCGTGATTCGGTTTAACCACCTGGAGTTTTAGCTATGTCGACTGCAGGGATAATTAAAGTCTCCGCTGTTTGCCCCGTGTTCGATGGAACTGAATATCCCTACTGGAAGAATAAGATGCGCATGCACCTTGAAGCCATTGATGTCGACCTCTGGTATGTCGTCAAGAACGGCGTTCCCAAAACTGGTGAAGGTGTCACCCTGCTGATGTCAAGAAGTTCATTCAACTAGACTCTACTGCCAAGAACATCATCTGTGGTCATATGACCAAAGGACAGTATGGCCGTGTGAGTGGTCTGGAAACGTCGAAGCTAGTCTGGGACTGGCTATCCAAGGTCAACGAAGGCATCTCAACCCAGAGAGATCAAAGGGTCAGTGTTCTTCGCAACCTCTTCAACCGCTTCAAGAGAAACGACAATGAAAATGTCCAGCTCACGTTTGATCGCCTCACCGACATCACAAATGAGCTTCATGCTCTCGGCGCCACTGAGATTACCAAGCATGAAATCGTCAAGACACTACTGAGATCACTTGATAGCTCCTTTGACACCCTTGCCCTTATGATACAAGAACGCCCTGACTTCAAGACACTCGATCCGTCTGATATACTTGAGAGGCTCAACACACATGAGTTCCAGCTTTCTGAGAAAAGAGATATCTATGGTCCCAACTATGGCCGAACTCGCGCTTTGAAGGCGAAAGTTGTTTCCTCATCTCAAGAAGAATCTGACTGCAGTTCTGATGATCCTGAAGACATTGGAAAGGAACTTGCTATGCTTATGAAGAAGTTCCAGAAGTTTACTAAGAAGAAGGGCTTCAGAAAGTCTTCATGATCTAGCTCAAGAAATGATCAAGCTTCCACTCATGACCAAAGAAGAGAACATGTCACAAGTGCAAGAAACCTGGACACTATATCTCTGAGTGTCCACAGTGGGACAATGAGAAGAAGAAGAAGAAGAGCAAGGAATATGATTCTGCTGACAAGAAGAAGAAGAAATCTTCAAAATCTTCTTCCAAGTCCTCATCAAGGTCTTCCTCTCATAAGAAGAGCTCATCTGGCAAGGCTCGTGCTTTTGTTGGCAAGGAAATGGATTCAGAGGAGGAGTCTGCTTCTGAGGAGGCGGAGGTGGAGTCTGAAGAGGAGTCCGACCCTGGCGTTGCAAGTCTGTCTCTAGCCACAGCCTATGTTGCCAAGTCCATCTTCAACACTGAAGACAATGACTTCCACACCAACGCTGAAGCTAATGACAAGGACGACCCTGCTCCCACCTACTGCTTCATGGCACGTGGTGCCAAGGTAAAATCATGAGATGCTTACTTTCAAACATCAAGTGAAGATGACTCTGATTGTGAATCCAAACCCAACTACAAAACACTTGCTAAAATTGCAACTGAACAACAAAAAGCTATGGAACATACTCAAAAATTGTTAGACAAAAGCGATGACCTGTTGGACACGGAAATGACACGTTCACAGTCCTTAGTTGAAGACATAAAAAATCTTCATGCTAAGTACCAAGAACTTGAAAGTCGTCATGAAACGCTCTCAACCACTTATGAAAAGCTCTCCTATGATTATCTTCAAAGGAAGCAAGAGCTTGAGAAATTGAGAGCGGCTCATGAAGATCTTCAAAAAGAGAATGAGTCACTCCGCGCTCAACAGATCAGTCCCGCTCAGGAAGAATTTGAACCACCATGCCTAAAATGCATTGAGCGTGATAACGCTACCTCTGTTGCTGAATGTTCCAATGCTGCTACTGTTGCATTTTCTTCAACTACCGATGTGGTAACTAACCCCTCTACGGAGGATACCACTACTATTGTTGATGAAAATGCCAGGTTGAAAACATTGCTTGAAACAGGAATGTATAAAAGTCTGAAAGGACATCAGACCCTTTGCGATGTCCTCAAAAAGCAGATTTTGAACCGAAACCCTAGGAAAGAGGGTGTTGGGTTCGAGAGAAAAATGAATGTTGATGGGTTGTACTGGAAGCCTGAGCAGTACCCCAAAACCACATGGGTTGCTGCAAAGGAACCTTCAATAGATCCATCCACCTTATCTGGTTTCACTTGCGCTAATCCTATCATCATTGATGAATCCTTTGATGCAAACTATAAAATGTTTAAGAATCAGAATGGTGAAGTGTTTGCCAGGCATATTGGTACTAACTACAGGAATGGACCACCTATGAAGAAGATCTGGGTACCTAAGCAGTGTATTGAGAATCTTCCTGTGAATGTCATCATGACACCACTGACACTACTAGGAAAAGGGCTATAGATAGGATTGATTCTAATGGCGCACCAGACATGTGGTGCGCCATTGCTATATACTAATGGCGCACCATGTGTTGGTACGCCATTAGTTTCCAAATACTAATGGCGCACCACATCCCACGGTGCGCCATTAGTAAATTTTTTTTTTTTTCAAAACTTCTAATGGCGCACCATGGGTGTGGTGCGCCATTACTAGTTTTAACTAGTAATGGCGCACCACACCCACCGTGCGCCATTAGAAGTTTTGAAAAAAGAAGTAAACAAAATTATAAAAATTTTTATAAAATTTTTGTTAGTAATGGCGCACCGGTTGTGGTGCGCCATTACTAGTTTAACTACTAATGGCGCACCACCCCACGGTGCGCCATTAGTTGTTTGCCCAGCTTCCACCGAATGCACCCCGTGGACCGCCTTTTCAGTATAAAAAAAATTAAAAAATATGATAAAAATGTCAAAAAAATAAAAGAAAATAAGTTTTCCATGTGATATGTGGTCTAGTTGTTGGGAAAATTTACAAATATGAATTTCGACTTTATTTGCAAAATCTCTCTGGAAATTTGTAAAATGGCCATAACTTTTGCATACGAACTCGGATGAAAAAGTTTTATATATGAAAAAGCATCTACTCGAAAAGCCTAACATTTTTAAAATCCTCAAAAGCCTAACAGAAAAAAAGTTACGGGGCTTTTAAGATCTGGAGGCAAAAAAATTCAAAAAAAAATTAGTTTTTTTAGTTTTTGTGTCAAACTATGGTCAAACTAATTATTCAAGAATATTAGTGTTAATAAATAATTATTTTAGTTTTTTTGAATTTTGGTCAAATCTAGTCAAACTATGGTCAAACTGTGGTCAAATCTGGTCAAACTACGGTCAAATCTGGTCAAACTGTGTGCGAACTAATTATTCAAGAAATAATAGTGTTACTAATTTTTTAGAACAATAGTTTCAAACTCAAACAAAGGAAATGTGTCAAGACATGCTCAAGCTAAATTCACGAGGTTAATAGGATTGACATCTTACAATTGTCGAAAACAACAAGTGCGAGACTTGGAAGCGAGGAAGAATAGAACCCGGATGTTAAGCGTGCTCAGCCGGAGTAGTGAGAGGATGGGTGACCTTTGGAAGTTTGACTATGGAGTGCGATTTGACCTGAGATTAAGCATATTGACTCGAGATTAAGCCATAGTGACCTGAGATTAAGAAAAAAAAAAAAAAATTGGAAATTTTGAAAAAAAAAATTAAAAAAATCCTGCAAAAAAATTTGAAAAAAATTGTTACTAATGGCGACTACTATGTGGTGCGCCATTAGAATATCAGATTCTAATGGCGACTCACAAAAGCGCCATTAGAAAAGAATTCCAGTGGCGTGATGCTAATGGCGCACCGGTAGTGCGCCATTAGTAGGCAAAACCGGTGCGCCATTAGAAGGCTTTTTCCTAGTAGTGTGAGGAAGAAGACAAACCCCAGACATATGGCTTCATATGGCCCAAAGGCTTCATACAGATACATGACTCACCTGAGTCACCCTAACGCCAATGTTTTGCAGGGAAACCATACTCAGACTTATGAATATGAGCGTGTGTCTTCGAACTGCTATATTCATAGAACTAAGAACTTTTCTGCTTATTCATATGAGTATCATTCATCTTTTGCAAGGCTATTTTCTAGGGCTCCAAAGCCAAAATTCTCAGATGCTGCACTTAGACTCATTGCTTCTAAACCACCCCTGAAGATGTCGGTGGTGAAGAAGAATTAACTTTCTTTTGCAGGGAAAGGTCTCCAGCCTGTAATCAAAGGCGTCCGATGCTATTGCTGGGGACCTAAAACACATTAAGGGACGCATGATAAAATGTTCTTACTATGTATTTCACATTTGAATTGCTTACCAGTCATACTATGAGTCCTAACCTTGATCTAAGCTGTGATAATCCTCGTGTGCGTCAAATGCTTATGCTTCACAACACTCTTGTGAAGCCTATCCTCCTAACTGCACTGTAGGGTATGACACCTCATGCTTCAGAATGGATTATGGACAGCGCATGCACTAATCATATGACTGGTGATCGAAGTCTTCTCATGGACTCAACCTTACATCCATCAGACAAGAGTCATATCACATTTGTTGACACTGGTAAAAGCAAGGTATTGGGTCTAGTCTTTGAAGGGTATCGCAAAGATGATCTATACATGGTAGATTTCTCAGCAGGTCCACAGCTTGCCGTATGTCTTCTTGCAAAAGCTTCAGAATGCTGGCTCTGGCATCAGAGGCTAGGGCATGCCGGCATGAGGAACTTACACACACTCGCCAAGAAGAAGCATGTCATTGGCATCGAGGGTGTCAAGTTCAAGAAGGATCATTGTGTGGTGCCTGTGAAGCTGGAAAGATGACTAGGGCAAAGCACCCCTCGAAGACAATCATGACGACATCTCAACCCTTCGAGCTGTTACACATGGACTTATTTGGCCCTACTCACTACTCTACCCTCACCACAACTGCTTGTCTCTATGGCTTCGTGATTGTTGATGACTACTCAAGATATACATGGGTGCACACAATTCTCTACAAGACTGAAGTGCAAGATGTCTTCAGACGCTTCGCTAATCGAGCCATGAACAATTATGGCATCAAGATCAAGCATATCAGAAGTGACAACGACACTGAGTTCAAGAACACCGGACTTGATCTTTATCTGGATACAATGGGAATCACTCATGAGTTCTCTGCTCCATACACACCTCAACAAAATGGCATCGTAGAGAGCAAGAACAGAACCCTCATTGAGATGGCTCGAACAATGCTCGACGAGTACAAGACACAAAGAAAGTTCTGGCCTGAAGCAATTGATACAGCATGTCACATAATCAACCATGTTTACATCCATAAGCTTCTGAACAAAACATCCTATGAGCCCCTTACTAGCAAGAAGCCAAATGTCAGCTACTTCAGAGTATTTGGAGCTAGGTGCTGGATCAAGGATCCCCATCACAAGTCAAAATTTGCACCTAAAGCTCACGAAGGCTTCATGCTCGGTTACGGAAAGGACTCGCACTCCTACAGAGTCTTCAACCTCTATCACTACAAAATTGTCAAAACTATGGACGTGCGATTTGATGAAACCAATGGTTCACAAAGAGAGCTCCTGCCAAGTACACTAGACAAAGCTCCGCCCAGCAAATCTATCAACCTGATGGGAACTGGTGAAATCATGCCTTTTGAAGCACAGCCTGAAGAGGAACTTATCATTTCTGCACCTAAACAACCTGAAGACAATGCTCAAACTAAAGACAATCCTCTCAATGATGACAATGATCAGCAAGAGCAAAGTCTTTGTCCAGTTCATCCTCGAGTTGCAAATGAAGTATAAATTGAGAAGATAATTGATAGCATCAATGCACCTGGTCCACTTACTCGCTCAAGAGCAACACAGTTAGCAAATTTCTGTGGGCACTTTTCTTTTGTGTCAATATCAGAACCCAAGAAAGTTGCTGAGGCCTTTATGGAACCTGAATGGATACAAGCTATGCAAGAAGAACTTCAACAGTTCAAGTTGAACAATGTTTGGGAACTTGTCAAGCGTCGTGACCCTCGCAAGCATAACATAATTGGTACAAAATGGATATATCGAAACAAGCAAGATGAGCATGGTCAAGTCGTCAGAAAGAAAGCACGTCTTGTGGCTCAAGGATATACTCAAGTTGAAGGAATTGACTTTGATGAAACATTTGCTCCTATTGCTAGGCTTGAAGCTATTCGCATACTGCTAGCCTATGCTAACCACCACAACATCTTGCTATATCAAATGGATGTGAAGAGTGCATTTCTCAACAGCAAGATTGAACAAGAAGTATATGTCGCTCAACCACCTGGCTTTGAAGATCCAAAACATCCTGATATGGTGTACAAGCTAAACAAAGCATTGTATGGCCTCAAACAAGCTCCTCGCGCTTGGTATGATACGATCAAAGACTTCCTGAAGAGCAAAGGCTTCAAACCTGGATCCCTCGATCCCACACTCTTCACGAAGACATATGATGGTGAACTGTTTGTATGCCAAATATATGTGGATGACATTATCTTCGGCTGCACCAACCAGAATTATAGTGATGAGTTTGGATACATGATGCAAGAGCAATATCAGATGTCAATGATGGGTGAGCTGAAGTTCTTCCTTGGTCTTCAAATTCGTCAGCAAAGAAATGGCATCTTCATATCTCAAGAAAAATACCTCAAAGATTGTCTGAAGAAGTTTGGAATGGAATATTGCAAAGGTTACACGACGCCAATGCCAGCCAAACACCATCTGGGTCCCGACGACAATGGTAAAGAGTTCGATCAAAAGGTATACCGCTCCATGATTGGTTCCTTACTTTACCTATGTGCATCTAGGCCAGATATTATGCTTAGTGTTTGCATGTGTGCTCGATTCCAAGTGGCACCAAAGGAATCGCATCACTTAGCTGTGAAGCGAATTCTTCGATATTTGGCTTACACCCCAACACTCGGATTATGGTATCCAAAGGGCTCAAAATTTGATCTGGTTGGGGTTCTCGGACGCTGATTATGCTGGTGACAAGGTGGATCGCAAGTCTACATTAGGCACATGTCACTTTCTGGGACGATCACTTGTCTGTTGGTCTTCAAAGAAGCAGAACTGTGTATCACTCTCAACTGCTGAATCCGAATACATTGCTGCTGGATCTTGCTGCGCTCAGCTTCTATGGATGAAGCAAAC
Source organism: Aegilops speltoides (assembly GCA_021437245.1). NCBI lineage: Eukaryota > Viridiplantae > Streptophyta > Magnoliopsida > Poales > Poaceae > Aegilops > Aegilops speltoides. Next base: position 21,037,262 of record CM038147.1, on the reverse strand, counting down.
TCTCAAGGACTATGGCATCAATCTGAAACAAGTACCTCTTTTCTGCGACAACGAAAGCGCCATCAAGATTTCCAACAATCCAGTCCAGCACTCGAAGACAAAGCACATTGAAATTCGTCATCACTTTCTCAGAGATCATGTCATGAAAGAAGATATTGACATCATTCACGTCAACACTGAAGAGCAATTGGCAGATATCTTCACAAAGCCCTTGGATGAGAAAAGGTTTTGCAAGTTACGGTGTGAGCTAAATATCTTGGAATCCTCAAATGTCCTGTGATCAGGCACACATCCCAACACTTATGCATGTTGATGACTTAGATGTGCAACACAGGAAGTAAAGTATATCTTCAATCAATGAAGACTTACATTCTGAGTGTGAATACATTAACGTGGAATTTGACTTCGGAGCGCCACGATAATTGTGCACCGTGTCTGGGTCTAATACTTCCTATACGGTGGGTAACGCCACCACCAAATTTCTTGGTTTGAAGTGTTTCACTCATGGCGTTATTTTTGCAATGTCTTCGCATTTGGTTTGTCTTCAATTTCAACTTATCTTCATTATTTTCTTCACTATGTTGATTTGATTGCTTTCTGATATGTATACTAGTGTTCTGTCCTCTACAGCATTCATTTATAGCTACGTCTTCCTAGTTGAATCTTTTGAACTAAGTGAATGTGATCGGACCCTAATCTCTCTATGCTTTCTATCTCGAACTCTATCTGTCCAAATCATATGCATTCTGTTGAAACTGTCGAATGTCTTCTCTGCATCCTTGTCAGCAGAAGACACAGAGACAAACATTAAGTCTGTTTTAAATGATTCATCCTTATTGTTTGAAATCCGAAGAAGCGGAACGACCATCCGACAAACCTGGTGGGCGTGGGAACGTGGGACAACTCTGAGTATGTTGCATGCTTGCCACGTGCCCCTCAGATGTGAACCGCGAGGGGCACCTGTGTAATTGTGCTATGCCGCACACTTCCTTATCAATATATGTCCCCTGCGGTAAAGAAAACCTTCTTCCACCTCTCCACCTCGTCAAAACCCTAGCGCCACCGCTAGCTCTCGACGACGCCGACGACGAAGCGCTTAGCTGCCGTGACTTCTCCGACGCCGTCCTCACGCCGGCCGCGGACATCGTCCTCTCCGCCGCCGCCGTAGGTGTCCTCCGTCGCCAAGTTAGGGCACGGTGGATTGAACTGCTCGGTCTCCTATTCATCCCATCTAGCAGTTCTTCGTGTGGTAAATACAACTCTATTTTTACCATCTTTTTGATCCTCAAAGATTCATCCTATTTACCAAAATTGGTTTCTGCCTATACAATGTTAGATCTATTCTGTCTGCATCTCATACTGCCTAGTATATTCACTTAAGCTTCATATCTAGTTAGATTCCTCACTTGTACTTATTCACGGATTCGTACAAATCTGGAACCAACTCTCAACATATAAGTGAATGTCTTCGCATCATGAGGTCAATGTCTTCAGACTGATTTATCTTCAAAATCTTCTGAGACATATGACCTCTTCCCCTTCCCTCGCATCTCTAATGCTGTCGCAGGTACATGTCCGTGGGAGAATCCCTTGGTTCTCATAGTCTGCATTCATTTGCAGAATTCTTACAGCATCATATTAATTCTCCCGAAGCCAGTTCCTGTTTGTCCAGCAAGTGAAAGCCTTTGAATCCTTTGAACGTGTTGAAGCCATTTAGTTTGAAGTTCATGGCTGCAGAGAAATCAGTAAGGAAGGGTGGCAGACAGCGTCGTGGGGGAACATCAAAAGATTTGCCTGATGACCTCGCAGAGCTTTACAAGACAGATCCTGAAGAGAATTATCATCAGCGCAAGACACGAATCCAATGGATTCGACGATATTGGGCTGAACAATGGTTCAAATACAAGTTTGTGACCCCGGAATATGCTGAGAAGAATGCTATCAAAAGTCCTTGGGTTGATATTCTCTATTGAGGCCTTCAACCCAAGAACAGAGCTGAAGCGATTGCACAGGGTTTCTATCCTTGTATGGTCCATGGACCTCAGCCTGAAAATGCCGAGCCATCATCATTGCTCTGGTGTCGTGAGGAAAATCTATTCAAGCGCAACTTCCAGCACGCAAAAGCATCGGCCAAGGAAAACAAGAAGTCATTGGGATTAGACTTCAACCCTGGTCCCTCTTCTCCCCTTGCTGACGGCTCACGTGATGCAGAACCCAATGTCATCGGCCCCTTCTCCAACCTTGATGGCCTCATCACTTACATCTTGGTTCAAGGTGTCCAAAGTGGATCATTCTGATGATGATGCTGACACTGATGAAGCCCCAGCTCCTCCTCCAAAGCCGCAGAAGCCAAAGAAGGCTAAGGCTTCAAGATCAGCTGCTCCTCCAAAAGCTTCACGTGTGAAGCCACTGGCCACTGCACCTCCTGAAGACAGTGTGAAGTCTGAAGATCTATCACGTATCCCCAAGAAGACGGAGAAGAAAAAGAAAATCGTCAAGCATACTGATCAGACATTGACTCCTGCTGCCATTCTGCGAGAAGAGCACATTGATCTGTCCAGCGATGAAGATCTTGCAGATGATGCTCTTGAGCAACTGATCAAGAGCAAGGAAGAGGCAGATATCTTCAATAATTTGCCTCTCTTCGATGTGGCAATCATCCATAACTTCATTGATGAGTGGTTTGACACCCCAAATCTCAGCTTTGAAGATCTGCAACTTCCCATTGGCCTCAACGTCTCCTTCAATGGTGCCATTGCTTCTGAGCTAGCTCTTGCTCAGCACATCGTTGAACTGAAGCACAAGATTGACTATGAGAAAGCTCAGTTCAAGAAGCATGTGGCAAGGCTCAACGTGTAAGATGTCAAAAACTTCAAGATCATGCTGCACGAGCTCAAAGAAGCCTTTCTCAAGAAGCGCGAAGAAGCTCAAGGCTCTCGTGAGCGCATGAAGAGTCTGGCTGACAAGTGTGTGCTAGCCTACATTGAGGCTGAGAAGCACAAGGCTCTTGGTCGTCCTGGCATTGACCCCAGAATGGCTGCAAAGAAGAAGAAGCTATCAACTGACCAATCTGCACCTTCAAGGCAGGAAGAACCTCGCATAGTCTTCCCAAGCAGCATGACTGGCTCGAAGCCAAAGGTCAAGTCAACCGCTTCAGAACTGAAGAAGACGAGGGCTGCCGAGGCTGAAGCCAGAAAAAGGAAAAATACAGAAGCCTCTGATGCTGCTCCCTCCAAGAAGAAGCGCAAAACCAAGAAGAATTGGGCTGCTACCACAGAGCCCTTAGTTGTTGAACCTATCTCAATGGTTCGCCCTGTATCTGAACACCAAGAACGACAGATGATAGTTCATGAGCCTGCTTCCACAGAGGCTCATGAAGCTGAAGACATTCCAGCAGTTGATCCCACGCTGCTGAAGACATTGGTCACAATGACAATGTTGAAGATGATGAAGTTCTTCCTCAGATCGAACACAACTTGGTATCATCGCCTGTTCTCACGAGCAGCAAACTCATCAGCATTGGTCGTCCTCTGACGCCAATTGCTCAGGATGCATCGTGGCTGATCACCCACAACCATAAGACTCCCCAAGTACTCCCCAACAACAACAAGTCACACCACCTGTGCAAGCAGAAGAAGAAGACTTTGAGGCCCAGCCAACTCCAACTCCAAAGGCGTCGCCAGCATTACGCAGGCTTCGCAAAGGACCAAGGCCTCAAGTCCCTCTTTCGAGCGTTCCAGAAGGAGAAGTGCACCACCAACCTGTTGCACGTCAAGTGTTTCCAGAAGCCACTCCGACTATGAATTTCTCCGCGTCTGAAGCCAAAGCTACTGAAGATAATCCGGCTGCATTAGCCGATGACAAACAAGAAGAAGATCGTGTCCCTACCCCCCCATTACTGAAGAAGTTGTTCCTGATGTGAACGTGTGAAAGTGCTAGTATCGACTAGAGGGGGGGGTCAATAGGCGATTTTTGTGAACGTCTTCCAAACATGGAAGTTTCGAAGACAAACAGTAGAAATGACCTAGTTGAATGCAGCGGAAGATAAACTACCATAAGCAAGCCATAGTCAGGTATGCAATGATGTGTAAGTACAGGATTAATAGCAGCTAAGTAGTAAGGATCAGGATGGAAGATAGTAAGAAGCCAATCAACGATAGTAGTTAAGCAATGAAGTCAAACAGGTACGACAGATAGACAATGACTTCACGAAGACAAACTTAATGTAAAGGATGGGAAAGGATAGAACCAGTTGCTCGTTGAAGACACATGATTTGTTGGACGAGTTCCATTCTTTGTGACAACTATGACGTGCAGTTAGGGAGGCTGAGATTCAACTCAGAAGACCGTGTCTTCACCTTATTCCCCTTGAGCTAAGGACACCCAGTCCTCGCCCAATCACTCTGGTAAGTCTTCAAGGTAGACTTCCAAACCTTCACAGACTTTGTTCACCGGCAATTCACAATGACTCTTGGATGCTCAGAACGCGACGCCTAACCGGCTGGAGGATTCACAGTCCTCAAGTGTAATAAGTCTTCAGGTCACGTAGACAGAAAGACTTCAGTGATGCCTAACACTCTTTGGCTCTAGGTGTTTGGGCTTTGTCCTCGCAAGGATTTCTCTCTCTCAAAGGCTTCGAGGTGGGTTGCTCTCAAAGGACAAAAGCCGTGCACAAACTCTGAGTAGCCACCAATTTATGGTGTGGGGGTGGGTTATTTATAGCCACAAGGCAACTCGACCTGATTTGTCCAAAATGACCCTGGGTCACTAAGGAACTGACACGTGTTCCAACGGTCAGATTTCAAACACACACGGCAACTTTACTTGGGCTACAAGCAAAGCTGACTCATCCAGCTCTGGATAAGATTTGCTCTCATTGTCTTCGTCAAGACATAGGATTTGGGTTGAGCATCACTTGACCACTCGACTTAGTTCACTTGGACCCCACTTAACATGACGGTGGTTCCTATGACTCAACAAAGAAGAAAAGGAAACAACGAAATCACACGTCTTCAAGGCTCCGTAGTCTTCACTCAATGTCTTCTCATGTCATAGTCTTCAATATGAATATCTTCACATACCACCATTGTCTTCAATGTCTTCATACATTTTTAGGGGTCATCTCCGGTAGGTAAACCGAATCAATGAGGGACACTACCTGCATTATCCTACAATTCTCACAAACGCATTAGTCCCTCAACCAACTTTGTCGTCAATACTCCAAAACCAACTAGGGGTGGCACTAGATGCACTTACAATCTCCCCCTTTTTGGTGATTGATGACAAACTGGTTGAAGTTTTCAACGGGAATAAAGTATGTGAAATTGTAAAGGATAGGGTATTGTCTTCATAAGTAGCAAGGCTCCCCCTGAAGATGTGCATATAAGTAATTTACTTTTGGAATGCAAATGCACATGGCAGGTTGTGCTTGTGGAGATCCTCTTCAACTTATGAAGATAATTCATCATGCATGAAATGATATAGCAAGTAGAATGACATGCATAATGAAAAATGGACGTATGCAGAATGATCTAAGTGCGGAAGTTATCATCGCACATGCGGAATTTATCATCGCATCACAGTAAAGAAAATAAGTAGCAGACGACCGTCAAGTTTAAGTGTTACAACTCAAAGAACCAAATGTTTCAAAAGCAAGTGTTGTAAGGACGAGGCAAAATATAATGCAACCACCCATATGAACCCGCTTGAAGACTATCAACTCATACGCTTCTGCCCCTTTTGTCAGTAATGACCAAAAAAGGTTTGAAGACATAGATCATCTACTCGTCCTCATGAGTAGGTGAAGCAGCAGGGTTGCCGTTGCTGGTTGGCGGTGCGACGCATTTGGTGCAAAGGTCGGCGCGCAGCAGAGGAGGCGGTGAAGTAGCATCATCTTCATCATCGATCACTCTGGCATTCACAGTTGCCGCGGAGGAAGAATAGTCAGAGTCTTCAAGGGATGGAGTTCGACGTAGGACAGCAGTCCGTGGAGGAGTGGAGTCAAACTTGAATCTTTCATTGAAGCCATCGTCTTGAAGATCTACTTCAACACTAAGCAGCGTCAAACTCTTCCATGATTGCCGGCAAGTCTCATGAGCAACAAATGCATTCTTGGTAACAAGGTTTCGAATGCGATTGACATCCACCAAGAGGCTTTGCTTCTGTCTCTTGAGGCAATAGTGATGCTTATCTTGTTTCTGATGAAGTGCCACAAGAAGTTCTCGGTCATTGAGAACACGAGAGCGCTTCTTAGGCCTTTGTGCAATGGTGCTTTCAGTGGCTTCAGTAGGTGCACGATGAGGCAGACGAGTATTTCCAGCCATTGGATAGATTCGTGTTGCAGCTTGGACGCCTTCAATGGGTTGAGTGAAGCTTTGGTGCTCAACATTCTGAAGACAAAGAGGCTTCTTGGCAGGGTCAGAGTATATGGCTTCAACTGACATATCAACCACTGGTAAAAAGATCAGATGATTGCGAGTAGAGGGCTGATAGTTGACAGAGGAGTGTCGCTTGATGAGGCGCATGACCAATGGAGCATAGAACTTTAGACCAAAAAGGTCAGATCCAGAAGCAGCAAGTTGCCTGATGAAGAATTCTTGAGTATTGAAGCTGATGCCATTGAGAATGTAAAAGACCAAAGTCTTCATAGCTCCTTCAAGCTTGGCCGCTGATGAATGTCCTTTGATAGGCCATAGAGTTCGCCTGATAACATGATATATTGTGCGCAGCAGATACTCAAGGTCGTCAACAAAGAACTCTGTTGGATATTCAGCGTCATATGGCAAAGGCTTCATCATGCTCAACATATGGCTCATGTTGGGTTCTGGCTTATGGAAGATGCTCTCCAATGCATTGCGGTGTAGTTGACAATCAGGTTCATATAGCTCTCCAGGAGTGGCTAGGCCTGTAAGCTCAATGATATCCAGAGCTTTGGCTTCATGATGAACATTTCCGGTCATCCACTCGAGAACCCATGTCTTGATATCTCTGTTGTAGCCGCGAATGTGTAGGGTAGCATAGAATTGAAGCAATAGTTCTTCATTCCAGTGTTCTTTGCCAGTCACAAAGCTGAGCAGGCCAGTATCACGAAAGCAGTCAAGTGCCTCTTCTAAGCACGACATTCCAGTAATGGCTTCAGTGTCGAGGCACATATGAGGGAAAATGCGCCATTGATCATACAGAACGCAGGAGTAATAGCTTCTCTGCTGATAGCTCCAGAAACGATCAGATGATATCCTTGGCTTCGAGTAGGGATTCTTGGCGTTGTCAAAGAAGGTATTGTGGCTTTTGAAGCCATTGACATTAAAGGACCCTGTAGAATTAGCAGTGCCTAGGAACCTTGGCAGTCTTGGCTTTGGCTTCTGGACCTGAGGCCTATGCTCAACAAGATAATCAAATTGAGGTCCAGAGGCAGTAGGCGGAGGTACCAGAATGGGCCATCAGACAGTGGTTAGCTGACCATGACTGTATGCTTGCTCAATTGTATGGGGCCTTGGTGGCGGAACAGGAGCAGTGGCAACAGCTGAGGCTTCAGGCTGCACAACAGGTGCTTCAGGAGCAGTGGCCTCATTAGCTTCAGGCACACTAGTTGGTGCAAGCTCCACATTAGCTTCAGCCATGACTACGTCATTGGCTTCATTGGTGTTGGTGGTGGCAGCTTCAACATTTTCAACCTCCACTTGATGAACAGGAGGGTCGGGCACTGGCACATTCACATCAGGAACAGCTTCTTCATTAACGGGGGGAGTAGGGATACGTACATCTTCTTGATTCTCATCGGCTGATGTAGCCGGAATGTCTTCAGCAGCTTGGGCTTCAGACACGGAGACATTCACAGTTGGAGTGGGTTCAGAAAATACTTGACGTGCAACAGGTTGGCGTTGCACTTCTCCTCCTGGAACGCTCGACAGAGGGACTTGAGGCCTTTGTCCTTTGCGAAGCCTGCGAAATGCTAGCAACGCATTTGGAGATGGAGTTGGCTGGGCCTCAAAGTCTTCATCTTCTTCTTGCACGGGTGGTGTAGCTTGTTGTTGTTGTTGTTGTTGGGGAGTACTTGGGGAGTCTTGTTGCTGTGGGTGATCAGCCCATGATGCATCCTGAGCAGTTGGCGTCAGAGGACGGCCAATGCTGATGAGGTCGCTGTTCGTGAGAACAGGCGATGATACCACGTTGTGTTCGATCTGAGGAAGAACTTCATCATCTTCAACATTGTTATCTTGACCAATGTCTTCAGCAGCAGTGGGTTCAGCTGCTCGAATATCTTCGGCTTCATGAGCCTTTGTGGAAGTAGGCTCATGAACAATCATTCTTCTTTCATGATGTTCAGACGCAGGGCGAACCACTGAAATGGGCTCAACAACTAAGGGCTCTGTGGGAGCAGCCCTAGTCTTCTTGGTCTTGCGCTTCTTCTTGGAGGGAGCAGCATCAAAGGCTTCAGGATTCTTCCTTTTTCTGGCTTCAGCCTCGGCAGCCCTCGTCTTCTTCTGTTCTGAAGCGGTTGTCATGACTTTTAGCTTCAAGCCAGTCATGCTGCTTGGGAAGACAATGCGTGGTGCTTCTTGGGCAGTAGAGAGCTTCTTCTTTTTCTTTGCAGCCATCCTGGGGTCAATGCCAGGACGGCCAAGAGACTTGCGCTTCTCAGCCTCATTGTAGGCAAGCACACACTTGTCAGCCAAACTCTTCATGCGCTCGTGAGAGCCCTGAGCTTCTTGGCGCTTCTTGAGAAAGGCTTCTTTAAGCTCATGCAGCATGACCTTGAAGTTTCTCACATCTTGCACACTGAGCTTCGCCACATACTTCTTGAACTGAGCCTTCTCATGATCAATTTTGTTCTTCAGCTCAACGATGCACTGAGCGAGAGCTAGCTCAGAAGCAATGGCGCCATTGAAAGAGACGCTGAGGCCAATGGGAAGCTGCAGATCTTCAAAGCTGAGATTTGGTGTGTCAAACCACTCATCAATGAAGTTATGGATGATTGCCACATTGAAGAGAGGCAGGTTGTTGAAGATCTCTGCTTCTTCCGTGCTCTTTATCAGTTGCTCAAGGGCATCATCTGCAAGATCTTCATCACTGGACAGATCAATGGGTTCTTCACGCAGAATTGTGGCAGGAGTCAAGGTTTGATCAGTATGCCTGACAATTTGCTTTTTCTTCTCCGTCTTCTTGGAGATACGAGATTGATCTTCAGACTGCACACTGTCTTCAGGAGGTGCAGTGGCTAGAGGCTTCGCACGTGAAGCTTTTAGAGGTGCTGATTTAGAAGCCTTTGGCTTCTTTTGCTTCCACGGCTTTGGAGGAGGAGCTGGGGCTTCATCAGTGTCAGCATCCTTATCAGAATAATCTACCCTGGCACCTTGGACCAAGATGTAGGTGATGAGGCCATCGAGGTTGGAGAAGGGGTCGATGACATTAGGTTCTACATCACGGGAGCCGTCAGCACGGGGAGCAGAGGGACCAGGGTTGAAGTCTAATCCCAATGACTTCTTGTTTTCCTTGGCCGAAGCCTTGGCGTGCTGAAAGTTGTGCTTGAAGAGAGCATCATCACGACACCAGAGTAATGATGTGGCTTCGGCGTTCTCAGGTTGAGGTCCACGGATCATACAAGGATAGAAACCTTGGGAAATAGCTTCAGCTTTGTTCTTGGGTTGAAGGCCTCGATAGAGAATATCGCCCCAAGGACTCTTGATAGCATTCTTCTCTGCATATTCCTTGGTCACGAACTTGTACATGAACCATTCTTCATCCCAATAGCGTCGAATCCATTGGATTCGTGTCTTGTGCTGATGATAAGTCTCTTCAGGATCTGTCTTGTAGAGAGTTGCTAGGTCATCAGGCAGATCTTTGGATGTTCCTTCTCGGCGCTGTCTGCCACCCTTCCTTGCTGATTTTTCTGCAGCCATGAACTTCAAACTGAATGGCTTCAATATGTTCAAAGGCTTTAGAGACTTACGCTTGCTGGTCAAGCAGGAACTGACTTCAGGAGAGTTGATATGATGTTGTAAGTATTCTGCAAACGAATGCAGACTATGAGAACCAAGGGATTCTCCCATGGACATGTACCTGTGACAGCATTAGAGATGCGAGGGAAGGGGAAGAGGTCATATGCATTCTCAGAAGATTTTGAAGATAAATCAGTTTGAAGACATATGACCTCATGATGCGAAGACATTCACTTATATGTGGTGAGTTGGTTCCAGATTAGTACCAATCCGTGAATAAGTACAAGTGAGGAATCAAACTAGATAGGAAATCTAAGTGAATAGACTAGGTAGTATGAGATGCAGACAGAATAGATCTAACACTGTGTAGGCAGAAACCACTTTTGGTAAATAGGATGAAATCTTGAAGATCAAAAAGGTGGTAAAAAGAGAGTTATAATTACCGCACGAAGAACTACTAGATGGGATGAATAGGAGACCGAGCAGTTCAGCCCACCATGCCCTAACTTGGCGACGGAGGACACCTACGGCGACGGCGGAGAGGACGATGTCCGTGGCCGGCGTGAGGACGGCGTCGGAGAAGTCGCGACAGCTAAGCGCTTTGTCGCCGGCGTCGTCGAGAGCTAGCAGTGGCGCTAGGGTTTTGACGAGGTGGAGAGGTGGAAGAAGGATTTCTTTACCGCAGGGGACAAGTATTTATAAGTAGGTGTGCGTCACAGCGCAATTACGCTGGTGCCCCTGGCGGTTCACATCTCAGGGGCACGTGGCAAGCATGCAACATACTCACAGTTGTCCCACGTTCCCACGCCCGCCAGGCATGTCGGATGGTTGTTTCGGCTTCTCCGAATGTCAACAATAAAGATGAGTTATTTAAAACAGACTTAATGTTTGTCTCTGTGCCTTCTGCTGACTATGACGCATGGAAGACATTCGACAGTTTCAATAGAATGCATATGATTTGGACAGATAGAGTTTGAGATTGGAAGCATAGAGAGGTTAGGGCCCGATCACATTCACTTAGTTCAAAAGATTCAACTTGAAGACATAGCTATAAGTGAATGCTATAGAGGACAGAACACTTATATATATATATATATATATATATATATATATATATATATATCGTAAAGCAATCAAATCATCATAGTGAAGAAAATCATGAAGATAAATTGAAACTGAAGACAAACCAAATACGAAGTCATTGCAAAAGTAATGCCATGAGTGAAACACTTCAAACAAAAAAAATTGGTGGTGGCGTTACCCACCGTATAGGAAGTATCAGACCCAGACACGGCGCACAATTATCGTGGTGCTCCAAAGTCAAATTCCATGCTAATGTATTCACACTCAGAATGCAAGTCTTCATTGATTGAAGATATACATTACTTTGTGTGTTGCACATCTAAGTCATCAACATGCATAAGTGTTAGGATGTGTGCCTGATCACAGGACATTTGAGGATTCCAAGATATTTAGCTCACACCGTAACTTGCAAAACCTTTTCTCATCCAAGGGCTTTGTGAAGATATCTGCCAGTTGTTCTTCAGTGCTGACATGAATGATGTCGATATCTTTCTTCATGACATGATCTCTGAGAAAGTGATGAAAAATTTCAATGTGCTTTGTCTTCGAGTGCTGAACTGGATTGTTGGCTATCTTAATGGCACTTTCTTTGTCGCAGAAGAGAGGTACTTGTTTCAGATTCATGCCATAGTCCTTGAGAGTTTGCTTCATCCATAGAAGCTGAGCACAACAAGATCCAGCAGCAATGTATTCAGATTCAGCAGTTGAGAGTGATACACAGTTCTGCTTCTTTGAAGACCAAAAGACAAGTGATCGTCCGAGAAAGTGACATGTGCCTGATGTAGACTTGCGATCCACCTTCTCACCAGCATAAGCAGCATCCGAGAATCCAACCAAATCAAATTTTGAGCCCTTTGGATACCATAATCCGAGTGTTGGGGTGTAAGCCAAATATCTAAGAATTCGCTTCACAACTAATTGATGCGATTCCTTCTACTTGAGTGTATCCTTGAGCCACAAGACGTGCTTTGTTTCTTACGACTTGGCCATGCTCATCTTGCTTGTTTCGATATATCCATTTTGTTCCAATAATGTTATGCTTGCGAGGGTCAGGTCGCTTGACAAGTTCCCAAACATTATTTAGCTTGAACTGTTGAAGTTCTTCTTGCATAGCTTGAATCCATTCAGGTTCCATGAAGGCTTCAGCAACTTTCTTGGGTTCTGATATTGACACAAATGAAAAGTGCCCACGAAAGTTTGCTAACTGTGTTGCTCTGGAGCGAGTGAGTGGACCAGGTGCATTGATGCTGTCAATTATCTTCTCAATTTGTACTTCATTTGCAACACGAGGATGAACTGGACGAAAACTTTGCTCTTGCTGATCATTGTCATCATTGGGAGGATTGTCTTCGGTCTGAGCATTGTCTTCAGGTTGGTTAGGTGCAGAAATGGTAAGTTCCTCTTCAGGCTGTGTTTCAGAGGGTATGATTTCACCAGTTCCCATCAGCTTGATTGACTCGCTTGGCGGAGCTTCATCTAGTGTACTTGGCAGGAGTTCTCTTTGTGAACCATTGGTTTCATCAAATCTCACATCGACAGTTTCGACGATTTTGTAAAGATAGAGGTTGAAGACTCTGTAGGAGTGTGAGTCCTTTCCATAGCCAAGCATGAAGCCTTCGTGAGCCTTAGGTGCAAATTTTGACTTGTGATGGGGGTCCTTGATCCAGCATCTAGCTCCAAATACCCTGAAGTAACTTACATTTGGCTTCTTGCCAGTGAGGAGCTCATAGGATGTTTTGTTCAGAAGCTTATGGATGTAGACACGGTTGATGATGTGACATGCTGTATCAATAGCTTCAGGCCAGAACTTTCTTGGTGTCTTTTATTCATCGAGCATTGTTCGAGCCATCTCAGTGAGGGTTCTGTTCTTGCATTCAACGATGCCATTTTGCTGGGGTGTGTATGGAGCAGAGAACTCATGAGTGATTCCCATTGTATCAAGATAAAGATCAAGTCCGGTGTTCTTGAATTCAGTGCCATTATCACTTCTGATATGCTTGATCTTCACGCCATAATTGTTCATTGCTCGATTGGCGAAGCGTCTGAAGACATCTTGAACTTCAGTCTTGTAGAGAATTATATGAACCCATGAGTATCTTGAGTAGTCATCAACAATGACAAAGCCATAGAGACAAGCAGTTGTTGTGAGGGTGGAGTAGTGAGTAGGTCCAAATAAGTCCATGTGTAACAACTCGAATGGTTGAGATGTTGTCATGATTGTCTTTGAGGGGTGCTTTGCCCTAGTCATCTTTCCAGCTTCGCAGGCACCGCACAAATGATCCTTCTTGAACTTGACATCCTCGATGCCTAGGACATGATTCTTCTTGACGAGTGAGTGTAAGTTCCTCATACCAGCATGCCCTAGCCTTCGATGCCAGAGCCAGCATTCCGAAGCTTTTGTGAGAAGACACACGGCAAGCTGTGGACCTGATGAGAAATCTACCATGTATAGATCATCTTTTCGATACCCTTCAAAGACTAGAGACTTGTCAGATTCCATTAGTACAAGGCAGCGATATTTTTCGAATAGCACAATCATGTTCAGGTCACAAAGCATTGAGACAGACATTAAGTTGAAACCAAGGGATTCAACAAACATCACTTTATCCATGTGTTAATCCTTTGAGATTGCAACTCTACCTAGAGTCAATACCTTGCTTTTACCAGTGTCAGCAAACGTGATGTGACTCTTGTCGGATGGACATAAGGTTGAGTCCATGAGAAGGCTTCGATCACCAGTCATATGATTTGTGCATCCACTGTCCATAATCCATTCTGAAGCTTTTGGTGATGTACCCTACAGTGCAGTTATTTGGCGCATATAGGGATTGTCACAACTTAGATCAAGATTAGGATACATAGTATGACAGGTAAGCGATTCAGATGTGAAGTATATAGAATGACATTTTATCATGCGTCCTTAATGTGTTTTAGGTCCCCAGCAATAGCATCGGACGCCTTTGATTGCAGGCTGGAGACCTTTCTCTGCAAAAGAAAGTTAATTCTTCTTCGCCACCCACATCTTCAGGGGTGGCTTAGAAGCAATGAGTCTAAGTGCAGCATCTGAGAATTTTGGCTTTGGAGCCCTAGCAAATAGCCTTGCAGGAGATGAATGATACTCATATGAATAAGCAGAAAAGTTATTAGTCCTATGAACATAGCGGTTCAAGATACACGCCATATTCATAAGTCCGAGCATGATTTCCGCAAAACATTGGCGTTAGGGTGACTCAAGTGAGTCTCAGATATCAGATGAAGCCTTTGGGCCATATGAAGCTATAGGTCTGGGTTTGTCTTCTTCCTTGGTGGTGTCATGACGACATTCACGGAAGATTCTCAATGTACTTGCTTAGGTACCCAGATCTTCTTCATAGGTGGTCCATTCCTGCAGCTTAGTACCAGGTGTACCGCAAACACTTCACCATTCGATTCTTGAACAACTTATAGTTTGCATCAAAGGATTCATCAATGATAATAGGATTAGCACAGTAAAGCCGGATAAAGTGGATGGATCTCATCAAGGTTCCTTTGCAGCAACCCATGTGGTTTTGGGGTACTGCTCAGGCTTCCAGTACGAGTCATCAACATTCATTTTCCTCTCAAACCCAACACCCTCTTTCCTAGGGTTTCAATTCAGAATCTGCTTTTTGAGGACATCGCAGAGTGTCTGATGCCCTTTGAGACTCTTATACACCCCTATTTCAAGCAATGTCTTCAACATACCATTTTCATCAGCAATAGCAGTGGTATCCTCCGCAGAGGGGTTAGTAACCACATCAGTAGGTGAAGACAATGAAACAGTAGCAGCAGTGGAACATTCAGCAACAAATGTATCGTTATCACGCTCAATGCATTTTAGACATGGTGGTTCAAATTCATTCTGTGTAACGCTGATGTGTTGAGCAAGTAATGAATTGCGCTCATTCTGAAGATCTTCATAATCCACTCTTATATTTTCAAGGTCTAGATTTCTTGGAAGACATTCAGAAGAAAGCTTCTCATGATCAGACAAGAGAGCATTATGTTGATCTTGAAGGGCGTCAAACTTGGAATAAAGTCTTTGAAGACTCTCAGCCATAGCTTTTGACTGATCATTTCTTCCACCAACATATCATCGCTCTTACTAAGCATGTCTTGAACCTTTTCCAAGACTCTTTGTTGTTTAGTGGTAAGGGAAGCAAGCTTGACATAACTGGGGCCAAATTCATCACCTGATTCATCATCGCTAGATTCAGAGAGGTAGCATTCAGTTACCTTATCACTCCTTGCCATGAGGCATGATGATGATTCAGGTGCAAATGTCATCTCCTTAAGAGACTCCTTGTAGTCCTCAAACCACGGATCATGACGAGTGCGATGACCTTCATAGACCTCAGAAAGCCGGTCCCAGATTAGCTTCGCGTGATTGAGGTGCATAACATTCCTGAACTGATTTCAGGACAGATGAGAGCAGATGACATCCTTCACCGTAAGGTTCAATAGAGTGTACTTGCGAATGTCATCGGCCTCCGCCATCTTGCATAGATCAGTGAGGCCAATCTCAGTGACGGTCCAAAGTTCGCTGTCCATTGCCATGAGTCGCTTCTTCATCATGGCCTTCCATCGGGGATACTCATGACCGTCAAAGGTGGGGCAAGATATGTTCCTCAATCCTGCAGTCGACATAGCTAGAACTTCAGGTGGTTAAACCGAATCACACAGAACAAGGGAGTACCTTGCTCTGATAGCAATTGAAAGTGCTAGTATCGACTAGAGGGCGGGTGAATAGGCGATTTTTGTGAACGTCTTCAAAACATGGAAGTTTCAAAGACAAACAGTAGAAATGACCTAGTTGATATGCAGCGGAAGATAAACTACCATAAGCAAGCCATAGTCAGGTATGCAATGATGTGTAAGTACAGGACTAATAGCAGCTAAGTAGTCAGAATTAGGATGGAAGATATTAAGAAGCCAATCAATGATAGTAGTCAAGCAATGAAGTCAAACAGATACGACAGATAGACAATGACTTCACGAAGACAAACTCAATGTAAAGGATGGGAAAGGATAGAACTAGTTGCTCGTTGAAGACACAGGATTTGTTGGACCAGTTCCAGTTGCTGTGACAACTGTACGTCTGGTTAGGGAGGCTGAGATTCAACTCAGAAGACCGTGTCTTCACCTTATTGCCCTTGAGCTAAGGACACCCAGTACTCGCCCAATCACTCTGGTAAGTCTTCAAGGTAGACTTCCAAACCTTCACAGACTTTGTTCACTGGCAATCCACAATGACTCTTGGATGCTCAGAACGCGATGCCTAACCGGCTGGAGGATTCACAGTCCTCAAGTGTAATAAGTCTTCAGTCACATGCATGTAAAGACTTCAAGATGCCTAACACTCTTTGGCTCTAGGTGTTTGGGCTTTGTCCTTGCAAGGATTTCTCTCTCTCAAAGGCTTCGAGGTGGGTTGCTCTCGAACGACAAAAGCCGTGCACAAACTCTAAGCAGCCACCAATTTATGGTGTAGGGGGTGGGCTATATATAGCCACAAGGCAACCCGACCTGATTTGTCCGAAATGACCCTGGGTCACTAAGGAACTGACACGTGTTCCAACGGCCAGATTTCAAACACACACGACAACTTTACTTGGGCTACAAGCAAAGCTGACTCATCCAGCTCTGGATAAGATTTGCTCTCATTGTCTTCGCGCGAAGACATAGGATTTGGGTTGAGCATCACTTGACCACTCGACTTAGTTCACTTGGACCCCACTTAACAATGCGGTGGTTCCTATGACTCAACAAAGAAGAAAAGGAAACAACGAAATCACACGATCTTCAAGCTCCCATAGTCTTCACTCAATGTCTTCTCATGTCATAGTCTTCAATATGAATATCTTCACATACCACCATTGTCTTCAATGTCTTCATACATTTTTAGGGGTCATCTCCGGTAGGTAAACCGAATCAATGAGGGACACTACCTGCGTTATCCTGCAATTCTCACAAACGCATTAGTCCCTCAACCAACTTTGTCGTCAATACTCCAAAACCAACTAGGGGTGGCACTAGATGCACTTACAACGTGCCAGTGCCCGACCCTCCAGCTCGTCAAGTGGAGGTTGAAAATCTTGAGGCTGCCACCACCAACACCAATGAAGCCAATGACGTAGTCATGGCCGAAGCAAATGGAGCTTGCACCAACCAATGTGCCAGAAGCCAATGATGCAACTGCTCCTGAAGCATCTGTTGTGCAGCCTAACGCCTCAACTGTTGCCACTGCTCCTGTTCCGCCACCAAGGCCCCATACAATTGAGAAAGCATACAGCCATGGTCAGCTAATCACTGTTAAATGGCCTGTTCTGGTTCCTCCGCCTAATGCCTCTGGTCCTCAGTTTAATTATCATATTGAGCATAGGCCTCAGGTCCAGAAGCCAAAGCCAAGACTACCAAGGTTCCCAGGTACTGCAAACTCTACAGGGTCCTTCAATGCAAATGGCTTCAAAAGCCACAACACCTTCTTTGATAGCGCAAAGAACCCTACTTAAAGCCAAGAATATCATCTGATCGTTTCTGGAGCTATTACTCCTGCGTTCTGTATGATCAAGGGCGCATTTTCCCTCATATGCGCCTCGACACTGAAGCCATTGCTGGACTGCCATGCTTAGAAGAAGCACTTGACTGCTTTCGTGATGCAGGTCTGCTCAGCTTTGTGATGCATAAAGAACATTGGAATGAGGAACTTTGCTTAAATTCTATGCTACCCTCCACATTCGCGGCTACAACAGGGATATAAAGACATGGGTTCTCGAGTGGATGACAGGAAATGTTCATCATGAAGCCAAAGCTCTTGATGTCATTGAGCTTACAGGCCTACCCACTCCCGGAGAGCTGTATGAACCTGAATGTCAACTCCACCGCAATGCACTGGAGAGCATCTTCCATAAGCCAGAGCCCAACATGAGCCAGATGTTGAGCATGATGAAGCCTCTGCCACCTGATGCTGAATACCCAAAGGAGTTCTTTGTTGATGACCTTGAGTATCTGCCTCGCACAATATATCACATCATCAGGCGAACTCTATGGCCTATCAAAGGGCATTCATCAGCTGCAAAACTTGAAGGAGCCATGAAGACATTGGTCTTTTACATCCTCAATGGCATCAGCTTCAATACACAAGAATTCTTCATCCGGCAACTGGCTGCGTTTGGATCTGACCTTTTTGGCCTGAAATTCTATGCTCCATGGGTCATGCGCCTCATCAAGCTACACTCTACTATCAACTATCAGCCCTCTGCTCGCAATCATCTGATCTTTCTACCAGAGGTTGATATGTCAGTTGAAGCCATATACCCTGAGCCTGCCAAGAAGCCTCTTTGTCTTCAAAATGCTGATCACCAAAGCTTCACTCAACCCATAGAAGGAGTCCAAGCAGTAACTCATGTCTATCCGATGGCTGGGAACACTCGTCTGCCTCATCATGCGCAAACTGAAGCTACTGAGAGCACAATTGCCCAAAGGCCTAAGAAGTGCTCTCGCGTCCTAAATGACCGAGAACTTCTTGTGGCACTGCATCAGAAACAAGACAAGCATCACTTTTGTCTCAAGCGACAGACACAAAGCCTCTTGGTGGACGTCAATCGCATTCGAAATCTTGCCACCAAGAATGCTTTTGTCACTCACGAAACCTATCGGCAATCATGGAAGAGTTTGACACTGCTCAGTGCTGAAGCAGGTCTTCAAGATGATGGCTTCACTGAAAGATTCAAGTTTGACTCCACTCCTCCACAGAATGTTGTCCTACATCGAACTCCATCCCTTGAAGACTCTGACTATTCTTCTTCCGCGGCAACTGTGAATGCCAAAGTGATCGATGATGAAGACGATGCTACTTCACTGCCCCCTACTTCTGCACACATCAACACGGCACCGAGTTCGTCTGCACCGCCAAACAACAACAACAACCCTGATGCTTCACCTACTCTTCATGGGAACGAGTAGATGCTCTATGTCTTCAAACCTTTTTGGTCCTTACTGACAAAATGGGGAGAAGCAAATGAGTTTGATAGTCTTCAAGCGGGTTCATATGGGCGGTTGCTTTATATTTTGCCTCGTGTTTACAACTCTCGCTTTTGATACATTTGGTTCTTTGAGTTCTTAAACTTGATGGTCGTCTGCTACTTATTTGCTTTTCTGTGATGTGATGATAAATTCCGCATGTGCGATGATAACTTCCGCACTTAGATCATTCTGCTGACGTCCATTTTTCATTATGCATGTCATTCTCCTAGTTATATCATTTCATGCATGATGAATTATCTTCATAAGTTGAAGAGGATCTCCACAAGTACAACCTGCCATGTGCATTTGCATTCCAAAAGCAAATTACTTATATGCACATCTTCAGGGGGAGCCTTTGCCACTTATGAAGACAATACCCTATCCTTTACAATTTCACATACTTTATCCCCGTTGAAAACTTCAACCAGTTTGTCATCAATCACCAAAAAGGGGGGAGATTGTAAGTGCATCTAGTGCCACCCCTAGTTGGTTTTGGAGTATTGACGACAAATTTGGTTGAGGGACTAACGCGTTTGTGAGAATTGTAGGATAACGCAGGTAGTGTCCCTCATTGATTCGGTTTACCTACCAGAGATGACCCCTAAACATGTGTGAAGACATTGACGACAATGGTGGTATGTGAAGATATTCATATTGAAGACTATGACATGAGAATACATTGAGTGAAGACTATGGAGCGCGAAGACTATGTCGTTTCGGTATTTCTTTTTTCTTCTTTGTTGAGTCATAGGAACCACCTGTTGGGAAACGTAGTAATTTCAAAAAAATTCCTACGCACACGCAAGATCATGGTGATGGCATAGCAACGAGAGGGGAGAGCATTCGTCCACGTACCCTCGTAGACCGTAAGCGGAAGCGTTAGCACAACGCGGTTGATGTAGTCGTACGTCTTCACGATCCGAACGATCCAAGCACCGAACGTACGGGGCCTCCGAGTTCAGCACACGTTCAGCTCGATGACGATCTCCGGCCTCCGATCCAGCGAAGCTCCGGAGATAAGTTCCGTCAGCACGACGACGTGGTGACGATGATGATGTTCTACCGGCGCAGGGCTTCGCCTAAACTCCGCGACGATATGACCGAGGTGGAATATGGTGGAGGGGGCACCGCACACGGCTAAGGAACGATCCGTAGATCAACTTGTGTGTCTATGGGGTGCCCCCTGCCCTCGTATATAAAGGAGCAAGGGGGGAGGCCAGCCGGCCCCTTGGGCGCGCCAAGGGAGGAGGAATCCTCCTCCTAGTAGGAGTAGGACTCCTCCTTTCCTACTCCTACTATGAGGGGGAAGGAAGGGGGAGAGGGGGAAGGAAAAGGGGGGGCGCCGATCCCACCTCCTAGTCCAATTCGAACCAGAGGGGAGAGGGGGCGCACGGCCCATGCTGGCCGCCCCTCTCTCCTTTCCCCTAAGGCCCATAAGACCCAATACTCTCCCGGGGGGTTCCGGTAACCCCCCCCCCCGGCATTCCGGTTTTCTCCGAAATCACCCGGAACACTTCCGGTGTCCGAATATAGTCGTCCAATATATCAATCTTTATGTCTCGACCATTTCGAGACTCCTCGTCATGTCCGTGATCACATTCGGGACTTCGAGCAAACCTCGGTACATCAAAACTTGTAAACTCATAATAAAACTGTCATCGTAACGTTAAGCGTGCGGACCCTACGGGTTCGAGAACTATGTAGACATGACCTAGAACCATTCTCAGTCAATAACCAATAGCGGGACCTGGATGCCCATATTGGTTCCTACATATTCTACGAAGATCTTTATCAGTCAAATCGCATAACAACATACGTTGTTCCCTTTGTCATCGGTATGTTACTTGCCCGAGATTTGATCGTCGGTATCCAATACCTAGTTCAATCTCGCACGCAAGTCTCTTTACTCGCTCGTAATACATCATCTTATAACTAACTCATTAGTTACAATGCTTGGAAGGCTTAGGTGATGAGTATTACCGAGAGGGCCCAGAGATACCTCTCCGACAATCGGAGTGACAAAACCTAATCTCGAATTATGTCGGGGATATGCCCCGCGGCGTAAACCGGCTGGAAGGATAAACCGGCCGGACTTGGCGATTCACCGGCGACCTGCACAGACCAGACGGTTTACAGCTCATTGGTAATCCAGCAGGCGGGCCAGAGGAGCAACAAGACCCGGTGGCCCAACAGGCGGTTCATGAAGGGCGGTTCAACTATGGTGGGCCGGTTTAAGAGGAAAGGAATATTTGCCTTACAAGGAATTAAGACCAGGACTTGTATCCGGTTTGTATTAGAGATAGATTTGTCCTAATCCTAATAGGACTCCACATGTAACCCGCCCCTTCAACTTATATAAGGAGGGGCAGGTCTCCCCAAAGAGGGACAAGCTACAAGCAAGAAACAATAATCTCTAGGGTTAGACACAACTAGAGGAGAGCCGGTTTACCGGCGACTCTCTCATGAGCATAATGAGACCTAGCCTCAAACAGCATGTAGGGCTATTACCGGATGATGTTTCCCGGGGCCCGAAGCTGTATAAATCCCTGTCTTGTGTGTTGATCCACCCTGCGTCTCTCGTCCCACTCAACCCCTCTCAAGCTACCACATAGATGCGTTGGCCTCGCGACTAAGTCCTGACACTAAGGACATCTGCCGTGACAATTCCATGACAAATTATGCCAACCCAACATGTACCTTCGGAAACACCTGTAGAGCACCTTTATAATCACCCAGTTACGTTGTGATGTTTGGTAGCACACAAAGTGTTCTTTCGGTAAACGGGAGTTGCACAATCTCATAGTTGCAGGAACTTTGTATAAGTCATGAAGAAAGCAATAGCAACATACTAAACGATCAAGTGCTAGGCTAACGGAATGGGTCATGTCAATCACATCATTCTCCTAATGAGGTGTGAAGTTGTGTACCAGACTCAATGCCCGACCACAGCAGAAGATAGAGAGAAAATGAAAAATGTTCCCTATGCTTCAGCCATAGGCTCTATCATGTATGCAATGTTGTGTACCAGACCTGACGTATGCTTAGCAAGAAGCTTGGCAGGAAGGTACCAAAGTAATCCAGGAGTGGATCAAGAACATCCTGAAATACCTGAAAAGAACTAGGGATATGTTTCTCGTATATGGAGGTGACAAAGAGCTAGTCGTAAACGGTTACGTCGATGCAAGCTTTGACACTGATCCGGACGATTCTAAATCGCAAACCGGATACGTGTTTTTATTAAACGGTGGAGCTGTAAGTTGGTGCAGTTCTAAACAAAGCGTCGTGGCAGGATCTACATGTGAAGCGGAGTACATAGCTGCTTCTGAAGCAGCAAATGAAGGAGTCTGGATGAAGGAGTTCATTTCCGATCTAGGTGTCATACCTAGTGCATCGGGACCAATGAAGATCTTCTGTGACAATACTGGTGCAATTGCCTTGGCAAAGGAATCCAGATTTTACAAGAGCACCAAACACATCAAGAGACGCTTCAATTCCATTCGGGACCAAGTCCAAGTGGGAGACATAGAGATTTGCAAGATACATACGGATCTGAATGTTGGGAGACATAGAGATTTACAACGCCACGGACGACTCACCCGTCCGCACTCGCGGCCAGTTCACGCGTCCGCACCGGCTTACAACAAGGAGGACGACTCGCCCGTCCGCACCGGTTTACAAACGGTGCGGTTGATTCATCTGTCTGCTCCCGCGGCCGACTCACCCGTGAGTGATTTCAACTTAACTTAGTGATCATCAACTTCATGGCGGATTATTTCTGGCCTAACACAGGTGATATCCATTTTAAATATATTTTATGGGCACATATTATTTTTGTCAAAGAGCAGTTTATCTTTGCCTTGGTCTGCAATATTGTTGATGCAGGACAATTGTTCAATACATCAAAACGACGTGGTTGACTCGCCCGCGCCGGTTTACAGTACCGCGGCCGGTTCATCTGTTTGAGCCACCTCTGATGCCGAGGTCATCTTTTTTGTCTGTCTCTCGTGGCCTGGTCTACATCAACACACCGGGCCGAACCTGTCTGCATGAACTGTTTATTGAGTATGAGCAAGTCACAGCTTGGGTAGCCCGGTTTTCTTTCCAGCAAAATGGAGGCAAATTATCATATACTATCAACCCCTGTCTGCACTGGGTGGTTCAATGGGCAGGCGCACAAGTCACCGCCATTACAGTTTGGTAAACTTCGAATCACCAGTTGGAAGGAACCATTGGTCGAGTTGCTGACACGGCTCATACGGGATCATTTATAACCCGCCGCAGTCACCTCAACCTTCTGTGGATTCACATCGTGCTATCAACACGAATGATATACAAGTTATGCCGGTTTATATCACAGTCAAATATGGAGAATCTCAAGCCAACTCTTTGGGTCACCTTGAGACTCAGGGGCTACAATGATATGACTCAGCAAAGATTGCCGGTTTGTCAGTGAAGTCAGGAACCCCAGGACGTTGGAGGGAAATATAACCCGGTCCCGGAAGCTACTACTATATGGAGGAAAATTTAAGGGCCGTCAGAAAATTTCCGGTTCAAAATGAAGAATGATGGTTTAATATCCGGTTCAAGGGAAATCTATTCTCCCATAAAGCTCTAAAGCACTCAAATCCGGTTTAACAATGTCCAGTTCAAAAAGGAATTAACTTCTCGCAAGTTCGAGTTGAAAGGACGTCAGAAAATTTCTGGCTGAAAATGAAGATTCCGGTTTATAATCCGGTTCAAGGGAAAGATGTCCCCCACAAAGCTTTGAAGCTCTCAAATATATGGTTTAACATCTGGTTCAAGAAGGATTTATCTCTTGCAAAAAGTTAAAAGGGTGCCAAAGAGGACTTGTTGCCATGATGCGCGGTTCAAACATGGGTATCATGCCTTATTGGCTTATCATACTATTGATCACTTGGGGGCTTTGGTCGTGTCCGAACCATAGCAACACCTTTTGATAGGTGAAAAGCCACAACATCACTTGGGGACTTGTGGTCACGTCTGAACCATAGTCACGCCTCTTGATCGGTCTAAGGCCACAGAATGACTTGGGGGCTTTGGTCGAACCCGAACCATCGTCACCCCTCTTGATCGGTATAATGCCAATGCATCACTTGGGGACTTGTGGTCATATCTGAAACATAGTCACGCCTCTTGATTGGCCTAAGGCCACAGAATCACTTGGGGGTTTGGTCGAACCCGAACCATTGCCATGCCTTTTGATCGGCATAAATGCCACGGTTTCATTTGGGGACCTGTCTGACTTTAACCATCGCCACACCTATTAGGGGGCTTGGTCCTGTCTGACCATGGTAACACCATCTGATCAGCTCAATAAAGCATCTTTTTTGCAAACGGTTTTATAGTTGCCTTTTGCTTCAGTCTTTTTCTTAAATGACTATTGTTTTTGTTGCGTTTTTTTAAACCGACAAGCATTTTAAATCCGGTTCAACTGTCAATTACAGATTGACGGAACACGATTAAATCATAATCCGGAGACTATCAACTCGGTCTGGTTTGACTACGAGTCGCCAGTATTATATATGGTTAAACCGGTGTTTACCACAACCCGGTACGGTTTTATCATAAACCGGCACAATATGGAAGGAGTTATCAGTACTCAAAATTTGGGTTGTTACCCTTACTACAAAAAGTTGGTAAACCAATGATGTGATTCAATGTCCCAGGTATGATATATTTCATATTTGATTATTCGTAAGTGCAGCCTTGGTTATAAACCTGAGTTATATGTTGGGCATTATGACCCGTCCGGCGGTAAACCGCCAGGACACTTTAAACTTGTTGTATGCAGAAACAGGTTGAATAAAGCATGATGATAAATTATCCGGTGTTTATTAAACCGGCCTGGCTTTAAGACGATAAGTCGCCAGTATATGATGAGAAATTATCCGGTGTTTGTTAACCCGGCCTGGCTTTGGACTATAAGTCGCCAGTACATATTTGGATTGCGCCATTGGAATCATGCGCTCATAAATCATTGGATTATATTATTCAAATCTTCAAATAGCCAACATGGCTGGGTTTTTATTATGGTTATCAATAACCAGTATTATGATTAAGGTTTTCAAAGTCGCTTTAGTGCAATGGCTATCATATTATCAATGGATATGGTTTTTATTCTACAATTGAAGGAATAGTCCCGAGTTGCTGCAGGCTTACAACCCGACACTCTACATTATTTAAGTTGAGATTACATCAATACGCAAGTCTCATGTCGCTGCAAGCATGCACCGTGACACTTGGGGGCTAATGCAAAGTCATTCTTTGTTCATCTTATTGAAGACCTGGCTCATCACATTATAATAAGCCGGCCCTTGGGGGCTACCAATTGCTCCTGTTAAACAATTCAAGGTACAAAGGTTTTTATTCATTATATTGAAGGGTCCACTGCTCAGTTGGTAAAGCACAAGGCTCTTAACCTTGTGGGCGTGAATTCAAGCCCCATGATGGGGGTTACATCATATGATGTTATTTTCATTGAAGTATATATCAAAGTCCCAGCCCAATATTATCTTACTGAGCCAGCCCTTGGGGGCTACGCCGTTGCTGTTCAAAGATTACATGATTATATTTACAAAGTCCCTGCTCATTATTGCATAATGACCCGCCCTTGGGAGCTACACTGGTTGAAGTTTTTATGAGCATCAGGAAATTACAAGTCCCAGGTTGCTGCAAGCATGACAACTGCACTTGGGGGCTACAGGTAATATGGATATAAGGGAGAAATATCTTCCAATTTTCTGTTTTGAGCCAACCAGATTGACCCGGCATCACCAATCTTCATAAACCGGCGTTAGCAACAATCATGAACCGGCGTTGGAAACAATCATGACATGGAATTCAGTTCTTATAAACCGGCAATTTGACGATGATAAACCGACAAGTCTACATTTTCAAACCGGCTGAATATCAGATGAGTTTCAAGACCAACATTTCTTAAACCGGCGCTTTGGAAGCCGACTCAAGTGGATTATTCTTCACGATATTTTTCTATGAGAAACCAATGTCAGCAATTTGAGTATGAAGCTGGTTATTGACCCGGAGTTTCTAGAAGGAGGAAATAACAAGGACTTAAGGATGATCAGTGTGGGTCTACAAGAATTCTTAACCCGGAGCACAACCTGTCAGAATTGTTCTAGTGTTTATTTTGCAGCATAAGTTTACCATGTATAAATCCAAGCTAAACTTGGGGGCTAATGTCGGGGATATGCCCCGCGGCGTAAACCGGCCGGACTTGGCGATTCACCGGCGACCTGCACAGACCAGACGGTTTACAGCTCATTGGTAATCCGGCAGGCGGGCCAGAGGAGCAACAAGACCCGGTGGCCCAACGGGCGGTTCATGAAGGCCGGTTCAACTATGGTGGGCCGGTTTAAGAGGAAAGGAATATTTTCCTTAGAAGGAATTAAGACCAGGACTTGTATCCGGTTTGTATTAGAGATAGATTTGTCCTAATCCTAATAGGACTCCACATGTAACCCACCCCTTCAACTTATATAAGGAGGGGCAGGGCTCCCCAAAGAGGGACAAGCTACAAGCAAGAAGCAATAATCTCTAGGGTTAGACACAACTAGAGGAGAGCCGGTTTACTGGCGATTCTCTCATGAGCATAATGAGACCTAGCCTCAAACAGCATGTAGGGCTATTACCGGATGATGTTTCCCGGGGCCTGAAGCTGTATAAATCCCTGTCTTGTGTGTTGATCCGCCCTGCGTCTCTCGTCCCACTCAACCCCTCTCAAGCTACCACATAGATGCGTTGGCCTTGCGACTAAGTCCTGACACTAAGGACATCTGCCGTGACAATTCCATGACAAATTATGCCAACCCAACATGTACATTCGGAAACACCTGTAGAGCACCTTTATAATCACCCAGTTACGTTGTGACGTTTGGTAGCACACAAAGTGTTCTTCCGGTAAACGGGAGTTGCACAATCTCATAGTTGCAGGAACTTTGTATAAGTCATGAAGAAAGCAATAGCAACATACTAAACGATCAAGTGCTAGGCTAACGGAATCGGTCATGTCAATCACATCATTCTCCTAATGATGTGATCCCATTAATCAAATGACAACACATGTCTATGGTCAGGAAACATAACCATCTTTGATTAATGAGCTAGTCAAGTAGAGGCATACTAGTGACTTTATGTTTTTCTATGTATTCACACATGTATCATGTTTCCGGTTAATATAATTCTAGCATGAATAATAAACATTTATCATGATATGAGGAAATAAATAATAACTTTATTATTGCCTCTAGGGCATATTTCCTTGATCTCCCACTTGCACTAGAGTCAATAATCTAGATTACGAGTAATGATTCTAACACCCATGGAGTTTTGGTGCTGATCATGTTTTGCTCGTGAGAGAGGCTTAGTCAACGGTCTCGCAACATTCAGATCCGTATGTATCTTGCAAATCTCTATGTCTCCCACTTGGACTTGGTCCCGAATGGAATTGAAGCGTCTCTTGATGTGTTTGGTGCTCTTGTGAAATCTGGATTCCTTTGCCAAGGCAATTGCACCAAGATTGACACGAGAATATCTTCATTGGTCCCGATGCACTAGGTATGACACCTAGATCGAAATGAACTCCTTCATCCGACTCCTTCATTTGCTGCTTCCGAAGCAGCTATGTACTCCGCTTCACATGTAGATCCCGCCACAACGCTTTGTTTAGAACTGCACCAACTTACAGCTCCACCGTTTAATAAAAACACGTATCCGGTTTGCGATTTAGAATCATCCGGATCGGTGTCAAAGCTTGCATCGACGTAACTGCCATTTACTAGCTCTTTGTCACCTCCATATCGAGAAACATATCCTTAGTCCTTTTCGGTATTTCAGATGTTCTTGACCGCTGTCGATGATCCACTCTGGATTACTTTGGTACCTTCCTGCCAAGCTTATTGCTAAGCATACGTCGCTTCGGTACACAACATTGCATACATGATAGAGCCTATGGCGAAGCATAGGAACATTTTTCATTTTCTCTCTATCTTCTGCTGTGGCGGGCATTGAGTTTGACTCAACTTCACACTTGTAGCACAGCAAGAATCCTTTCTTTGCACGATCCATTTTGAACTTTTTCAAAATTTTGTCAAGGTATGTGCTTTGTGAAATTCCTATTAAGCGCTTGATCTATCTCTATAGATCTTGATGCCCAATATGTAAGCAGCTTCACCGAGGTCTTTCATTGAAAAACTTTTATTCAAGTATCCCTTTATGCTATCCAGAAATTCTATATCATTTCCAATTAACAATATGTCATCTACATATAAAATTAGAAATGCTATAGAGCTCCCACTCACTTTCTTGTAAATACAGGCTTCTCCAAAAGTCTGTATAAAACCATATGCTTTGATCACACTATCAAAGTGTTTATTCCAACTCCGAGATGCTTGCACCAGTCCATAAATGGAACGCTGGAGCTTGCACACTTTGTCAGCACCTTTTGGATCAACAAAACCTTCCGACTGCATCATATACAACTCTTCTTCTAGAAATCCATTCAAGAATGCAGTCTTGACATCCATTTGCCAAATTTCATAATCATGAAATGCAGCAATAGCTAACATGATTCGGACGGACTTAAGTATCGCTACGGGTGAGAAAGTCTCATCGTAGTCAACCCCTTGAACTTGTCAAAAACCTTTTGCAACAAGTCGAGCTTTATAGACAGTTACATTACCATCAGCGTCAGTCTTCTTCTTAAAGATCCATTTATTCTCAATGGCTTGCCGATCATCGGGCAAGTCAACCAAAGTCCATACTTTGTTTTCATGCATGGATCCCATCTCAGATTTCATGGCTTCTAGCCATTTTGCGGAATCCGGGCTCATCATCGCTTCCTCATAGTTCGTAGGTTCATCATGGTCAAGTAACATGACTTCCAGAATAGGATTACCGTACCACTCAGTGCGGATCTTACTCTGGTAGACCTCACGAGGTTCATAGAAACTTGATCTGAAGTTTCATGATCATTATCATTAGCTTCCTCACTAATTGGTGTAGTTGTCACAGAACCGGTTCTCGTGATGAACTACTTTCCAATAAGGGAGTAGATACTGATTATCTCATCAAGTTCTACTTTCCTCCCATTCACTTCTTTCGAGAGAAACTCCTTCTCTAGAAAGGATCCATTCTTAACAACGAATGTCTTGCCTTCGGATCTGTGATAGAAGGTGTACCCAACAGTCTCTTTTGGGTATCCTATGAAGACACATTTCTCCGATTTAGGTTCGAGCTTATCTGGTTGAAGTTTCTTCACATAAGCATCGCAGCCCCAAACTTTAAGAAACGACAACTTTGGTTTCTTGCCAAACCACAGTTCATAAGGCGTCGTCTCAACGGATTTTGATGGTGCCCTATTTAACGTGAATGCGGCTATCTCTAAAGCATAACCCCAAAATGATAGCGGTAAATCAGTAAGAGACATCATAGATCGCACCATATCAAGTAAAGTACGATTACGACGTTCGGACACACCATTTCGTTGTGGTGTTCCAGTTGGCGTGAGTTGCAAAACTATTCCACATTGTTTCAAGTGTAGGCCAAACTCGTAACTCAAATATTCTCCTCCACGATCAGATCGTAGAAACTTTATTTTCTTGTTACGATGATTTTCCACTTCACTCTGAAATTCTTTGAACTTTTCAAATGTTTCAGACTTGTGTTTCATCAAGTAGATATACCCATATCTGCTCGAATCATCTGTGAAGGTGAGAAAATAACGATACCCGCCGCGAGCTTCAACATTCATTGGGCCACAAACATCAGTATGTATGATTTCCAACAAATCAGTTGCTCGCTCCATAGTTCCGGAGAACGGCGTTTTAGTCATCTTGCCCATAAGACACGGTTCGCAAGTACCAAGTGATTCATAATCAAGTGATTCCAAAAGTCCATCAGTATGGAGTTTCTTCATGCGCTTTACTCCGATATGACCCAAACGACAGTGCCACAAATAAGTTGCACTATCATTATCAACTCTGCATCTTTTGGTTTCAACACTATGAATATGTGTATCACTACTATCAAGATTTAATAAAAATAGACCACTCTTCAAGGGTGCATGACCATAAAAGATATTACTCATATAAATAGAACAACCATTATTCTCTGATTTAAATGAATAACCGTCTCGCATCAAACAAGATCCAGATATAATGTTCATGCTCAACGCTGGCACCAAATAACAATTATTCAGGTCTAAAACTAATCCCGAAGGTAGATGTAGAGGTAGCGTGCCGACCGCGATCATATCGACTTTGGAACCGTTTCCCACGCGCATCATTACCTCGTCCTTGGCCAGTGCTCGCTTATTCCGTAGTCCCTGTTTCAAGTTGCAAATATTAGCAACAGAACCAGTATCAAATACCCAGGTGCTACTACGAGCTCTAGTTAGGTACACATCAATAACATGTATATCACATATACCTTTGTTCATTTTGCCATCCTTCTTATCCGCCAAATACTTGGGGCAGTTCCGCTTCCAGGACCGATCGCTTGCAGTAGAAGCACTCAGTTTCAGGCTTAGGTCCAGACTTGGGTTTCTTCTCTTGAGCAGCAACTTGCTTGCTGTTCTTCTCGAAGTTCCCCTTCTTCTTCGCTTTACCCTTTTTCTTGAAACTAGTGGTCTTGTTGACCATCAACACTTGATGCTCCTTCTTGATTTCTACCTCCGCAGCTTTTAACATTGCGAAGAGCTCGGGAATAGTCTTATTCATCCCTTGCATATTATAGTTCATCACAAAGCTCTTGTAGCTTGGTGGCAGTGATTGGAGAATTCTGTCAATGACGCTATCATCCGGAAGATTAACTCCCAGTTGAATCAAGTGATTATTATACCCGCACATTTTGAGTATATGCTCACCGTGAACTATTCTCCTCCATCTTGCAGCTGTAGAACTTATTGGAGACTTCATATCTCTCAATCCGGCATTTGCTTGAAATATTAACTTCAACTCTGGAACATCTCATATGCTCCATGACGTTCAAAACGTCGTTGAAGACCGGTTCTAAGCCGTAAAGCATGGCACACTGAACTATAGAGTAGTCATCGCTTTGCTCGCGGGACGTTCTTAACGTCGTTAGTTGCATCAGCAGCAGGCACGGCACCCGGTGGTGCTTCCAGGCGTAACTTTTACGTGCAGCAATGAGGATAGTCCTCAAAGTTGGACCCAGTCCGTGTAATTGCTACCATCATCTTTCAACTTTGCTTTCTCAAGGAACGCATTAAAATTCAACGGAACAACAAAGACGAGCCATCTATCTACAAACAAACATAGACAAGCAAAATACTATCAAGTACTAAGTTCATGATAAATTTAAGTTCAATTAATCATATTACTTAAGAACTCCCACTTAGACAGACATCTCTCTAGTCATCTAAGTGATCACGTGATCCAAATCAACTAAACCATAACCGATCATCACGTGAGATGGAGTAGTTTTCAATGGTGAACATCACTATGTTGATCATATCTACTATATGATTCACGCCGACCTTCGGTCTCCGTGTTCGAGGCCATATCTGCATATGCTAGGCTCGTCAAGTTTAACTCGAGTATTCGCGTGTGCAAAACTGTCTTGCACCCGTTGTAGATGGACGTGAGCTTATCACACCCGATCATCACGTGGTGTCTGGGCACGATTTAACTTTGGCAACAAAGGCATACTCGGAGAACACTTCTTGATAATTTTAGTGAGAGATCATCTTAAAATGCTACCGTCAATCAAAGCAAGATAAGATGCATAAAGGATAAACATCACATGCAAT
The DNA here is from genome assembly GCA_021437245.1 of Aegilops speltoides. Lineage (NCBI taxonomy): Eukaryota > Viridiplantae > Streptophyta > Magnoliopsida > Poales > Poaceae > Aegilops > Aegilops speltoides. The sequence continues at coordinate 21,005,393 of CM038147.1, read as the reverse complement.
CAATATAAGTGATATGATATGGCCATCATCATCTTGTGCTTGTGATCTCCATCTCCGAAGCACCGTCGTGATCACCATCGTCACCGGCGCGACACCTTGATCTTCATCATAGCATCGTTGTCGTTACGCCATCTATTGCTTCTACGACTATCGCTACCGCTTAGTGATAAAGTAAAGCAATTACAGGGCGTTTGCATTTCATACAATAAAGCGACAACCATATGGCTCCTTCCAGTTGCCGATAACTTCGGTTACAAAACATGATCATCTCATACAATAAAATATAGCATCATGTCTTGACCATATCACATCACAACATGCCCTGCAAAAACAAGTTAGACGTCCTCTACTTTGTTGTTGCAAATTTTACGTGGCTGCTACGGGCTTAGCAAGAACCGTTCTTACCTACGCATCAAAAAACCACAACGATAGTTCGTCAAGTGGGTGCTGTTTTAACCTTCGCAAGGACCACGCGTAACCACACTTGATTCGGCTAAAGTGAGAGAGACAGACACCCGCCAGCCACCTTTAAGCACGAGTGCTCGTAACGGTGAAACCAGTCTCGCGTAAGCGTACGCGTAATGTCGGTCCGGGCCGCTTCATCTCATAATACCGCCGAACCAAAGTATGACATGCTGGTAAGCAGTATGACTTGTATCGCCCACAACTCACTTGTGTTCTACTCGTGCATATAACATCAACGCATAAAACCTGGCTCTGATACCACTGTTGGGAAACGTAGTAATTTCAAAAATTTCCTCGCACACGCAAGATCATGGTGATGGCATAGCAACGAGAGGGAGAGTATTCGCCCACGTACCCTCGTGAGACCGTAAGCGAAGCGTTAGCACAACGCGTTGATGTAGTCGTCGTCTTCACGATCCGACCGATCCAAGCACCGAGCGTCGCACGGGCCTCCGAGTTCAGCACACGCTCGCTCGATGGCGATCTCCGGCCTCCGATCCAGCGAAGCTCCGGAGATGAGTTCCGTCACCACGACGGCGTGGTGACGATGATGATGTTCTACCGGCGCAGGGCTTCGCCTAAACTCCACGACGATATGACCGAGGTGGAATATGGTGGAGGGGGGCACCGCAAATGGCCAAGGAACGATCCGTAGATCAAGTGTGTCTATGGGGTGCCCCCCCTGCCCCCGTATAGAAAGGAGCAAGGGGGAGGCCGGCCGGCCCCTTGGGCGCGCCAAGGGAGGAGGAATCCTCCTCCTAGTAGGAGTAGGACTCCTCCTTTCCTACTCCTACTAGGAGGGGGAAGGAAGGGGGAGAGGGGGAAGGAAAAGGGGGCGCGCCGCCCCCACCTCCTAGTCCAATTCGGACCAGAGGGGAGGCGCGCGCCCATGCTGGCCGCCTCTCTCTCCTTCCCTAAGGCCCATAAGGCCCAATACTCTCCCGGGGTTCCGTAACCCCCGCACTCCAGTTTTCTCCAAATCACCGAACACTTCCGTGTCCGAATATAGTCGTCCAATATATCAATCTTTATGTCTCGACCATTTGAGACTCCTCATCATGTCCGTGATCACATCCGGACTCCAAACAAACTTCGTACATCAAAACTTGTAAACTCATAATAAAACTGTCATCGTAACGTTAAGCGTGCGGACCCTACGGGTTCGAGAACTATGTAGACATGACCTAGAACCATTCTCAGTCAATAACCAATAGCGGGACCTGGATGCCCATATTGGTTCCTACATATTCTACGAAGATCTTTATCGGTCAAACCGCATAATAACATACGTTGTTCCCTTTGTCATCGGTATGTTACTTGCCCGAGATTTGATCGTCGGTATCCAATACCTAGTTCAATATCGTTACCAGCAAGTCTCTTTACTCGTTCTGTAATACATCATCTTATAACTAACTCATTAGTTACAATGCTTGCAAGGCTTAGGTGATGAGTATTACCGAGAGGGCCCAGAGATACCTCTTCGACAATCGGAGTGACAAAACCCAATCTCGAATTATGCCAACCCAACATGTACCTTAGGGAACACCTGTAGAGCACCTTTATAATCACCCAGTTACGTTGTGACGTTTGGTAGCACACAAAGTGTTCTTCCGGTAAACGGGAGTCGCACAATCTCATAGTTGCAGGAACTTTGTATAAGTCATGAAGAAAGCAATAGCAACATACTAAACGATCAAGTGCTAGGCTAATGGAATGGGTCATGTCAACCACATCATTCTCCTAATGATGTGATCCCATTAATCAAATGACAACACATGTCTATGGTCAGGAAACATAACCATCTTTGATTAATGAGCTAGTCAAGTAGAGGCATACTAGTGACTTTATGTTTGTTTATTCACACATGTATCATGTTTCCGGTTAATACAATTCTAGCATGAATAATAAACATTTATCATGATATGAGGAAATAAATAATAACTTTATTATTGCCTCTAGGGCATATTTCCTTCACCACCGTACTATTAAGTGGGGTCCCAGTGAACTAAGTCAGGATGACTGAAGTGAGGCTCAACCCAATTCCTATGTCTTCGGGCGAAGACAATGAGAGCAAATCTTATCCAGAGCTGGATGAGTCAGCTTTGCTTGTAGCCCAAGTAAATTGTCGTGTGTGTTTGAAATCTGACCGTTGGAACACGTGTCAGTTCCTTAGTGACCCAGGGTCATTTCGGACATATCAGGTCGGGTTGCCCAGTGGCTATAAATAGCCCACCCCTACACCATAAATTGGTGGCTGCTCAGAGTTAGTGCACGGCTTTTGTCGCTTGAGAGCAACCCACCTTGAAGCCTTTGAGAGAGAGAAATCCTTGCGAGGACAAAGCCCAAACACCCAAAGCCAAAGAGTGTTAGGCATCATCAAGTCTTTCTGTCAGTGACTGAAGACTTATTACACTTGAGGACTGTGAATCCTCCAGCCGGTTAGGCGTCGCATTCTGAGCATCCAAGAGTCATTTTGGATCGCCGGTGAACGAAGTCTGTGAAGGTTCGGAAGTCTACCTTGAAGACTTACCGGAGTGATTGGGCGAGGACTGTGTGTCTTTAGCTCAAGGGGAATAAGGTGAAAATGCGGTCTTCTGAGTTGAATCTCAGCCTCCCTAACAGACGTCTGATTGTCACAAAGAATCGGAACTGGTCCAACAAATCCTGTGTCTTCAACAAGTGACTGGTTCTATCTCATACTCTTCTTACTTACTGTTAATCTTCGTGAAGTCATTGCCTGATTGCCATGCCTGTTTGACTTCACTTTGTGACTACTTGTTATGATTGGCTTCATACTATCTTCCATCCTGATCCTTACTACTAAGCTGCTATTAGTCTTTGTACTTTCACATTATTGCATACTTGACTATGGTTTGCTTATTGTAGTTTATCTTCCGCTGCATATCTATTAGGTCATTTCTATTGTTTGTCTTCGAAACTTCCACGTTTTGAAGACCTTCATAAAAATTGCCTATTCACCCCCCCTCTAGTCGATAACTAGCACTTTCAGATACAAGGCTAGGCTTGTTGCTAAAGTTTTTAAGCAAAGATATGGTATTGATTATGAGGATACATTTAGTCCCATTGTAGAAGCTGCCACCATTCGCCTTGTTCTGTCTATTGCTATGTCCAGAGGATGGAATCTCAGACAGCTAGATGTGCAGAACGCGTTTCTTCATGGTGTTCTGGAAGAAGAGGTGCATATGAAACAGCCTCCTGGGTTTGAGAGCAAGTCTAATCCGTCGTTTGTTTGCAAACTTGATAAAGCACTCTATGGCTTGAAGCAGGCTCCAAGGGCATGGTACTCCCGTCTTAGTCACAAGATGCAATCACTTGGTTTTGTCCCTTCCAAGTCAGATACCTCACTGTTCATTTACAATAAGCTCAATACATGCATATTTGTTCTCATCTATGTTGATGATATTATTGTTACAAGTTCATCTAGTGAGGCCATTGCATCATTGTTGAAGGATTTAAGTGCAGAATTTTCTCTCAAGGATCTTGGAGATGTGCATTTTTTCCTTGGGATTGAGGTGAAGAAACACAAGGATGGACTTCATCTCTCTCAAGAGAAGTATGCAACCGATTTGGTAAGAAAGGCAGGCTTGCAAGGTTGTAAACCCTCTTTCACTCCATTATCTAGCTCAGAAAAGCTATCTCTCACAGAAGGGCAACTCTTGAGTCAAGAGGATAGTACAAAGTACAGGAGTTTGGTAGGTGCATTATAGTACTTGACTTTAACAAGGCCTGATATCTCGTTTGCTGTCAACAAGGTATGTCAGTTTCTGCATGCTCCCACCGTTGTTCATTGGACTGCTGCAAAACGCATTGTCAGATATGTCAAACATACTTTGAGCATTGGTCTCAACTTCAGCAAGTCATCCTCAACTCTTGTTAGTGCTTTCTCTGATTCTGATTGGGCAGGCTGCCTGGATGACATACGCTCCACTGGTGGATTTGCCATATTTTTTGGACCAAACTTGATTTCATGGTGTGCAAGAAAACAGGCCACAGTGTCTAGGTCTAGCACAGAGGCAGAGTACAAGGCATTAGCAAATGCTACAACTGAGATCATATGGGTTCAATCAATGCTAAAGGAACTTGGTATTCGAAGTTCTCAAACCCCATGTTTGTGGTGTGATAATCTTGGTGCCACCTACTTATCTGCAAATCCAGTCTTTCATGCCAGGACAAAGCACATAGAGATAGACTTTCATTTTGTCAGAGAAAGAGTTGCACGGAAACATCTTGATATTCGGTTCATTCACTCCAGAGATCAAGTTGCAGATGGGTTTACCAAAGCCTTGCCTATCTGAAGCTTTGAAGAGTTTAAACATAATCTCAACCTGATGAAGTTGTGATTAAGGGGGGGTGTTAAACAAAACACATGTGCGGTATATAGTTGGGATATAGAGATATAGCTAGGAGGTAGTTTGTATGAGATATATCTCCTCTCGGTTTTCTTCTCCCTCAAGTTGTGTCTTGATTCTCTCTTATCTCCTGTAACCGCACGCATGTAAGCCATCTAGAGTTTGGCTCCCCTGCTATATAACATGAACACGTCGCCCCCAACAGGGCAAGACGTTTTACCGCTCGCACATTACATTCAGGAGGGTGTTTTCCCCTGCTATGATGGAAGAATGGTAATGCCTAGAACAAATCATAAAAGAGACTATCCTCACTGGAGATGAAGATGCCATGATCTGGCAATATGAATCCAAAGGAGTTTACTCTTCCAGTTCTCTGTACACCATCATTAACTTTAGAGGAGTGAAGCCTGTCTTTATACGTTCAGTTTGGTCTATTATTGTGCCACCCAGAGTTCAAGTTTTTCTCTGGCTTTTGGCTCATAACAAACTGATGACTAAAAACAATTTGCTTAAGAGGGGGATTGACAAAACCCCTGGATGCCTATTCTGCTCTGATCAGGAAACAGTAGATCATTTGTTTTTTGATTGTGTAGTGGAAAAAAGCATCTGGACTGAGGTCTCCTCATTTTTTTCTATTGATTTAGGGTCTAGCTATTTCTCCATTGCCAAATTTTGGCCTGCAGTTAAAAATCATGAAGTGCTAAATGCCTTTTGTGCTTGTGTAATGTGGTGCCTATGGAAAGTTAGGAATAAACATGTTTTTGATAATGCTATATGTTCTGATATTAAACAGATCTGGTGGCTGGTCTGGAGGACACTCAAAAGGTGGATGGTCATGTACTCAAAGGATTCGCACGAGAAAATGCAGAGGATACTGTACTGGATATCATGCATCCTCAAAGCCCCTTTGCAGCTGACTATGGGGTAAAAATGGGTCTGGTGGACACTGGAGGTGTCTCGCCAACACATTTCCTCCCCAAGCTGGCTTTTGGGATCCACAGGAGCAGCTTCAGGAGCCCTGACAGTCCAAGGCCAAGCGCGGCTCCAGAGAAGAAACCAGCTCAAGCAAACTCCAGCCCTGCCTCGCCGCTGGATTGGCCTGGTACCCCGATGCAACCTTTCAAAAAGATGAGGGGGGGGGGGATCCTGGAGCAGATCAAAGAGGTTCGCCTGATGCTTGCTGCTGAAGACAAGGAGTTGCTGGCTGTTAAGAATACCCCGCTCCCCGCTGTGACCCTGGGAGATTACGTTGCTTAGTTTCTTTTCATTGCTATCTTAGGTGCCCAGCTTTGAGGGGTATGTAACACATGTTCTTGGCTGTGGGCCTTTGCCTTTTTTCCTTTCTCTGAACGTGCGTTGCAGCATGTGCGAAATTTTCTGAGACTTTGTTCTGGGTTTCAGTTATATTAATGGAACCGGGGGGGGGGGGCAAACTCCCCTGATGATCTAAAAAAAAGTACAGTACATATGTGAGAAGCTGCAAGTGCCATATTGCTGAAATCTCTGATTACATAGAGGTGTTAGGTGTAGCCACGGTGGTGATATTGTTTGACTTTGAAGATCAAGGGTGGAGCCAGAAATGAAGAATGCTCTTGGCTGGCCTTTGTGAATTTCCTCTGATAGTAATCAACACATTTTCTTTCTTATCTCATACATATTCTGTGGTCTGATTAGCGTACTACAGGTACAGAGTTACCATGATACATGATTTTCTCACAAACAGGAAATCTAGGGTACACTTCTTTTCAGACAGTGGATTAATTAGGAGGAGGCGTCAACTCAACGCTCCTTGAGCACCGACAAAGCGTTTCATGACATGGTTCCTCCAGGTTGGTGTGGACGTGCTCCCTGGTTGATGTTGTACCGCCATCTCCAACATATTCACCATAAGGACCCATGTCTCTCTTGCACGCTGTATTATAGACATTTGCCGACACCATACTACTATTACTACTATCTTTCCTTTGATTGCACCAGGATTTGTCCGTGGCAAGGTAACAACCATCTTACTTTAGCCCCTAATTATATCGCTCAAATTAGCCTGCCAAGCTTTTTATTTGCTTCCTTCATGTATGTTCATCTCATACAAGTTATAGTGCTGGGAGAAATTCTTATGTCCACATCATCTGCTGCTCAGGTTTGCTTTACATGTACTATCATCTGCCCACAGTTAATTATTATGTCCATACTTCATTTTTCCAGTTAAGATTTGGCAACACGAATTTGAATCTTTTTGTAGGTGAACAACTGCTTTGTTTGAAGCAACTATAGCCTAACCAAGTGTACTAGAATTACTTCAGTGTTGTTACAAGCCAACATAGACAGTTGCGGAGAGGAATCTATGCACGTTATTGACAAGTGCATGTTACTGATAAATCTCTTTATGTTTGTGCAGAAATATATTAGCTCAACATTTCAAATGTAAATAAATATTTCTTTCAATCTCTAACATCAACATTTCAAATATAAATGTATTGTTCGAGATTTCAAGCCCTATTTTCTTTTCATTCATACTACAATATGTGCTTTTCTTCGGATCTGCTCATGGAAACTACAAAGTCCTGCAGCAACACGCAGGGTATCATCTAGTTGACCATGTACGGCGATGCACAGGAACATACGGTGGGCCCACAAAGTAGCCGCATTGATGGGTCTGTCTGGTAGTTTTTCTGGGCCGCGGCACGGGACGTTTCGTTGTTTCCGAGCCGAGGCACAGATTTTGACGGCCAACGGTAACTGACGATGTACGACTTTCAGCTAGACTAGATGATCTTGAGTTAAGCTAGGGTTTTCTTCTCCCGGGGCGATTCTGTCGCCGCCGTCGAGCTTTTTCCTTCCCTCCCCCGATCACACCTCTGGTCTTGACCCGGGCCGATCTCGTGGTGACCCAGGGTCAGCGCGGGACCTAGGTCGACTCCTCAGCTGTGAGAAGGGAGTTAGGGCCCCTACAACACCCGATTGGATCTAACATCGGGTTAGGGTTCCAGAGTTATGGCAGCGGACAGCTCCTCGACGGCAAGGGCGCCTGGAGGGAATCCCGCTGGCGAGATAGCAAAGATGATGGAGGAGCTTGGACTTCGCGAGGAAGACTTGGACGACGTCGTCTACGATGAGAAAGAAGCACCTCCAGAGGCGACGAGATGGATCGCCGTAGCTCGTGTCCACATCAACAAGCCCTATAACCAGTTCTGGTTCTTAAAGAACATGCGAGCGGCATGGGATCTAGCGCATGATTGCAAGTTCCGTCCTCTTGAAGACAATCTTTACACGGTGCAATTTTCCTGTTTGGGGGATTGGGAGCGGGTCATGCAGGACGGCCCATGGAACTTCCGCGGAAACGCAGTCATACTCGCGCCGTATGATAGGGTCACTCAGCCGTCCATGGTAGCCCTGGATACAATGGACATATGGGTTCAGATCCAAGACCTCCCAGACAAGTATGCCCATCTGGTCACAGCTCCCGCTGGCAAGGTGGGTGAGGTTATCTTCACGGAACCACAATCTCAGGACTTTGCGGGCAACTTCTACCATGTGTGGGTCAAGGTCAATGTCTTCAAACCATTAAAGAATGCGGTCTCAGTGATCAGAGATGGTGAACGCCAAATTTACAGAGTCAAGTATGAAAAACTTCTTGATTGGTGTGCAGTGTGTGGGCATCTTGGTCACGTTTTCAAGGAACACGGTGACGGTATACACGCACCGGAAAAACTATTCTTCAAAGACCTCCGTGCATCATGGGCTATGAGGACAGGTGCTGGCCCTGGTAGCGGGCGCGGACGAAGGGGAGGAAGAGGCCGTGCTGGCCGAACCAGTGCAAGGACCGGGAGAGAGAGAGGGATGCGGAGGAGTTTGGAACTGTTCATGCAAGCGACCCTGCTATGGTTGCTGACACAGAGATGCCGGATGCAAACAGAAAAAGGAGTGACAGAGATGCTACGCTGATCTTGAGGGATCAGGCCCTGGCTCATCTTAATGACAACCACCTAGCGATTGTTCCAGTAGGCGTGAGTCCGGTCAGCCCTCCCCCAAAGCGGGAACCAAAAAGGGTCAAGGCCAGTGAAGGCAAGGATGTGTTGCTGCAAAACCAAGTTTGGCGGGCCCTAGCGACGGGCGCCGCCGGGCCCAATGAGTTTCCTAGCTTGGAACTGTCGTGGCGCTGGCAAACCGGCGACAGTTTAAGAGCTTCGCGATATGGCAAGGCAGTTTGCCCCCTCGATCCTCTGCATCTTAGAAACCCAGATCGAGGGATCTCGAGTAGAGAGTTTGTCTAGCACTTTAAATTTTGATAATAGTTTTGCAGTTAGTAGCACTGGTAGGAGTGGTGGTCTTGGAATTTTTTGAAATAATTCAATAAAGGTAGAAATTGCTGGTTACTCGGAGTATCATATTGATGTGCTGGTTGATGATCTGGTTGATACTAGAACACGGGTGACCTTTGTTTATGGAGAAGCGTAGGTTCCGGAGAGGTACAAAACTTGGGATATGCTCGGAGGCATTGCAAGCATGAGCAATCTCCCCTGGGCTGTTATCGGCGATTTTAACGAAGTGCTTCACGCACATGAGCATGATGGAGTAGGCCAGCGTAGTCAGGCCTAGATGGATGCGTTTCGCGATGCTCTGGACACATGCGGACTGACGGATATCGGTTATACAGGAAGGGGATGGACATTTGAGAAAAAGGTTACAGGGGGCTCGTTTACTCGAGTCCGGCTAGACAGATGTGTGGCTAATACTGCACGGTGCATGGCATTCCCATTGCATGCACTTGAGCACAAAGGAGCAGCTACATCCGATCATATCCCCATCTTGCTAAAATATCAAGACGTCCATGCATGCAGGAGAGCACCCAAAGCATTCAAGTATGAGCTGATGTGGGAAAGAGAGCCAGACTTGTTTAATTGTGTGGGCACGGGGTGGAAGGAGAAACCTGCGGACTCCGTTGCAGACATGCATGGAAAGCTGCACCAATTGGCGGGGAACCTATCTGCTTGGGATCGGACGCATTTTGGTTCTGTCAGGGGCGAGATACGCCAGCTGCAGACGGAGCTTGATAGGCTGCGAGGGATCCCAGGACGAACGGGACCCACGGACAGGGAACTAAAAATGAAAGAGCGCCTGGTGGAGCTCTACCATCGAGAAGAACTGTTGTGGCGCTAACGGGCCCGTCTGGAATGGCTGTAGCATGGCGACAAAAATACCTATTATTTTCACCTTAGAGCAAGCAGAAGGCGCCGTAAAAATCAAATTAAAAATCTGCAACGCCCGGATGGTCAGTTAACAGCCGACGAGGTGGAGATGGAAGACTTGGCTACAACCTTTTATAAAAAATCTGTATACGTCCGGGGGAGTCAATGATATGGACCGGGTTCTTGGTACAGTGCCATGCAGGGTCACAGCTGATATGAATGATAAGTTAAATGCTCCGAGGTGAAAAATGCGCTTTTTCAGATGATCCCTTTAAAGGCCCCGGGGCCCGATGGTTTTCTGGTGCATTTTATCCAGCGTCACTAAGATGTCTGTGGTGAAGAGGTGACTAGAGCGGTGCTGAGAATTGTTATGGGTACAGAATTAGCAGAATGCATCAATGAGACCATCTTGGTTCTGATCCCGAAGGTAAAAAGCCCTACCCTCTTGTCACAATTTCGGCCCATTAGTCTTTGCAACGTGTTGTATAAAATTGCATCCAAGGTATCTCAAATCGATTAAAACTTGTTCTGCCTGACATAATTTCTGAGGAGCAGTCTGCTTTTTTCCCTGGGAGATTGATAACAGATAACATAATAACTGCGTATGAATTCCTTCATTTTATGAAACGCAACAAGGCCAAGGGAAATCAACATCGTGCTCTTAAGCTTGATATGATGAAGGCCTATGACAAGGTGGAATGGGCTTATCTGAGGGCAATGATGCTCAAGTTGGGATTCACCAACAATTGGGTTGATATAGTAATGGGACTGGTAAGCACTATCAAATTTTCCGTGTTATTCAATGGAAAGAAGTTGCAGGAGTTCAAACCTTCTTGTGGTATACGGCAAGGGGACCCAATATCCCATACTTGTTCTTGATTGCGGCAGAGGGCCTTTCGTGCCTCCTAAAATCTAGAAGTGAGTCATCGAATCTTCATGGTCTGAAAGTGGCGCCTACGGCACCACCAGTCAACCATCTATTATTTGCAGATGACAGCCTGCTATTTTTCAAGGCGAATGGTATGGGTGCTCAGGAGGTGCACCAGCTGTTGGATATATATTGTAATGCAACTGGTCAGCGCATCAATTATGATAAGTCCTCAATCTTTTTTAGTAAGGGAGTTCCAGAGTCGGTGAGAGATGAAATTAAAGGAATCCTTAATGTGCCAAGTGAAACCCTCAATGAAAAATACTTGGGCATGCCATCTGATATTGGGACATCAAAGAACGGGGCCTTTAAATATTTGAAGGACAGATTGTGGAACAAGATACAGGGCTGGATAGAGAGAACAATGTCATCTGCTGGGAAGGAAGTTCTGGTCAAAGCAGTAGCTCAGGCAGTACCTGTTTTCTCTATGTCTTGTTTTAAATTGCCTAGAGGACTCTGCGAGCATCTAAATATGTTAATTCGGAAATTTTGGTGGGGCAGTAAAGATGGTCACCGTAAACCACACTGGGTCTCGTGGAAGGAGATGACAAAACCGAAAGGCATGGGCGGCTTGGGCTTCAAAGATTTCGAACTGTTCAATTTGGCTATGTTAGCGAAGCAAGCATGGCACATGTTGCAAGATCCAGAGTCATTGAGCGCACGTGTGGTAAGGAGTGTTTATCATCCAAACTCATCAATTTTGCAGGCTACTCTCGGCAACCACCGTAGCCAGATATGGAGAGCTATCATTGAAGGAAGAGATGTTTTGAAACAGGGTTTGATCAGGCGAATTGGCAATGGAACAACAACTAATATATGGAACGATAACTGGATTCCTCGGGACGAGATGTTGAGATCGTATGGGAGCAGGGTTCCAAACCCCCCCCCCCCCCCGGTGATGGTGTCTGAACTAATAGATGCTACCTCGGCAACGTGGAATTTTCAGAAGCTGCATGAGGTGTTTATGCCGATGGATATTCCGGCCATCATGGGCATACCCTTGTGCACAAGGAATGTGGAGGATTATTGGGGATGGCATTTTGAGAGGAGCAGAGTATTCACAGTAAAATCAGCCTATATAATGCTTGTGGCAACGAAACAGAGAAGGGAGGCGTGGCTGGAGGAATCGGCTGGATCCTCAAGTACAAACACCGAAGAGAAACCTTGGAAGATGTTGTGGAAAACTCAAGTACCGGGTAAGATTCGGATGTTTTTGTGGAGGTTGTCTAAGCACTCACTCCCGACAGAAGATGTTCGAGCTCACCGCCATATGACAAATTCTGATGCATGCGGGTTATGTGGAGGACCAGATTCTTGGAGACACTCATTGCTGGAGTGCACTGTTGCTCGGTGTACGTGGGCGCTGGTGGATGATGACATCGCTCAGCAACTCATTGCAACGACGGAACCACATGCTCGTCACTGGCTCTTCTCACTAATGGATGCGTTACCTCACATGCAATTCATTAAAGTTGCGGTAACACTCTGGGCAATTTGGTACTCTAGGAGGAAAGCTATTCATGAAGGAATTTTTCAAAGCCCTCAAGCAACACATATGTTTATCGACAGATATATTAGAGATCTAGAGATCCTACGGGAACCGAGTGCATCACCAAGAGTGGGCGCTGCAGTAGTGTCCAGGGGAAATAGACGACAAAAGGCACCACCGGCAGGATACGCCAAAATCCATGTTGACGCCGGGGTCTCAGCAAGGGGAGGTGTCGCAGCTGCAGTCTGTCGAGATGACCAAGGTAACTACATGGGTAGCTCGGCTCTAGTTGTACGGGGACTCCAAGACCCGGCGACGTTGGAAGCTATTGCATGTAGGGAGGGAATATCGTTGGCTGAAGACCTGCTTGTGCAGAATTTCATATTGGCATCTGATGCGAAGCAGGTTGTCATGGATATCCACAATTCCAATCGTGGAAAATACGGAACCATTATTTCAGAGATACTTCATAGAGCTACCATGTTTACTTGTAATTTTGTTTTTGAAAGTCGAGACTCGAATAACGACGCTCATAGCATAGCCAAGTTTGCTCGTTCTTTAGGTCAGGGGCGCCACGTGTAGCTTGGCCAACCCCATGATCCAAGATGTATTCCACTTTCTGTGGCTTATGAATGAATAAAGTCAATAAAGTTGGTTCCCCTCAAAAAAAAAAAAAACTGACGATGTACGGCGGCGAGCCGGCGACGCAGGTTCCACGACGGCCATGGCGATGATGGTATGGAGTTTCTGCTAGATCCCGTGGACAGGTATGGCATTTCGGACCGTGTGGTCACAGTTCGTTGTTATCGATTGCCATTTATCTAGGATTCAGTTCTTGTGCGTTGGAGGTGTTCGCAGTTTCCAGTCCGGGAGGTAACATCGGATTGCGCGGCCGGATCTGGTCTTCACTCAGCTATATATCGAGGACGACGGTCATCTATCTTGAAGGAGATGGAAACGCATCCTCTGCCTGAGCAGAGTTGTTTGGAGAACATCTGGGGATTTGGGTGTCCGGAAGAAGACCTCACCTACGCAGTCAACAGGAGTCTGGGATGAGGGGAACCCTGAAGCACCAGGATGGACAACAGGTTTGCAATGTTGAGAACCTATGATCTCTGTATGTATGTCATTGTGATTGGTAGGTTAGAAAATTTTCTGTAATTAGAGTGCAGCCCAAACATTAAAATGTTATATAGAGAGCATTTTGCTGGCTGTGACTGTGAGTTAGAGTGGAAAAGTGGCAGTCTGTGTGTACAGTGTGCTGTTTTGATGGAATTAGGCCATGTTACTGTTTGGGGTACTGAATTGAAACTCTTGGTGATTTGGATTGTTGAGGAAGGCACCTTGGCTGGCTCACGGTGGATGAATGTAAAACTGAACTATATGTTAATTGGCAGGCTCCACCACTGCGGTGAAGGGCGCTGCTGCAGCCGATGGGCATGGCGTTCGCCTTGTTCATTTGTCATATGCAGAGATAAACGGAACTGCGATGAAGGTGCAGCATTGGCGTTGGGGAATGACAGCTCGCCAGGGTAGTGTGGAGGGTTAACAAGGAAGGTGAACCCAGAAGTTCTGGGATGGAAAAAAAAAGTTATGTGATTTTGTAAATCTCTATTATCTGAATGCTGCACTCATTTTTGGGGACAGTTCATACTGAACATGAAATTTTTGAACTGGGTATTAATCCTAGGATGATGAAAAAGTGTACAAAGTAGGACTATTGAAATAGTTAGTAATACTAAATCGTTGTGCACTGGAGGTGGTCTTTGTGTTAGTGACTCCCTGGTGCTTAAGTACAAGTTTCTGGGGTTGGAGATGGTTGATCGACCGGGGTAGATGTACATTTGTTCAGTGCTTCTGGGGGGGGGGGTCTCAAGAAAGCTAATTTGGTTGGGCTGGAGTAAGTTTGGCACCCCTTTGTAGGACTCCATGCCTAGGATCAGTGTTCTTGAGAACTCCGAGCTTTTGCTGAGAATCCAACTGAAAATGCCATAAAACATGTGGTATTGATTAACTGAGTGAGGCCTACGGCTTATTAAACTTATTTTCATGCGAAATGGATTTGGAATATGGTATGGCAAGAGTAGACTAACGTTGAGACGGGAAAATGTATGCAAGAGATTGTGTGAGGCTGTGCCGTGAGTCTACAACTCTAGGATGAACTACCATTTAGCGGTGAGCCTGAGTACATAATGTGAATAGTAATGAACTTGTCTTTTGCAGGGTAAACCAGGAGCGGAGAACATCAGGTTGCCGTCGCGAGTGTTCAGCGATGATCAGGTTCCCGGGGGCTGATGGCAATTATTGATTAATCACGCAGCACCTTGTGAACTATAATTACTCACTATTTGTGACTTGCGGGGAGAAGGTGCACTGGCTATCACGCAAGCACATAATTAAATATGTAAACCAAGGAAGGAGCTGACAGAGAACAGTACAAATATCAGAAAAGTGTACATCATCACTGGTAGCTTCTTTGGGCCGATGGAGAATGTTCCATTAATGAACAGGTCACTGTTTAATCTTTGTGGACGAATCAGTTAGAGTGGGCCAATGCCTACGTGTGGAAGACTATGGAAATGATTGTAGAATCGAAGGGAGTGATCCAAAGTTCCCATGTTGTGTGCAAGCTGACAGCAAGAGCAGAATCACATACCATGTGCAAGCTAACTACGAGAGCAGAATTATGATACTGGTCTAAACAAATGACACTATCGCGTGACATGGGCATACAAAGAGATGATCCTGTCGGTAACACTGTACACTGAAAAAAAGGGCTGGCCTGGGGCTTCAAGACCAACAGGCTGCATAGGCGTAGCCTATACCAACCAAGAGTTCATTACCGGAGGCTGGTGGCGGTTGAGGCTGCAGCTAAAAGACCTAACGATGATAGTGTTACAGTTTCTATTTGTGCAAATGGTCTAGCAGGACTGTCAGCCCAGCTAAAAAACGAGGAATTAAACTTTTGAAGTCCAAGCACTAGCAGGGACAAAGCTCCCATATGAGGCATTAAGCAGGCAAGCAAGGTTCTGCAGCATTTGATGTGGGCAAGGGCACAAGAAAACTACATGCAGGTAAGAGCAAGAATTGTGAGGGTGAGGGGCACCGCAGCGTGCGCTGGGCCTAGAAATAAATTTCCATGTCGTACATGCATACAACAGTTCAATTAAGAGGATTTTCTTTTGTGTGTGTGTGATTTTGTTGAGCTCTACACTTGCTCCTCGTTAGTATAAACCTGCAGAAGAATCATTTTTGGTTTCGTTGATGAGTAGATGTGACATGCTTGAGTGTAACAACATAGTTAAAATGCACTTGTATGATTAGAACCAAGGTTTTGGTTACCGGTCGAAATTTCGAGATTTATCATGATTACTGCATATTTCCGTACCCCTCGGTAAATCCCCGTACCGAGCAAAAAATACCAAAATTTTGAAATCTTTGAATTCAAACGCTCGATTTGTACTAAAGTAGGTAAGATCTAATTAATGCCATGAGAGTTGGTTCTAACGTATTGGTGGCAACCTAGTTCCTCTTCTCAGAGGTCTCTGGTTCGAATGTTCGTTCATTCGCTCATTTGAATTCAAAATTCAACTATAAAATTCATTCGAAATATTATCGGTATTTTTCGATAGGTAACCACGTTTACCAGTCCCCCTTGGTAAAATTGCCTCTTCGGTAACCAAAACCTTGATTAGAACTGGAGTTTAATGTTTTCGCATCAGACGTGTTGGCAGTTTTTTTTTTACATCATAAACCCCTCTATTTGATAGTAAAGACAGCTGACATCGTCGATCATAACAGTGATAGTTTTAGACGTGCTGGCAAGTTCACTTTTGCGGCGGGAAGGTTTCGAGCTGGCACTGTAGCACGCACGATTTAACAAGTTTTTGTTGTTGTTGAGAAAACACGATTTAACAGGGTATTTTTTCTGGCAGCAATGTAACAGGTTTTCTTTTTAGGGATACGATGTAACAGGTGCGCTGCTAGCGAGAATAACTTAGACCTCTCTTTTTTTAGCGTATAAGAGCGAAATCACTATTTAAGGAGTACACCTTGCGGAGATCACTCCAACTTCCTCAGGTTGCGACAAGTGGCGCGCTCCATGTGCGCCACTTGTCGCAACCTGGGAGTTTTCCCTTTTTTTCATAGATCCGTTTATTCAAAACATTTTATCTTTTAAAACCGTGCGTCCAAATCTTGAATCGCTTTCGCCGTTGGATTCCCCGCGTCGAGATCTCAAAACTAAATCCCATGTTGATAGGTTTTGACAAACCGGACGAAAAAACCAACGAAAAAACCGAATTGGGAACACGGGTTTTTTCCCTTTCCAAAAGAGGCACGTCCGTGCTTCTGACGAAATCACAACCGTGCCTCTGGCGGAAGCAAAACCGTGCCTCTCGTGAAACAAAAACAATAGAAAACGCGTTTTTTCCCTTTCCGAAAGAGGCACGCCCGTGCCTCTCGCGGAAGCAAAACCGTGCCTCTCGCGAAAGAAAAAAAACATAAAACACGTTTTTTTCCTTTCCGAAAGAGGCACGCCCGTGCCTCTCGCGGAAGCAAATCCGTGCCTTTCGCGAAAGAAAAAAAAAAGAATATGCATTTTTTTCTCTTTCCAAAAGAGGCACGCCCGTGCCTCTCGAGGAAGCAAAACCGTGCCTCTCACGAAAGAAAAAAAACAGAAAATACGTATTTTTATCTGTTTTCAAGAGGCACGCCCGTGCCTCTCGCGAAAACAAAACCGTGACTCGCGAAAAAATGCGTTTTTTTTTCAAAAAAATTATTTTTTTGAATTTTTTTGGTCGAAAAGCTAGGGAAGACCGGTAGAAAACCAAAACGTCAAAAAAAACCCCGTTTAAAAAGCCAAAAATGCGTGCGGAAAAATAAAAAAAATATCCGGAGGGAGCGCCTAGAGCGCGACACGTGGCAAATGGCTGAGAGCACGCCAAGTGGCGCTGATCGTTGCGAGGCTCCCGAAGGAGTGCTCGTTAATTAGTTGCTTCCGTCTAAGAGAGAATCTTAGACCTGCTGGGTTCCCTAAGAGCACCGGCCATTCAGGGCCCATGAAGCGGGCTGGACCGCCAAGAGTTTCTCTTACCGGAGGAACATGACGGTATCTTTTTTTTGCGGGAATACACGTAATAAATGCACAGCTCGGGCTGAGATTTACATCCATACGTGCGAAAATACAGCCGAGAATACATGTGACGACGGGGATCTCGAAGCGAACGGAGCGACTAGATAGCGAGAGCATATGTGCTCGGGCCCGGAAACGAATTTTCCCATGTTTAGCACTTTTAATATACAATAGAAGATTAATGCAAATTTAGTACAACTAATTGAATGATGTGACATGATATATCTCAGTTTTGAAGACAAATCAAACAATTTAATCTATAAATTAAAATATATGTTTCTGTGGATTTTGTATTACATAAAGAAAATATAGCTTATACCTTGACTTTACAAATAATAAAAAGTACAATTATGCTAGAGTTATTTGCACTGGAATTTTAAATTTGCGTGTGACATGTTTCTAGTGGAATCGGCGTACACATAGCCATGATAGATATGCACATCTATTTTACATTGCCTATGCTGATCCTATTGCCGAAAAAAATATAAAGATTGTACGATGTACATGCATAATTAATAGAGATACGTATGCACTCATGTGTGCATGGGGCAACAAGAATGGTAGGTGAGATAATCATGTGCATGCATCAGGATTCAGGACTGTATATCGTACATGTGCAACAGATACAGTAGTACGTACCTAGCTGGGTTATCTGTGTTAGGATAGTCAGCTAGCTAGATGTAATTTTGCATCGATGAGACTGACCTGGTCCTTCAAGCGGAGAGGTGTCCGGGCCAAGAATCATTGCTACACAGTTCCGCCACTTCCCTGCCAGCCGGTATATAAAGAGCGATGCTGACTCGCTAAGATCCTCCTGATTGATGCTTCGTTGGTAGACCTCGTCATATTTACTTTTTTAACAATTAGGGAATATAACATGTAGAGAAGGAATGTAGAGCGCCCAAGGGTTTAGCCAGCTCAGTTCTATTATCCATCGGTCCAATGCACTGGCTCATCTCACGGAGGGAAAAAGCAAATGTAGTTAGTTGTCTTGTTGTTGTTCGCCGCCTCGACACATTCCCCGGCATCGTCCCACACAGAAAGAAAGAGCGTGGAGCTAGAAAAAAAGAAAATAACCTTTGGTGGGCTATTTAATGGCAAAGGTGAGTAATTTTACTTTACTTAAATCGAACAACTATTAATTTCAAGTATATTAAATAAATGGTTAGATTTTTCTAATTTTTGTGAGAATTTCTAGATTATTTTCTTTTTTAAGGTTAACCCATAAACTACTTTTTATATATAATAGATGTTTTGCATCTTTTATTTCAACAAAAGTGGCAATGATAAGCCTTTGCCATGCTTATTTTGCAAGTCTACATGTTGCTGTTTTAAAACAGAAAATTTATCGCTGTTGCAAAAATTATCTAGAAAAGTCAGAATGTGACAAAATGTTGAAACTTTCTCCATGGTAAGCTATAATAAATTTTCTACAGTGTGGTAATTTTTCAGAATTTTAGGAGTTAGGGAAGTATGATGAATATTGCATTCTTTACAGACTGTCCTGTTTAGACAGATTGCTGTTATGTTTGCTTGTTTAATGATTTTATTTGAGGATAGGAGTATTAAATATGCAGAAGCATTTAGTAGGCAATGTTAAATTATAATTTTAGTGATTTTCTACAGTAGAGAATGATAAGGTGTTGCATTGATTTATACTAACTTATCTCACGAATTCATGTTGAGTTTTGTGTGGATGAAGTTGTTAAGATTTAGGGAAATCATAATATAAAAGGAATTAAGGAGACACAAAAGTCAAGCTTGGGGATGCTCAAGGCATCCTAAGATAATATTTCAAGAAGTCTCAAGCATCTAAGTTTGGGGATGGTCCGGTAGGCATCCCACATTTCTTCTTTAATAATTATCAGTTAGTATCGGTTGAGCCTAAATTTTTACTTCTTCACATGATGTGTGCTATCCTTGGAATGTCATTTTTTTTCTTGCTGTTTTAATAAAATACTTAGATCTGAAAGTTTTGAAATAGGAGAGAGTCCTCAATTAGCTACCCCTTTACTTAACTACTCGCTTGAACTTCACTTATATTTTCTTGGAGTAGTTTGTCAAATTCTCTCATGCCTCACTTATATTATTTTGAGAGAAGAAAATTTCTATACTCATGTTCTTCACTTATATTTGTTTTGAGCCTATCAAAAGCAGCATATGAAACTAATCCCGAAGTGATAGATATTCAAGAGGGATATAATAAAAACTTTCATGAAGATCATTGGACAAATTAAACTTGATTCTTTGTAATAGTTTTGCGATATGATGATATAATATGTGAGTCATGTTGATGAGTAATTGTGCTTTAGTAAGAATATTGTGTTAAGGTTTGTGATTCCCTATGCAAGCACAAAAGTCAATAGTTATGCAATGAATACATTCTACTTGTGGTGCATTATTCGGTGTTAGTTATGCTTAACGCTCGCTTATGAGGTTTTTCATTTCTTGGTTGGATGCTTCTCAATCTTTTTGCTAGCCTTCACTTGTACTAAGTAGGAATACTACTTGTGCATCCAAAATCCTTAAACCCAGTTTTGCCATATGAGTCCACTATACCTAACTATATGCGGTATTTACGTACTGTTCTAAGCAAATTTGTATGTGCCATCTCTAATCTTAAAAATAAATTTCCTTTTTGTGTGCTCGTACCACTAATGAAACGGTAGGGGGTGGCTGATATTTTTCCATGCTAGATGTGTTATTCTCAAGATGGGTGTTTATTCACTTGTCATTGCACGAGAGTACGACAAAGGTATTAGAGATGCCCATTCCTGAAATGAAAATAAATTTACTTTATGTTGTCAAATAATAAATTCCTTGTAAAGTGTTGGTATGGATGGCACCCATGGATTCGGTTAGCCTTGGAATGTGAAAGTATGGTGGAAAAACGAATAAACTTTATTTTTCTATTGGGGAACCTTCTATGATATATCTAGCATGGAAACTATTGGTAATTACTCGATCGTTCTCGTCGACAGGAAAGGTATGTCACCCAAAAGCTTTTATCTCTCAATTTCCTCTTTGAGCTCTGGCACATCTACAAATCCCTACCTCCCTCTGCGAAGGGCCTCTCTATTTACTTTATGCAATTTTTATTTTTATTTGAGTCTCCATCTTCTTGCATAAAGCACCAACTAAGGGGCACTATGATCGTACTTGAGCATTGGGTGTAGCTAATATGCGAGTGTGTTTCATGAATGGATTAATGATTGAGCATGGTGGGCTAGGAATAACTTTCTTTAGTGTTGATATTTTGAAAGACATTGTTGCTTGTTGATATGCTTGAGTATTGAGATCTTCATGTTAAAACTAGACTATTGCTTTGAACCATATAAAAGTTCACATGTCCATGCCACAAAAGAAAAGAATATGTGATGGACATGTTAGGAAGCATTCCACATCAAAAATTCTATTTTTATCATTTACCTACTCGAGAACGAGTAGGAATTAAGCTTGGGGATGCTAATACGTCTCCAACGTATCTATAATTTTTGATTGTTCCATGCTGTTATATTATCATTCTTGGATGTTTTACAATCATTTTATAGCAACTTTATATCATTTTTTGGGACTAACCTATTGACATAGTGCCCAGTGCCAGTTGTTGTTTTTAGCTTGTTTTTTACTTCACAGGAAATCAATATCAAACGGAGTCCAAACGAAACGAAACTTTTTGGAGAATTTTTTTGGACCAGAACACCCAGGATGGGCCAGAGAAGTACTAGAGGGGTGCCCTGAGGGGGGCACAACCCACTTGGGCGTGCCTGGGGGCCCAAGCGCGCCCTGGTGGGTTGTGCCCACCTCGGTGACCTCCCGCACGGCCTCTTCGGCCTATAAATTGCCAAATATTCCAAAAAAAACCGGGAGAACCCTAGATCAGAAGTTCCTCCGCCGCAAGCCTCTATAGCCATGAAAAACCAATCTAGACCCCGTTCTGGCACCCCGCCGGAGGGGGAAATCATCACCGGTGGCCATTTTCATCATCCCGGCGGCCACCATGATGAGGAGGGGTTGTCGACCCTCGGGGCTGAGGGTTTGTACTAGTAGCTATGTGTTTAATCTCTCTCTCTCTCTCTTTCTCTCTCTCTCGTGTTCTTGATGGCACGATCTTGATGTACCGGGGGGTTTTTCTCCCTCTCTATCTTGTTGTGGTGAATTGAGTTTTCCCTTTGAGATTTCATTTTATCGGATTGAATACTTTTATGGATTTGAGAGCACTTGATATATGTCTGGCATATGAATACCCATGGTGACAATGGGTTATTATATTGATTCACTTGATATATGTTTTGGCAATCAACTCGCGTATTCCCAAGGTGACATTCGGATAATCTATACATATGGGTTGATGCACGTTTTCGTCCTTGTTTCTCTGGAAGAAATCTTGGGGGCACTCTTTGGGGTTATTTGTGTTGGATTGAGTATTATGAATATGAAATTGTTTGATGCATAGCATATAATCAACTCACAGATACTCGCGGTGACAGTGGAGTATCTAGGTGACATTAGAGTTGGTTGATGTGTATCATATGGTGTTATTTTAGAACAAACTCTTGGTTAGATCGATCAGAAAGAATAGCTTGATGTTATTTTAGTATGAACTCTAGGATAGATTGATCGGTAGCTTTGAGGTGGTTTCGTACCCTACAAACAATTTCTTCTTATGTTCTCCACTAGATAAGAACTATGGAGTGATTCTTCACCGCACGTTGAGGGATGGTTATATGATCCAACTAGATTAGCATTGTTGAGAGATTGCACTAACGAGAGTACGGACCCTAGGCCTTATTTTCAAGCATTGCAATACCATTTGTGCTCCGTTTTATCAATTGCTACCTTGCTGATTTTCATTGTTCCTATTACAAAAATCAATATCTAATATCGTTACTACACTTTTATTACCATCTCTTCGCCGAACTAGTACACCTATACAAATTACCAATGTATTTGGTGTGTTGGGGACACAAGAGACTTTTTATTATTTTGTTATAGGCTTTTCTGATAGAGACCATCTTCATCCTACGCCTTCCATGGATTGATAAACCTTAAGTCATCCACTTGAGGGAAATTTGCTTCTGTTCGACAAAACTCTACGCTTGGAGACCCAACACGAGTCTACAAGAACAAGTTGTGTAGTAGACATCAACATGCTACTCATAATCCCAAAATTTGGTTGCTCCGATACGAATATGATTTGATGCTGATATTATTGAAATAGAGAATGTTTAATTGGTCTAATGTTCCTACATTTTTTTGAAAAGCATGTGCGCCACATATAGAGATACAACAGGGAATTGCATTTCTTTATAAGCACTGGTTCATCATGGGTGGGTAACAAACATTGTATTTTTCAAAATCTGCTGCTCTTCTTTAACGTGTTCCTCTTTTGTTCTTCTTAATAAGTATAGTAGTACAGTATGTTCCTTGTCGGGAAGTCGAGCATGGATATTTGTAGTCAACAAGTGTATTGGGTCGCTTCTGATGGATGCTTTCAACTCTTCGAGTTGGTCTACCATAATATCCAGAAAATGTTGGGAGATGTGTCGTCCTTGAGAGTCTAGACTGATAGTAACAGTAGTGCGCCTCCAGTTGAATATAGCTTTCCCTGTAGGGGATCTTAATCCTTTCTAGCCGCACCGGCAATACAAGCCTATATTTTCCAGCTAGTTCCACTTTCGCAATTTTACTCATGATACTTAGGGCACTACTGGAATCAGGGAACTTGCCAACAGCCAGTTCTTTGTCGTCTGCTAGCGGACGGGAAAGATTATTTGTCGTCTGCTAGCTGATGGCAAAGAGCTTGGTTGGGTCCAGTGGACGACGCTGCTGTAATGGCCCACCGCCCCCACCCTCAGGCGGCAAATCATCTTTGCCGTCCGTTAGCAGATGGCAAAGAGGTTAATACCTAATGGCTAATAACGACGCACCCGCCACACCGCTCTCTTCTCTCTCTCCTCCCCTAACCCAACCGCACCCCCCGACCCCCGCCGCCCGCCCCGACCCCCACTGCGCCCGCCCCCCCCCGACCCCCACCACACCTCGCCGCCTGCCCACGGGCCCCACGCGCCCGCCGCCCGCTCCCGCCCTGCTCTCCGACCCCTACACCCCACCGCCCGGCAATGTCGCCCGCTGCCACAGCCACGATGCCCCTCCCCTGCGGCGGCCGCCTGAGCCCCGCCGTGAGGAAGGCCGCGACGCCGCCCCCTCCCCTGCGGCAGACCTCCTCCACCGGGCCGCCCCCCTCTACCGGCCACCCGCTCCATTGCGGTGAGCTCCTCCTCCTCTTTTTTCTTCTTTTTTTAGTTTTATGTTTATGTTTAGTTTAGATTTAGTTTTAGTTTTATATTTAGATTTACGTTTAGTTTAGTTTAATTTTAGGTTTAGGTTTAGTTCTGAAAAAAGAAGAGAAAATAAGAATAATTAGAAAAAGAGGAAGATGAAGAAGAAGAAGAAGAAGAAGAAGAAGAAGAATAAGAAGAAGAAGAGGAGGAGGAGGAGGAGGAGGAGGAGGAGGAGAAGAAGAAGAAGAAGAAGAAGAAGAAGAAGAAGAAGAAGAAGAAGAAGAAGAAGAGGAGGAGGAGGAAGAAGAAGAAGAGCCCGGGGAGGAGCGGGTTATGGGTTTCCTCGGCATCGATGTAACCCTAAATGACGGCTATTTAGGTTAGAGGGGTGCCTTGTCATCGACGAAAGACTAAATGACATCCATATAGGTTAGGGCTGCCTCGACGTCGACGAAACCCTTAATGACATATATTTCGGTGGCATACTGTTGTGAATATTTATTTAGGTTAATGGCAAAAACAATAGTGCCATGTTACTCATCTTTCGATTTAAACGTGCAGTTGTTTCGTCGCTGCGAGGGTCTGGTGTTCGACGAGTTCCGCCCCTGCGTTCGTTGTTGAGCACTAATGACATCTCCCCCTTCTCCCTTAGTTATTTGCTCTGTTCCGGCCTTCATGCCGATGGCACTAGCTAGATAACTTCAGTCGCGTAACCAATATGCATCTCCCATCCGAAAGGGTTGCATCTATAAATATGCATCCAGTTGCATATTTATCACCATAGCTCATTCGGATTGACCAGCGATTTCCACGGATAGCCCGAGGATGTGTAGATTGGGTACGTTCTCCATGCTCTACAAATCACTAATGGTTTTGACTATAAGGTCCGTTCATTTGACAAATACGACATCAAGGGTATTGCTTTCGTACCTTCGGTAAAGAGCTATCTATGGCCGACCGAAAGTCTATAAATTGTTGTGTCTATGCTATCGGCGAAGGAGGTACTGAGTATTATGGGAGAGTTGAAACAATTTATGAACTTCTATTCTATGGTGAAAACCCACCGAACATCATAGTCTTCAAATGTTATTGGTTCCAACCGAAAGAGACTAGAAGGACTCATGAACATATAGGGCTAGTCAAAATCAAACAAAGCACCCATTTAGATGTAACCGATGTCTATATTACGGCTCAAAAGGTGACCCAAGTTTTCTATCTACCGTGGGCCTGCCAAACTGATCCAAATCTGAATGGTTGGGATGTCGTTTATGAAGTGTCGCCACGTGTTAGACCACCTCCCCCCAATGAAGAGGATTATGAACCTCACATTAACCTAGACACATATGAAGGTGAATTCTTCCAAGAAACACGTCTTTCCAATAAACACTCTACTTCGCCCCAGAACATTGAAGTAAACAGCGATAGTGAATCCGACTTCACCCCTGAGCCGGAACAAGAAGAGCCAGAACAAGAAGAGGTTACTGCTGCGGATGACCTGTCAATGCTTGAACGATTACATAAAGGTGGCCTTCCACATGTTGATGCTGCTGAACCCGATGAGCACGTCATTGATGATAGTGATGATGATGATGATGCATTTATTGATCTCGGAGCATTTATTGAACCTGACAATCAAGATTATTATTCGTTCATGTTAGGTATTCAATTTGTATTATATACATACATATATATTGTTAGTTCATGGTAGGTATTCAATTTTTTTATGTTGTACTTGATTTACATAGTTACTTGTATGATTCTATGATTTATATAGTTACTTGTATAATTTTCTTACATGTATGATTGTTTGTTATACATAGTGCCATGGTCTTGATATCCGTCCCCGTCGGCCCTCGTCTGGTTTATGATTCAGATGTGGTATATTATTTTTTATAACTATGTGTTGCATTTCGCATTTATGACAATTATGCCCATCAAGTTGACATAGAGTTATTTTTATCTTGGAGGTATGTGAACCGAAAATTGCAACCGACCCTCTTGTCAAAGTTAAATTTAGTTGATAAAGAAAACAAGTATTTTAAACAAAAAATGAAAATAATTGAAGAAGAGAAGATGAAATTGGAGTTGTATGTTGTTGATGTCGTGGATGATCACAAGATCAAGATGGATGCAATGCGCTTGAAGATTAGTAAGATTAGAAAATATGCCATTGATAATGAGGCTTGGTACCATTACGTCATTGGATCAATTGTTACCTTAGTTGCGATCTTGATCGCATTTGTTGTGCTGACGGTAAGTTTTCTCTAGTGTTTTGCTTAACAAATGCATACTTAGCTTCGTACATGCTTGTTAGCCCTATTATGCCACATACTTAGCTAATTTTCCTCCAAAATGGCATAATTACCTAAGTTAGATAAAAAATGAGCTATACTTACCTAACTTGGCTCAAAAATGATATCATCACCTAGGTTAGCATAAAAATGACCTATACTTACATTATTTTCCTCCAAATTGACATAATAAGCTTAGTTAGCTAAAAAATGGCATAATTACCTAACACAAACAAGGAATAAGAAGAAGAAAAAGAAGAAAAAGAAAGAATAAAATAAGAAGAATGTGAATGAGAAGGAAAAGGATAAAAAGATAGAAGAGAAGAAGAAAGATGAGAAAAGAAGAAGAAGAAAAAAATATCTTCTTATTCTTCCTTTTTTTTGTCTTCTTTCTTTTTATCCTTCTTTTTCTTATTCTTCTTCTTCTTCTTGAACTCGTACTATATATACCAATGGATAAAATTCACTATCCAGACAACACCAAGCGACTCACCTGACCAGAGGAAGTAGTATGAATATTGACAAAAGTAGGAAACAAAACTCATCTATACATGCGTCCACGCCTCCAATAATTACTCCTAACAGAATCCAGGTCGGCGAACACGGGGGACTCACTTTGTTTTCCAGGTCCTGTGCATTGACGGAAGGGAGGTAGAAGAGAGGAACTGTATCTGACGGTTGTAACGAGACAAATCAGACTGCTAGGGCACGACCGGCCTAAATTTAGGCCAGCGCGCCGGCGCCTAACAGTCGCCATCCAGGTTTGACGGCACCTAATGCCGAGTCGATCAAAATCACTAGTTAAGAAGTACTCGTTGCAAAGATTAGTTCGTCCTTTTCTAGGTTGTGACAAGTAGCACGCTGCATATGCGTCACTTATCGCAACAAGGGAGTTTTCCCGTTTTGCGTATATCCGTTTATTCAAAACGTTTATTTCTTAAACCGCGTGTCCAAATCTCGAACCGTTTTGCGCCGCTGGATTGCTTGCGTCGAGATATTCAATACTAGATCCCATGTTCATAGGTTCGGACGAACTTTTTTTCATGGAAAAAGGGAGGAAAACCGAATTGGGAGCACGGTTTTTCCCTTTTCGAAAGAGGTACGGCCTTGCCTCTCGCAAAAGCACAACCGTGCATCTCGCGAAAGAAAAACCGTGCCTCTCGCAAAAGTAAAAAACCTATGTTTTTTCGTTTTCAGAAAGGCACGGCCTTGCCTCTCGCGAAAGCAAAACTGTGCCTATCGTGAAAGCAAAACAGTGTCTCTTGTGGAAGAAAAAAAATAGAAAACACACTTTTTTCATTTTCGAGAGGCACGATCGCGCCTCTCTCGAAAGCACAACCGTGCCTCTTACGAAAAAACAGAAAACACATTTTTTTTCGTTTCCGAGAGGCACGGCTGAGGGAGTCCTGGACTAGGGGGTGTCCGGACAGCCGGACTATCATCGTCCGCCGGACTCCAAGACTACGAAGATACAAGATTGAAGACTCCGTCCCGTGTCCGGATGGGACTTTCCTTGGCGTGGAAGGCAAGCTTGGCAATACGGATATGTAGATCTCCTACCATTGTAACCGACTCTGTGTAACCCTAGCCTTCTCCGGTGTCTATATAAACCGGAGGGCTTTAGTCCGTAGGACAACATACATTACAACAATCATACCATAGGCTAGCTTTAGGGATTAGCCTCCTTGATCTCGTGGTAGATCCACTCTTGTACTACCCATATCATCAATATTAATCAAGCAGGACGTAGGGTTTTACCTCCATCGAGAGGGCCCGAACCTGGGTAAAACATCGTGTCCCTTGTCTCCTGTTACCATCCGCCTAGACGCACAATTCGGGACCCCCTACCCGAGATCCGCCGGTTTTGACACCGACATTGGTGCTTTCATTAAGAGTTCCTCTGTGTCGTCACCAATAGGCTCGATGGCATCTTCAATCAACAACGCTGTCCAGGGTGAGGCTTTTCTCCCCGGACAGATCTTCGTATTCGGCGGCTTCGCACTGCAGGCTAACTCACTTGGCCATCTAGAGCAGATCGAAAGCTACGCCCCTGGCCATCAGGCCAGATTCAGAAGCCTAAACTTCACAGCCGACGTCCGCGGGGACTTGATCTTCGACGGGCTCGAGCCAAAGCCAAGCGCGTCGCACTGTTGCGATGGGCATGATCTAGCTTTGTCACCGATCAGTGCCCTGGTGGCCGCACACGAATCCGCATCGGCCCTTAGTCCGGAGCTGATCGCCCAGATCGAGGACCGGTGGATGGACGCCACCTCGGGGGCTTCAACTTCCACGGCGATGGGGCGAACACTAATCTTGTCCTCGCGAAACTTCGTGATTCGAGGTGCGGACCCTTGCGGACTCCGGACCTCCCGCGCCTACCAATCGAATCGGATTGGGCGCGGTTATGGAATTCACCGCCGGACATCTTCCAATACTCGCCCTTTGGCGACATCCTAAATTCGCTAAAGCATCTCTCGCTATCGGGAGAGTCCTGGCCGGACTATGGCCATGATGGTTGGGATACGGACGACGAAGAAATTCAGAGCCCACCCACCACCCACTTTGTAGCCACTGTCGATGATCTTACCGACATGCTAGACTACGACTCTGAAGACATCGATACTATGGACGACGATGCCAGAGATTTATCAGGAACCAGCGCCATAGGCACCGAAGACCACCTCGTCATACGACATATACATGGTGGACACCCCAAAAGACGGGGACGGCGAAGAAGCAGTGGAGGGAGATTCTTTAAAGCAGCAGCCCAAGTGTCGGCGTCAGCGGCGCCGCTCTAAATCCCGCCACAGCAAGAATGGAGATTCCGGCACAGGAGATAATAATACCCCAGAGAGTGCCGAAGACAATCCCCTCCAGCAAGACTCAGCGCAGGAGGATGCAGAAGCAAGCCCTCACGAGAGGGCGGCAGACGAAGAGGTCGAGGATTATAACTATACACCTCCCTCCGAAGACGAGGCAAGCCTCAACGACGACGAATTCGTCGTGCCCGAGGATCCCGTCGAACAAGAGCGTTTCAAACGCAGGCTTATCGCCACGGCAAATAGCCTAAAGAAAAAGCAGCAGCAGCTTCAAGCTGATCAGGATCTGCTGGCCGATCGATGGACCGAGGTCCTCGCGGCCGAAGAGTATAAACTCGAACTGTTGGGGAACGTAGTAATTTCAAAAATTTTCCTACGCACACGCAAGATCATGGTGATGTATAGCAACGAGAGGGGAGAGTGTTGTCTACATACCCTTGTAGACCCGGCGGAAGCGATCACAACGTAGAGGAAGTAGTCGACGTTCTCCTCGTGATCCGACCGATCCGGCGCCGTTACTCCGGCGCCCAGTTCTTGACACACGTACAGCTCGATGGCGTCCCTCGACTCCGATCCAGCCGAGTGTCGAGGGAGAGTTTCACAAGACGACGGCGTGGTGACGATCTTGATGTTTCACGGCGCAGGCTTCGCTAAGCTTCGACGGTATGACCGAGGTGGAATATGGTGGAGGGGGCACCGCACACGGCTAAGGAACGATCCGTAGATCAAACTTGTGTGTTCTAGGGTGCCCCCTGCCCCGTATATAAAGGAGGGAGGGGAGGCCGGCCGGCCTAGAGGAGGCGCTGCGGGAGGAGTCCTACTCCTACCGGGAGTAGGACTCCCCTTTCCTAGTTGGAATAGGATTGGGGAGGAAGAGGAGGCGCCCCCCCTCCTTGTCCTATTCGGACTGGGGGGGCGGCGCGCCACCTGGCCGGCCTTCCTCTTCTCCCTCGAGGCCCATCGAGGCCCATTTACCCCCAGGCGGTTCCGTAACCTCCGGTACTCGGTAAATTCTGTTTTCACCGGAACCATTCGAACTCCAAACATAGGCTTTCAATATATCAATCTTTATGTCTCGACCATTTCGAGACTCCTCGTCATGTCCGTGATCACATCCGGGACTCGAACTTCTTCGGTACATCAAAATACATAAACTCATAATAACCGCCATCGAAACCTTAAGCGTGCGGACCCTACGGTTCGAGAATAATGTAGACATGACCTAGAACTATTCTCGGTCAATAACCAACAGCGGACCTGGATGCCCATATTGGTTCCTACATATTCTACGAAGATCTTTATCGGTCAGACCGCATAACAACATACGTTGTTCCTTTGTCATCGGTATGTTACTTGCCCGAGATTCGATCGTCGGTATCCAATACCTAGTTCAATCTCGTTACGGCAAGTCTCTTTACTCGTTCCGTAATACATCATCTCACAACTATCTCATTAGTTGTAATGCTTGCAAGGCTCGATGATGTGTATTACCGAGAGGGCCCAGAGATACCTCTCCGACAATCGGAGTGACAAAACCTAATCTCAAATCGCCAACCCAACATCTGCCTTTGGAGACACCTGTAGTACTCCTTTATAATCACCTAGTTACGTTGTGACGTTTGGTAGCACCAAAGTGTTCCTCCGTAAACGGAGTTGCATAATCTCATAGTTACAGAACATGTATATGTCATGGATAAAAGCAGTAGCAACATACTAAACGACCGTGTGCTAAGCTAGTGGAATGGGTCATGTCAATCAGATCATTCTACTAATGATGTGACCTTGTTAATCAAATAACAACTCCTTTGTTCATGGTCAGGAAACATAACCATCTTTGATTAGCAAGCTAGTCTAGTAGAGGCATACTAGTGACATGTTGTTTTGTCTATGCATTCACACATGTATCATGTTTCCGGTTAATACAATTCTAGCATGAATGACAAACATTTATCATGAAATAAGGAAATAAATAATAACTTTATTATTGCCTCTAGGGCATATTTCCTTCAGTCTCCCACTTGCACTAGAGTCAATAATCTAGATTACATAGTAATGATTCTAACACCCATGGAGTCTTGGTGCTGATCATGTTTTGCTCGTGGAAGAGGCTTAGTAAACGGGTCTGCAACATTCAGATCCGTATGTATCTTGCAAATCTCTATGTCTCCCACCTGGACTAAGTCCCGGATGGAATTGAAGCGTCTCTTGATGTGCTTGGTCCTCTTGTGAAATCTGGATTCCTTTGCTAAGGCAATTGCTCTAGTATTGTCACGGAAGATTTTCATTGGACCCGATGCACTAGGTATGACACCTAGATCGGATATGAACTCCTTCATCCGACTCCTTCATTAGCTGCTTCGAAGCTGCTATGTACTCCGCTTCACATGTAGATCCCGCCACGACGCTTTGTTTAGAACTGCACCAACCGACAGCTCCTCCGTTTAGTGTAAATCGATCCGGTCTGCGATTTAGAATCGTCCGGATCGGTGTCAAAGCTTGCATCAACGTAACCGTTCGATGAGCTCTTTGTCACCTCCATATCGAGAAACATATCCTTAGTCCTTTTCGGTATTTCAGATGTTCTTGACCGCTGTCCAATGATCCACTCTGGATTACTTTGGTACCTCCTGCTAGGCTTATAGCAAGGCACACATCAGGTCCGGTACACAGCATTGCATACATGATAGAGCCTATGGCTGAAGCATAGGAACATCTTTCATTTTCTCTCTATCTTCTGCGGTGGTCGGGCATTGAGTCTTACTCAACTTCACACCTTGTAACACGTGCAAGAACCCTTTCTTTGCTTGATCCATTTTGAACTTCTTCAAAATTTTGTCAAGGTATGTGCTTTGTGAAAGTCAATTAAGCGTCTTGATCTATCTCTATAGATCTTAATGCCCAATATGTAGGCAGCTTCACCGAGGTCTTTCATTGAAAACTCTTATTCAAGTATCCCTTTATGCCATCAAGAAATTCTATATCATTTCCGATCAGCAATATGTGATCTACATATAATATCGAAAATGCTACTGAGCTCCCACTCACTTTCTTGTAAATACAGGCTTCTCCAAAAGTTCAGATAAACCCAAATGCTTTGATCACACTATCAAAACATTTATTCCAACTCGAGATGCTTGCACCAGTCCATAGATGGATCGCTGGAGCTTGCACACTTTGTTAGCTCCTTTGGATCGATAAAACCTTCTGGTTGCATCATATACAACTCTTCTTCCGAAATCCATTCAGAATGCAGTCTTTACATCCATTTGCCAAATTTCATAATCATAAAATGCGGCAATTGCTAACATGATTCGGACGGACTTAAGCATCGCTACGGGTGAGAAGGTCTCATCGTAGTCAATCCCTTGAACTTGTCGAAAACCTTTTGCGACAAGTCGAGCTTTATAGACGATAACATTACCGTCGTCGGTCTTCTTCTTGAAGATCCACTTGTTTTCTATTGCTTGCCTACCCTCGGGCAAGTCAACCAAAGTCCATACTTTGTTTTCATACATGGATCCCATCTCAGATTTCATGGCCTCAAGCCATTTTGCGAATCTGGGCTCACCATCGCTTCTTCATAGTTCGTGGGTTCATCATGATCTAGTAGCATGATTTCCGAACAGGATTACCGTACCACTCAGTGCGGATCTTACTCTGTTGATCTACGAGGTTCTCAGTAGTAACTTGATCTGAAGTTTCATGATCAACATCATCAACTTCCTCACTACTTGGTGTATGTGTCTCAGAAACCAGTTTCTGCGACGAACTACTTTCAAGTAAGGGAGAAGGTACTATTACCTCATCAAGTTCCACTTTCCTCCCACTCACTTCTTTCGAGAGAAACTCCTTCTCTAGAAAGGATCCATTCTTAGCAACGAATGTCTTGCCTTCGGATCTGTGATAGAAGGTGTACCCAACTGTCTCCTTTGGGTATCCTATGAAGACACATTTCTCCGATTTGGGTTCGAGCTTATCAGGTTGAAGCTTTTTCACATAAGCATCGCATCCCCAAACTTTAAGAAACGACAACTTTGGTTTCTTGCTAAACCACAGTTCATAAGGTGTCGTCTCAACGGATTTCGACGGTGTTCTATTCAGTGTGAATGTGGCCGTCTCTAGAGCATAACCCCAAAACGATAGCGGTAAATCTGTAAGAGACATCATAGATCGCACCATATCTAGTAAAGTGCGATTACGACGTTCGGACACACCATTACGCTGTGGTGTTCCGGGTGGCGTGAGTTGCGAAACTATTCCGCATTGTTTCAAATGTAGACCAAACTCGTAACTCAAATATTCACCTCCACGATCAGATCGTAGAAATTTAATTTTCTTGTTACGATGATTTTCAACTTCACTCTGAAATTCTTTGAACTTTTCAAATGTTTCAGACTTATGTTTCATTAAGTAAATATACCCATATCTGCTTAAATCATCTGTGAAGGTGAGAAAATAACGATATCCGCCACGAGCCTCAATATTCATCGGACCACATACATCTCAGATGTATGATTTCCAACAAATCTGTTGCTCTCTCCATAGTACCGGAGAACGGTGTTCTAGTCATCTTGCCCATGAGGCACGGTTCGCAAGTGCCAAGTGATTCATAATCAAGTGACTCCAAAAGTCCATCGAGATGGAGTTTCTTCATGCGCTTTACACCAATATGACCTAAACGGCAAGTGCCACAAATAAGTTGCACTATCATTATCAACTCTGCATCTTTTGGTTTCAACATTATGAATATGTGTATCACTACTATCGAGATTCATCAAAATAGACCACTCCTCAAGGGTGCATGACCATAAAAGATATTACTCATATAAATAGAACAACCATTATTCTCTGATTTAAATGAATAACCGTCTCGCATCAAACAAGATCCAGATATAATGTTCATGCTCAACGCAGCACCAAATAACAATTATTTAGGTCTAAAACTAATCCGAAGGTAGATGTAGAGGTAGCGTGCCGACCGCGATCACATCGACTTTGGAACCATTTCCCACGCCAAGATCGTCACCTCGTCCTTTGCCGGTGTTCGCTAATCCGTAGTCCTGCTTTGAGTTGCAAATATTAGCAATGTAACCAGATCAAATACCAGTGCTACTGCGAGCTCTAGTAAGGTACACATCAATAACATGTATATCACATATACCTTTGTTCACCTTGCCATCCTTCTTATCCGCCAAATACTTGGGGCAGTTCCGCTTCAAAGACCGATCGCTTGCGAGAGAAGCACTCGATTTGGCTTAGGTCCAGACTTGGGTTTCTTCTCTGAGCAGCAACTTGCTTGCTGTTCTTCTTGAAGTTCCTTCTTCTTCCCTTTGCCTTTCTTCTTGAAACTAGTGGTCTTATTGACCATCAACACTTGATGCTCCTTTTGATTTCTACCTCCGCAGCCTTTAGCATTGCGAAGAGCTCGGTATAGTCTTTACTAACCCTTGCATATTATAGTTCATCACGAAGCCTTTGTAGCTTGGTGGCGGTGATTGAAGAATTCATCAATGACACAATCATCCGGAAGATTAACTCCCAATTGTGTCAAGTGATTGTAGTACCCGACATTCTGAGTATATGCTCACTAATGAACTATTCTCCTCCATCTTGCAGCTATAGAACTTATTGGAGACTTCATATCTCTCAATCCGGGCATTACATTGGAATATTAACTTCAACTCCTGGAACATCTCATATGCTCCATGACGTTCAAAACGTCATTGAAGTCCCGTTCTAAGCCGTAAAGCATGGCACACTGAACTATAGAGTAGTCATCAGCTTTGCTCGCCAGACGTTCTTAACGTCGTCGGTTGCATCAAGAAGCAGTTCGCACCCAGCGGTGCATCCAGACGTAACTCTTCCGTGCAGCAATGAGGATAATCCTCGAGTTCGGACCCAATCCGTGTAATTGCTACCATCATCTTTCAACTTTGCTTTCTCAAGGAACGCATTAAAATTCAACGGAACAACAAAGACGAGCCATCTATCTACAATCAAACATAAACAAGCAAGATACTATCAGTACTAAGTTCATGATAAATTTAAGTTCAATTAATCATATTACTTAAGAACTCCCACTTAGAAAGACATCTCTCTAGTCATCCAAGTGATCACGTGATCCAAATCAACTAAACCATAACCGATCATCACGTGAAATGGAGTAGTTTTCAATGGTGAACATCTTATGTTGATCATATCTACTATATGATTCACGCCGACCTTTCGGTCTCCGTGTTCGAGGCCATATCTGCATATGCTAGGCTCGTCAAGTATGACCCGAGTATTCTGCGTGTGCAAAACTGGCTTGCACCCGTTGTAGATGGACGAGAGCTTATCACACCCGATCATCACGTGGTGTCCGGGCACGACGAACTTTGGCAACGGTGCATACTGGGAGAACACTTCTTGATAATTTAGTGAGAGATCATCTTATAATGCTACCGTCAATCAAAGCAAGATAAGATGCATAAAAGGATAAACATCACATGCAAATCAATATAAGTGATATGATATGGTCATCATCATCTTGTGCTTCATGATCTCCATCTTGCTGCACCACCATGATCACCATCGCCACCGCGCGACACCTTGATCTCCATCGCAGCATCGTTGTCGTCTCGCCAAACTTATGCTACTCGACTATCGCTACCGCTTAGTGATAAAGTAAAGCATTACGAGCGATTGCATTGCATGCAATAAGCGACAACCATATGGCTCCTGCCGATTGCCGATAACCGGTTACAAAACATGATCATCTCATACAATAAAATATGGCATCACGTCTTGACCATATCACATCACAACATGCCCTGCAAAAACAAGTTAGACGTCCTCTACTTTGTTGTTGCAAATTTTACGTGGCTGCTACGGGCTTAAGCAAGATCCAGGTCTCACCTCGCATCAAAACCACAACGATATTTCGTCAAATAGACTCCGTTTTAACCTTCTCAAGGACCGGGCGTAGCCACACTCGGTTCAACTAAAGTGAGAGAGACAGGCACCCACCAGTCACCTTTAAGCAACGAGTGCTCGTAGCGGTGAAACCAGTCTCGCGTAAGCGTCTGCGTAATGTCGGTCTGGGCCGCTTCATCTCACAATACCGCTGAACCAAAGTATGACATGCTGGTAGGTAGTATGACTTGTATCGCCCACAACTCACTTGTGTTCTACTCGTGCAAAACATCAAACCATAGAAAAAACCTAGGCTCGGATGCCACTGTTGGGGAACGTAGTAATTTCAAAAGTTTTCCTCGCACACGCAAGATCATGGTGATGTATAGCAACGAGAGGGGAGAGTGTTGTCTACATACCCTTGTAGACCCGGCGGAAGCGATCACAACGTAGAGGAAGTAGTCGACGTTCTCCTCGTGATCCGACCGATCCGGCGCCGTTACTCGACGCCCCGAGTTCTTGACACACGTACAGCTCGATGGCGTCCCTCGTACTCGATCCAGCCAAGTGTCGACGGAGAGTTTCAATCGGCCTGACGGCGTGGTGACGATCTTGATGTTTCACGGCGCAGGGCTTCGCCTAAGCTTCGACAGTATGACCGAGGTGGAATATGGTGGAGGGGGCACCGCTGCACGGCTAAGGAACGATCCGTAGATCAAACTTGTGTGTTCTAGGGTGCCCCCTGCCCCGTATATAAAGGAGGGAGGGGAGGCCGGCCGGCCTAGAGGAGGCGTCTTGGGAGGAGTCCTACTCCTACCGAGTAGGACTCCCCTTTCCTAGTTGGAATAGGATTGGGGGAGGGAAGAGGAAGGGGCGCCGCCCCCTCCTTGTCCTATTCGGACTGGGGGGGGCGCGCCACCCCCCTGCCGGCCCTTCCTCTTCTCCCTCGAGGCCCATCGAGGCCCATTTACCCCGGGGGTTCCGTAACCTCCCAGACTCGGTAAATTCCTGTTTTCACCTGGAACCATTCCGAACTCCAAACATAGGCTTCCAATATATCAATCTTTATGTCTCGACCATTTCGAGACTCCTCGTCATGTCCGTGATCACATCCGGGACTCCGAACTTCTTCGGTACATCAAAATACATAAACTCATAATAACTGTCATCGAAACCTTAAGTGTGCGGACCCTACGGTTCGAGAATAATGTAGACATGACCTAGAACTATTCTCGGTCAATAACCAACAGCGGGACCTGGATGCCCATATTGGTTCCTACATATTCTATGAAGATCTTTATCGGTCAGACCGCATAACAACATACGTTGTTCCCTTTGTCATCGGTATGTTACTTGCCCGAGATTCGATCGTCGGTATCCAATACCTAGTTCAATCTCGTTACCGGCAAGTCTCTTTACTCGTTCCGTAATACATCATCTCACAACTATCTCATTAGTTGTAATGCTTGCAAGGCTTCAGTGATGTGTATTACCGAGAGGGCCCAGAGATACCTCTCCGACAATCGGAGTGACAAAACCTAATCTCGAAATACGTCAACCCAACATCTGCCTTTGGAGACACCTGTAGTACTCCTTTATAATCACCCGATTCGTTGTGGCGTTTGGTAGCACCAAAGTGTTCCTCCGGTAAACGGGAGTTGCATAATCTCATAGTTACAGGAACATGTATATGTCATGGATAAAAGCAGTAGCAACATACTAAACGATCGTGTGCTAAGCTAGTGGAATGGGTCATGTCAATCAGATCATTCTACTAATGATGTGACCTTGTTAATCAAATAACAACTCCTTTGTTCATGGTCAGGAAACATAACCATCTTTGATTAGCAAGCTAGTCTAGTAGAGGCATACTAGTGACATGTTGTTTTGTCTATGCATTCACACATGTATCATGTTTCCGGTTAATACAATTCTAGCATGAATGATAAACATTTATCATGAAATAAGGAAATAAATAATAACTTTATTATTGCCTCTAGGGCATATTTCCTTCACGAACACCCCTCCAAAAGTTACCCAAGACGCAAGTTGCTCCCCCGATTAGAGGAGGAAGCATACATACCTTCATCACCAGCGCGATGATCGGTGACCGACCACCCGTGGTCGTGACGAGAGGCATCCAGGCCCCAACCAAGACCGTACCCGGCATCGCTCCAAAAGTACGGCCAAGAGGGAACGCGCGGACTTGCGAGATATATTGGAGGACAAAGCAAGGCAATCCAGATCCATCTAAGGATCACGTGGGCGCCCACGACCCATGAGCGAATACCGTCGCGCGGATACAATAACCCGGCGGGCGAACACAGCGAACAACGCCTCTCGAGCTGCGTCGTGATATTGCTCAATATAGAGGTGCCGCACACCCGCTATGCTTCACTGACGAAGTTATGGATCATCAAATCCCTGAAGGGTTTAAACCCGTAAACATCGAATCCTATGATGGCACAACAGACCCCGCGGTTTGGATCGAAGATTATCTTCTTCACATCCATATGGCCCGCGCGGCGATCTCCATGCCATCAAGTATCTCCCACTCAAGCTTAAAGGACCAGCTCGGCATTGGCTTAACAGCTTGCCCGCAGAGTCAATTGGGTGTTGGGAAGACACGGAAGCCGCATTCTCGATAACTTCCGGGCACGATATGCGCCACCAGACGCCGATGACCTAAGCCACATAATTCAGCAGCGAGACGAATCGGCGGACAATTCGGACATGGTTCTTGACAAAGAAAACCAAATCGTCGACCGTCCGGATGCAGAGGCCCTCGCAGCCTTCAAACATAACATCCGCGACGAGTGGCTAGCCCGCACTGGGACAGAAAAGCCAAATCCATGGCAGCCCTCACATCATTAATGACCCGCTTTTGCGCGGGAGAGGATAGCTGGCTAGCTCGCAGCAACAACCTCCGTAAAAATTCTGGCAGTCCGGATACTAAGGACAACAACGGCAGGTCACGTCGAAACAAAAATAAGCGCCGCGTGCGGCGGCGACAAGGAGGATCTGGCAGTCAACGCCGGATTCGAGGCTCTAAACCCGGTCAGCGGAAGAAGCCATTCAAAAGAACCACTCCGGTCCGTCAATTTGGACTGAATACTCGACCGCTTATGCGGATACATGGCACCCGAAAAGCCAGCCAATCACACCAACAGAGATTGCTGGGTGTTCAAGCAGCAGCAAGTTAATTGCGAAAACAATGACAAGGGCTAAACAGCGGCGACGAGGAAGAGACCCGACCGCCGAACAATAGAGGACAGAAGGGTTTCCCCCCACAAGTGCGAACAGTGAATATGATTTACGCAACCCACATACCCAAGAGGGAGCGGAAGCGTGCACTAAGGGACGTCTATGCGATGGAGCCAGTCGCCCCGGAGTTCAATCCATGGTCCTCTTGTCCGATCACTTTCGATCGAAGAGACCATCCGACCAGCATACGCCATGGCGGATTCGCCGCATTGGTTTTAGACCCAATCGTCGATGGATTTCACCTCACGAGAGTCCTGATGGACGGCGGTAGTAGCTTGAACCTGCTTTATCAAGATACAGTGTGCAAGATGGGCATAGACCCCTCAAGGATTAAACCTACAAAGACAACCTTTAAAGGTGTCATACCAGGTGTGGAAGCCAACTCTCAGTGCTCACCACACCGAAGTGGTCTTGAATCCCGGACAATTTCCGGAGCGAGGAGTTAATCTTTGACATAGTCCCGTTTCGCAGCGGCTATCGCGCTCTGCTCGGACGAACGGCGTTTGCAAAGTTCAACGCGGTGCCGCATTATGCATACCTCAAGCTCAAGATGCCAGGCCCTTGTGGAGTCATCACGGTCAACGGAAATACGGAACGCTCCCTCCGAACGGAGGAACATACAGCAGCTCTCGCGGCAGAAGTACAGAGCAGCCTTTTAAGGCAATTCTCGAGTCCGTCCGTTAAACGACCGGATATAGCAAAACGCGCCCGAAGCAATACCAACAAGGACCACCTGGCGCGATCAGAGCACGCGTAGCAATGCGGCCCCAACCCCCGCCCTCGCATGATTGCAAGAACAACCCTCCGCGTACATCATTACGCTTTGGAGATACCATGGGCGTAGGGGAAGGGGCACGACCACAATGGACCCAGAGTGCGGCTCGACCACACCAGGGGCTCGCAAGTGTGCCCCCCTTTTTTTATTTTATTATTATCATTTTCCTTCTTTGTATACACAGGACTCCGTTAACCAGAGGTCCTGTCCGGCGGTGAACCTGCCGAACTCATGATGCAACAGCCAGGGAGGAAAGAAGGCTGCGACGAACACTCAGGTGGTCTTAATTATGAGCATTAAATTCGATTATATACACAAAGTCCGCAGCCCATCCCTGGAGGGGGACATGTTCAATTAGTCCAAATCCCTTGCTTACCGCACTATTTGTATCAGTCCGCACTCATAGCAGACTTCCTTTAATAAATAATGCAGCACTTTTCGACTACAATTACATCACTTTTTATATGTTCATTACATGACATCTTGCACCCGTATATTTTGGTACGGCCTAATACACCAGGGGCTTATGTTCCCCACATTATGGTGTGATAAGTCCGAACACTTTCATAAGTGCGGCACCCCGAACTTATAGCATTATATGAATCGGCTCCGAATCATGTCTTGGGTCAATAGTTGGGTTTGCCCGGCTCCCACGTTTTGGTGCCTTACGTTCCGTTCTGTCGGCTAAGGTGGCTTTGGGAGAACCACTGTGATTGCGCCCCGGTTGAGCCGGGCGAGCGCCTCAGTGGAGAAAGCTAAAACTGACCGGCATGATAAGGCGAGAGACTGGTCGCTGTTCGAGAGGTCTTTTCAGGTCCTTAAAGACTCACGCCGCTTCGAGCGAAGTTCCGGATAATGTCCGACGAAGGCGTGGATAGCGCCCCGGATTCGGTCTTCCGAATACCAGGGGCTTCGCCGAAATTTAAAATTATAGAATTCTATGGCTAAGTGAGAGTGTTCAAGCATTATAAGTCCGGTTGCCTTGTTCGTTGTGTTGGCGCCTCCTAGATGGACCCAAAATGGGAACAAGAGTGCTCAAGTTTATCCCAAACACCCCACTTTCATGGCTCAGGGGCTGAAGCCAACGACTTGCCATCTCTCAGATTTTATAAACGGCCGCACAGAAGGTAATATTTTAAATTAAACAAGCGTTGCTCAAGGTGCATATGAACGAAGTTTTCAGCGCACAGGATAATACATAGCGAGTTTACTCAAAAATTACATTTCTAGGGCATTCATCCGCAATATCGCGGGCTCCCTTCAGGACAGTTTTATAATACATTTCGGGCATGCGATACTCCTTGCCCGGTGACGGTGGGTCCGTGAGAAGCTTCTCCGCATCCAACCTGCCCCAATGCACCTTTGTGCGGGCAAGGTCCCGACGAGCACCTTCAATACAGGTGGAGCGCTTGATGACCTCCACCCAGGGGCACGCATCCACCAGCCGCCGCACGAGGCCGAAGTAGCTCCCAGGCATGGCCTATCCAGGCCACAGCCGGACTATAAGGCCCTTCATGGCCTCCTCAGCTACCTTGTGGAGTTCGACCAGCTGCTTCAACTGGTCGCTTGGGGCACCGGATGGCTGGCCTCAGCATGCTGAGACCAGAAGACCTTCTCCGTTGAGCTCCCCTCCTCGCCACGGTAGAATGTGGCGGCATCGGACACACTACGTGGCACATCTGCAAACGCCCCTGGAGAGCTCCGAATGCGGGTAAGTGTTAGGTAGTTTACATTAACATGCTTGCTTTGCATGAAAAATGCCTTACACGCCGCTATCTTCCTTAAATCTTCAATCTCCTGAAGGGCCTTACGGGCCTCGGCCTTGGCGGACTTGGCACTTTTGAGCCGAGGCAAGCTCGGACTCGAAGTCTTGAGTCACGCTCCAAGCTCTCATGCTTCTCCATGAGAGCCGGAGCTCTTGCCGCACTTCCGCCACTGTGCCTCTTGCTTTTCTCGCTCTGCCCGTTCATGGCAAGCCTGCGTTCGTCGCGGACACAGCCTTCCTTCAGGCGGCCACCTCGTTCGTGGCCCCGCAATACTCATATTATCCTTGTTAATTTTATTGCAACCTAAATCCTTTTCTGTAAGGTAACTATTCAAAGTGGTGTTACTCACCTTCTTTGTTCTCGAGCTGCTTCTTGGCATGGCCGAGCTCTCGCTCGGACCGCTCGAGATCCTGCTTCAATGCACCGACCTCCATGATCGGTCTGGCAGAGGTCAGCAGCGCAGCCTGCAAACCCATATGGACATATTTAAAGCAACCCTGCATATATCTTTTTAGATCCTCAGTCCGGCTTTTCTTTCCGAACACCGAACTGAGCATCAGGGGCTACTGTCTATGCGGTATTACATTACATAATTATAACTTCTTACCTCAAAGCCTGTTAGAAGGCTGCTGCAAGCTTCGGTCAGCCCGCTCTTGGCAAGCTGAACCTTATGAATCACCGCACTCATGATAGTGCGGTGTTCTTCCTCGATGGAAGCGCCTTTGAGCGCCTCCAGCAAGTTGTCCGGCGCCTCCGGTTGGATGGAGGCCGCCGGCGTCACAGTCTTGCCCCTCTTGCGAAGGGGCCGCCTGTCGGACTCTGGAACCGTTGCAGGTTCCGATGTAGAGACCGGCGCAAAGTCCGGGAGGCTGCCTGGCGGCGCCTCCGGAGCCTCCTCCCGATGGGTCCCTCTCTGGGATCCCACCTCGGCGTCCTCGTCCGCGCGGGGGGTAGAGGCAGTCGGAAGTGAATCCACATCCGATGGGGCCAACGACCCGCTCGATGAAGCGGGGAGATCATCATCGGCCGGACTGCGGGCAGTATGCGGCATTAGTAGGACACTATGTGACACAAAATAAATTGTATATCAGGGATCCGGATACTTACGATCTCACCGGAGGCCTGGCCCTTGAAGGCCACTCCTCCTCGCCAACGTCGATGTTGGCAGAGCTGTTCGGGGGAATAGTCCTTCCCCTCTTGGACCCTTCGGCCTCCCCTATCGGGGAAGCCTTCCTCTTCTTCTCTCCCTCCTCTGGGAGAGAGTCTTCTTCCTCCTCCTCGTCTTCGGGGGAGGATTCCGCCTCGTCATCGGACACCTGATTACGGGAACTCTTTCGAGTCCCCGTGGCCACCTTCTTGGCCTTCTTCTCCGGCACCATGTGCGGTGCCGAAACCAGCAGCCCCGCTAGACGGGCGTCCACTGGATCTTCTGGCATGGGAGCCGGACAGATGAGCTGCTCGGCCTTCTCCATCCATTCCTACCAAAGGAAGAGAGAGATTGAAACCCTCTTAGAATCAATCTATTTACCACAAGTGTCCCGTAAAGGGGTCGAATCACTTACCTCGTCAGCTGGATGCTGCGAGCAAAATCCGCGATCTTCCGTCGCGGATGCGGGGTTCGGCGCCTTAAACAACACCCTCCGATGCGCCAGATGTCGTGTCGAAGAGCCCGCTCAGCGCCCGGTGCTGTTCCGGATTGAACTCCCACAGATTAAATGTCCGTTCTTGGCATGGGAGAATCCGGCGGATGAGCATGACCTGGACCACGTCGACAAGCCTGAGCTTATTGCTCACCAGCTTCTGGATGCAGGCTCGGAGTCCCGTCAGCTCCTTCGGATTGCCCCACAACAAGCCCTTCTCTTTCCAGGAGGTGAGCTGCGTGGGGATGCTAGATCTAAACTCGTGGGCCGCCGCCCATGTGGGCTCGCGCGGCTCGGTGATGTAGAACCACCCCGACTGCCACCCCTTAACGGAGTCCACGAATGCCCCTTCAAGCCAAAGGACGTTGGGCAACTTGCCCAACATGGCGCCTCCGCATTCCGCTTGCGTGCCCTTCACAACCTTTGGCTTGACGTTGAAGGTCTTGAGCCACAGGCGAAGTGGGGCGGATGCGAGGAAGGCCTCGCACACGACGATAAACGCCGAGATGTTGAGGATGAAGTTCGGCGCCAGATCGTGGAAATCCAGGCCGTAGTAAAACATGAGCCCCCGGACGAATGGGTGGAGTGGAAAGCCCAGTCCGCGGAGGAAGTGGGGGAGGAAAACAACCCTCTCATGGGGCCCGGGGGTGGGGATGAGCTGCCCCTCGTCGGGCAGCCGATGCGCGATGTCGCCGGAAAGGTATCCGGCGTTGCGCAGCTTGGTGATGTGCTCCTCCTTAATGGTGGAGGCCAACCATTTGCCTCCCGCTCCGGACATGGTCGGAGAAGGTCGAGGCGATGCGCGAGCTTGTACGTTGGAGCTTGAGTGCGCGGAGATGGATAAGCAAAGGAGGAAGAAGGCGTAGGTGAGAAGGTAAATCCTTATCCCTTATATAGGCGGACGGAGATTATGCGTCCCCCACCAGCCTGGTAAAACTCGCTTATCTCCCAAGCGCCACCATCAATGGCGCGGTTGGGTTACCCACGTTCGTATTGATGAGAATCCCGAATAAGGGAACACGATCTCGCTTGACGGG
Source organism: Aegilops speltoides (assembly GCA_021437245.1). Taxonomy (NCBI): domain Eukaryota; kingdom Viridiplantae; phylum Streptophyta; class Magnoliopsida; order Poales; family Poaceae; genus Aegilops; species Aegilops speltoides. The sequence goes on along the minus strand of CM038147.1, from coordinate 20,961,051 downwards.
GCGTGCCAAGAAACCGCTTCGCTAAGCGTCTTTGAGGTGGTATAATAAAAACGATTCAAATAAAGGCTTGGTAGCGGTGTGATGTCATGCCGCATAATACGTCGCCAGATTGGACTTGTGTACATTTTATTCTCTCTCTGTGGAATGTGGAATTTATTTTGCGAGCGGACACTATCTGGTGTCCTTGATCTTCTCCGGATTATTCAAGGGAGGAACCCACCTTGCAATGCCGAACATTATCGCGCCGGACTTATCGTCATTGAAGCCCGGTTCGAGGGCTCTTGAGGAGTCTGGACTAGGGGTGTCCGGACAGCCGACTATCATCGTCTCATTGGACTCCAAGACTACGAAGATACAAGATTGAAGACTCCGTCCGTGTCCGGATGAGACTTTCCTTGGCGTGGAAGGCAAGCTTGGCAATACGGATATGTAGATCTCCTACCATTGTAACCGACTCTGTGTAACCCTGGCCTTCTCCGGTGTCTATATAAACCGGAGGGCTTTAGTCCGTAGGACAACATACATTACAACAATCATACCATAGGCTAGCTTTAGGGTTTAGCCTCCTTGATCTCGTGGTAGATCCAATCTTGTACTACCCATATCATCAATATTAATCAAGGAGGACGTAGGGTTTTACCTCCATCGAGAGGGCCCGAACCTGGGTAAAACATCGTGTCCCTTGTCTCCTGTTACCATCCGCCTAGACGCACAGTTCGGGACCCCCTACCCGAGATCCGCCGGTTTTGACACCGACAACGGCCATGCCCCTCATGATAGTGCAACCGTGCCTCTCGTGGGATGGAAAAAACAGAAAACACGTTTTCCCCGTTTCCCAGAGGCGCGTCTCGCGAGGAAAAAGAAAATGCATCCTTTTTCACGCGAATTTGTTTTGCTCCAAAAGGTATGGAAGAGCGGTGGAAAATCAAAAAGTCGAAAAAGACTGTTTCAAAAGCCAAAAATGCATGCGAAAAAAAAAACAAAATCTGAAGGGACCGTGTAGAGCGCGACACATGGCGGCAGCTCAAGCGATCGTTACGAGGCTCCCGAAGGAGTGCTCGTCAACTAGTTGCTCTTCGAGTCGATTTTAAATATTCTTGTGCAGACTGGAGGTGGCGTAGACTTTTTGGCTTGGGCTGTTGATAGAACTCGTGAATACCCTGTAAAGTTTGGTTTATTGTGCTCTTGTGACCCAGAACCAGCTTTAGAAAGGGACTGTAGCGAAAACTTAATTGGCAGAGAAACAATTGTGGGCCACTCTCACGGAACTCAGGGTTCCATCCAAAAGTTTGGTTTTTTTTTTGGTGGCGTATGCTCCGGGGAAGTCTTCCGTATTATGCCACATTGAAGTATCATCATAACGACGCCTCTAGTCCTGTGCTCCCACACAAAGAGCTACTGGTCGGCGCTGAAGGAAGTTCTTGACCAGAAGCTCCATTCCTTTTACCCTGACACATGGTCGAGGGACATAATACTTGATGTAATGACTGATATATCCAAGATTATGGGCGTGTTTAGTTTGTGTCCACGGCATCACATGTCTGGCCAATTATTCCTGAAGTGTGCCTGGTACTTGTTTGGTTCATGCCTGGAAGATGAAATGCGTGCCCTGGCAAAGTAGTACCAATGTACTCCCTCTATCCCACAATATAAGAGCGCTTTTGACACTAGTATAGTGTAAAAAAATGCTGTTATATTACGGGATGGAGGAAGTAGATGATTAGACTGGCCCAATTGAAAAAGAAAGAATTGTTTAGTCCAGGCAGTTTGATTAGCCTGACCTGCCCCTCCGCCTGGGTGTAGCAATAAGCAGCAACTAGCAGTACGGTCTGATTTCTATACCTACTAATAAAGCAAGGTGCGTTTCGCCAATTTTTTCATTCGTTCACCGACGAAAAGAATTTTTTCTATCCGAGGTGGTACTAAATTCTTATGTATTCGTCTACTAAAAAAGGGCTTTTCTCAGTTTCATACATGGGCCACGGCTGTGGACCAGTGAAACCAGCCCACTTATTTTTCAGCCCACGCAGCTGGGGAAATTCTATTTTTTGCACAGGGCGACAAATTGTAGGAGCTTCGCACAGAACAACCAATAATTGGCTGGCCCAGTTTTCTTTGTTTTTGTGTTTTACATCTATTTTTATTCTTCTTCCCCCAACTCTTTTTATCTTTCAAGTTTAATTTTATTAAATAATTTATTTCATAAATTCAAAATTCTCAAAAAATGTTCAGAAATTTAGAAAAATCTAATTATAGAAAATGTTAAGAATTACATCATTTCGTTGCTATTTTTGAAAATATTTGGAACTTGAAAAAGTTTCCCATTTTTTCAAAATCTTTTATTGTTTTCCAAAATTGTTTGAGATTTCTAAAAAGAAAATGGAATTTTAACAAATGCTCCAAACTCGAAAATTAATCTTGTTTTAGTGATATTTTTACAATTCATAATAAATTTTCAAAAAAAAATCAAATTTTAGAAAATGTTCAGAATTCCAATATTTTGTTGCTATTTTGGAAAATATTCGGAACTTGGAAAGTTTCCCTTTTTTTCAAAAACGTTATTATTTTCCAAAATTATTTGAGATTTCTAAAAAGAAAATGGAATTTAAGAAAATGATCGAAATTCGAAAATTAATCTTGTTTCTGTGATTTTTTTCACAATTTAAAATAATGTTAATAGGTAAAAAAATTCAAAAATCTTATGAATCTTTAACACATGTTATCGTGCTAAAAAAATGTTCGTAGATTCAAATAATTTTCGTTTTTTTCTCAAAATAAGTTGGTATTTTCAAAAAATCTTTGTGAATTTTTAAAGATTTCCATGTTTCATATTTTGTTCGCATTTTCTACAATTTAACATTGATGCCTACTAATAAAGTAAGGTATGTTTCATCACTTTTTTCATCCATTCACTGTCGAAAAGAATTTTTTCTATCCGAGGTGGTAGTAAATTCTTATGCGTTCGTCTACTACAAAAAAAAGGCTTTTCCTAAATTTCGTACATGGGCCACGTGATGTGGCCCAGCGAAGCCAGCCCATTTATTTTGCTGCCCAAGCAGCTGGGAAAATTCTATTTTTGCCAGGCGCGACAAATAGTCGGTGCTTCGCACAGGATAACTGATAATGGACTGACCCAGTTTTCTTTAACACATGTTTCCGTGCTAAAAAAATGTTCGCAAATTCACGTAATTTTCATATTTTTCTAAAAATAAGTTGGTGTTTTTCAAAAAATGTTTGTGAAATTTAAAAGATTTTCATGTTTCAATTGTTTTTTGCATTTTTCTACATTTCAAAATAATGTTAAAAGATAAACATTTTCGACAAATGTTATGAATTTCAACACATGTTCCCGTGCAAAAAAAAATGTTCAAATTCAAATAATGTTCATGGTCTTTAAAAAAGTTGTCGCCGGCCACCTGATCCTTTTTTTTTAGAATCAATCACCTTTATTACTCACCCCATAGCTGGGATCTCGTCCAAGATTACATGAAGAATACAGTCTGGTGGCACAGAAGGTCAAAAAGTACATAGTTCGCTACTAACGCCCAACCTAGCTAGTGAATGAGCTGCCTTATTCCTTTGTCTCCTAATCCAGGTCGCTTTAAAACCTTGTAGTGATTGCGCCAACACCTTGATATCCTCTATGATCGGCCCCATAGCAGAGAGAATCTTTTCCTTGTCGTTCAGCTGAGCAGCAACTCCCTTGTTATCCACTTCCACCTGAATCTTTGTCGCTCCCGTTTGGATTGACATTTTCATTGCTTTCCGGCATGCCAAGACCTCGGCTAGCTCTGGGTCAGAAACACCAGGGAATACAAAAGATGCACTACCCCTGAATGCTCCTTCATGATCTCTAAGGACCACTCCGCCACCATCTCGATCTTGGTTTTTCACCAAGGCTCCATCTGCGTTCGCTTTGAGCCATCCATGTTCCGGTGGTTTCCACCTCACAGCCAGTGCTGGAGATGGTATCTTCTGTTGCCTCTCGTGGACAGCCGCTCACTCCGTGATGTGCTGGTAGACTGACGCAACCACTACCCTCGGATCTGCTATCCTCTTGCCACCCCTCGCGTCATTTCTTGCTAGCCACAGACCGTACGTAGCCTGGACCATCAACTCCGTCTTCTGATCTCTTGCATCCGCAAACCACTGCAGCAGCCATGAAGCAAGCTCTCCATGGGGTCCGTCCGACACCGGTGGGATCGCCACCGGAACCCCCTTCTCCGAGCTCAGCAATTTCCAGAACTTCGACGAGTGCGCACACATCCAAAAACGATGGACAATCATCTCTTCCCTGCCGCAAACAGTACAAAAAATCCCCGGTTTGATTCGCCTTCTATGCAGCTCGGAACCAACAGCCAGTCCATTTTTTTATCAAACGGCACATGTGGATCTTTGCCTCTCCTGGTGCATTGGTGTTCCATAGTGATAGCCAACTCTTGTGCTTTCTGATCGACGACGAGGACTCCGGCCATCCGGTTTAGTTGCTTTTAAGCGCCATACACAAGTGATATGCCGACCTCACAATAAAGTGTCCTGACTTTTTATAGTTCCATGCCATGAAATCACTGCTCCTCAGGCCTCCAATTGCCACTTGCTTGATATCACATGCGTCCTGTACAGAGAACATAGCATCCACTTTCCCATGATCCCAAGAGGTGCCATCTGGGCTCAACAAATCACTTACCCTTGTTATGCCCTACATGTATTGCTGATCTAATAGTTTTAAGCTGCCCGACCTTGGTATCTAGTTTTCATGATGAATATTAATAGATGTTCCATCACCTAGACGCCAAACTACCCTTTCCCTTAGGAGATCTCGCCCGTGCCGAATGCTCCTGAAAGTATACGAGGCACTACTAGGGCGCGGCGCATTCATGATCGAACATTCTTTGAAGTACCAGGCCTTCATCACAAGGGCACATGGTGAGGATGGAACTTGGAGGGTACGTCATGCCTGCTTAGCCAACAACGCTTGGTTGAAGGCCTCAAAATTCCGAAAACTGATCCCTCCGTTACATTTTGGCAAGCACATTTTATCCCAGGTGATCCAATGCACCTTCCTTTCACCTTCAGCTGCACCCCACTAGAATTTTGAGGAGATCGAAGTCAGATTCCGGCACATCTTCTTTGTGAGTAGAAAGCAGCTCATAGTGAACGTTGGTGTTGATTGGAGTCCTGATTTAATGAGTACTTCCCTCGCAGTTTTGGACAAACCTTGGCCCTTCCAACCTGAAACTTTTCCTTTAGAACTCTCTCACACATATTGGAGAGTTCCTTCCTTTGATCTTCCCACCACAGTGGGGAGACCAAAGTACCTCTCGCTCAACGCTTCGGACTGAATTCCAATTGTTTGTTTCAGAGTTGCCTTGTCATCCTGTTTACATCCTTTCCCAAAGAATATAGAGGACTTTTGGAGATTCACCTTTTGTCCAGACGCCTCTTCATATGTTTGCAAAGTATCCTTGAGATCCTGGAGATTTCCTTGCGATCCTTCCAAAAATACCACACTATCATCTGCAAATAAAAGATGAGTAACATGGGGGCCAGTGCTCCCAAAACTCGCTCCACTAATGTTCTCTGTTTGGGCCTTCGCTAGCAAAGCTGAAAAATCCCTCAACGCAGAAAAGGAACAAATATGGAGAAAGAGGATCGCCTTGTTGGAGTCCTCTCGAAGGTAGAATGCTGCGAGAAAAGCCTACATTCAATTTCACACAGAAACGAGCACTCTGGACGCATCTCATTATAATGTTAATCCATGCTTGGGCAAAGCCAAATTTCTCCAGAGTGTTTTCCAGGAATTCCAACTCCACTCTATCATAGGCCTTCGTCATATCCAACTTGACTGCACACATCGGCTTCTTCCGTTTCCTTCTCCGAATGGCATGTACACATTCATATGCTACAAGCACGTTGTCTCTTATTAACCGACCTTGTACAAATGCAATTTGTTCCTCTGAGATAAGAACCGGAAGAATCACCTTCAACCTGTTTGCCAACACTTTCGCCACAATTTTATATAGGACATTACAAAGGCTTATTTGACGTAACTGCGTCAACAACTTCGGTCAGTTGACCTTCGGAATCATAACAATGATAGTATCGTTAAAAGTTTATAGGTGAAGATTAAAACGGACGGAGCTATCGATCTCTAGGCACAAAAGGGAGGCGGAGGTGTTGTTCCTCCCTCACATCTCTCCTTCGTCGGTGCCTGGAGCAAGCCCCTACCCAGTGTTACCGATCCTTTCATCGTGAAGGTGTCGGCATTGCTTCCCACACAAAAAAAGGTGTTGGCATTACGGGAGGGAGTCATATTTGCCCAGCTGAGGGGATTCACACATGTGGTGATGGAGGTGAATTATTTAGAGGTTATAATGCTCTGGCTTTCGTGTCTCAGTTCTAGATCTCTAGTAATGCCTATCTTCGATGAAATCAGGGAAAGAGCTTCAAGTTTCGCCTCGCCTTCAAGGGACGCTAATGGTCCTGCGGACCTTTGTGCTAAACATGATATTACCTTATATACTGGTGTCTGGTAGCTGGATGGACCATCCTTGTAAGCAGCCTGATTGTAACCGAATTTTTCGATATAAATTATAAACCTAAATGCTAAAAAGCAATTGGATGCTGGTTGTCACGTTCGAGCACACACCTTTTTATCGGACCGTCTGATCTCGTCGGCCCGCGCGTGATCGAGCCCAGGTTTTCCCTGGTCGGGACGGGCGGTTCGGCCTCCCGCGACGCCTATTCAACTGGGAGGGCCCACTACTACCCACACGTCATGTCCGTTGGCGTTGAATTCGAAACTGCTCAGAGCCACCGCTTACCCCATCGCCCCAATCCCCCGAATCCCCCCAATCCTCTCCCTCCCTCCTCGTCACCATTTCTCTCCCCCTATTCTTCGCGAGTTCAACCGCGGCCCCCAAGCACCCGACGGCTGCCGGAGAGCAGAGGGCGTGCGCGACGACGGTGTTTGAGCGACAGATCTGCGCGAGTGTGCATAGGTGCACGCGGCCCCCGCAGAATAAGGCGGAACGGGTTCAATCTCGCCGCGCCCAGGGCAAAGGGGTGCGCGGTGAAGGTTGCCGATGGTGCTGCGTGTCCGGTGGCCTAGTATTCTGGAATCCTGAGGTATGCACCCATCGCCACCGTTTTCTCTGCTTTTTTGTGTGTCCTCAATGTAATCACGTTCCCATAGATCGTAGTGGTTTTGCACAGAGGAATTGGTCATATAAATGCGAGCAGGGAGGTGGATGTAATCACGCTCCCATAGATCGTAGTGGTTTTGCTTCACTTTTCATGGCAGGGACGAATCATGGGAGCCTCATGGTGGTGAACCATGGCGCCATGCCGTGAGGGATTGGGGGTGTGCTGTCAAATCTTGTCCCAGATCTGTTTGGTATGAGATGGGCATTTGCTTTGGCAGATGTTGAGGAGTTGCTTCGATTTTGTGTAGGAGTTGCCTAATTGAGGCTATATGAGTTGGCAAAATTAGAGCTGTTTGAACTACTAGTCATGGGGGCATTCACCGAGTTGATTTGACATTGTGTACAAGTTGCCTGTTCAAAGTTGATTAAGTTGCCGAAACTTTTTTAGAGCTGTCTGAACTACCTGTACTAGGGCTGTTAACCGAGTTGCTTCGACATTGTGCATGGGTTGCTTGATTGAGGCTGGATGAGTTGCCGAAACGTTAGAGCTGTCTGATCTACTAGTACCAGGGCGTTCATTGAGTTGCTCAGATTTCTTTTATGAAAGGAGTTTGTTTAGTTCAGTTTTCATTGAATAGCGTCGATAGCGGTCGCCATTTGCAAGACATATGCTAAAGTATCAGACTACAACAGACCACTTCACGGAATACTTGCTTTTTGTTTAGCCTTGTGTTCGGCACCACACATGGTGCTTCCTGAACCGTGTCTTCCCGTTATACTCATGATAACAATTCGTAGCAGTGTGTGAGAAGTGTCTTTGTTTGTTGTTTTCTGCATGTATCTCTTATGGACATCTATTATTGTGTTGTATATTTCCATCACAATTTTCTCGAACTGCAAAATTGCCAATTGGACCTACAAAAGTATGAACATCATGTATAAGAGGATTAAAAACTTTAAGATGCCCAAACTTTCTTAATATATAAGATGCCTGATCAATGTTGGTGTAGTTTGCTGAAACTTACAGATTGTTGGGGCAGCGTTCGAAACATAATTTGTTGGACTTGTTTTTCTAGATTTTTGTCAGGCCCATTTTTTTCTAGTAACTTGCCAGAAATCAGCATAGAAGTTGTGCGTTAGTCTGAACCAAAGTTGCCTAATCAGTAGTTGTGTAAGTTTGTTTCGTTGCCTAAATCAAGTTTGTGTTGCTTTAATGGTTCATCAACGAGCTCTAGGAAATGTCTTTTTTCATGTTTGTAAGCAACCTACAGTGTTACAAGTAGTGAAGTCCCTTTTTTATTAGGAACCTGAAAATACTGTATTATGTGTTTGAAGTGTCCAAAATGTCTGAGGCAAGGAAGGAAAGTGATGGTCAGGGTTTACAAGAAAACCAAGAGGGTGTACGAGGAGCAGAGGTAAGAGCTTTGAGCGTGGCACGGTGGAGCGTCTGTGATGTTTGCCATGTTCGAGTTTCGTGACTTTTTCCAATGCGAAACAGATGAACACATTTTCCCTCAATGCAGGCACACTCATTACAGCAACAGAACCCAACTATGATTGGCTACAAGCGTATGCGCACTAAAGGAATAATTTGTCAGGGGAATCGCCTGTCAGACATAGATAGCAATGCGAGTGCACAAGATGATGATTCATAAGGCAAGGAGGTCACAAAGGAGGATGAATCAAAGCCAAAACGCCGAAAAACATGCGGAAATGAGGTATTCATGCATCATGAATCGTAGTTTTCAGATTCCCTTTTTTCAAGGCTGTATGGATTTTGTGCGTTCTTTTTAGAAGTTGCGAGATGAATGTGTTATTTTTTAGCAATTCTAGGTATGGTTTTTGGCCGTTAAATAATGCGTAAGCAAGGCCACTAGCAGTTTTGAGCATGTTGAAGTTATAAGAACAAATGATGGTATTCTGTATAGGATAAACATCGCATCATCATGGAAGCAATATTGATACTTGCTAATTTCTGTCGCACAAAGTTTAACTTAGCCCATTTTTTCATGCTTGTAGGGTCGCAGGAACAGGGCATCACCAACAAGGTTGTTCAAAGTAAACAAAGATTTAGTGCAATTTTAGAAGGACGAGGTAATTCGAATAGAGTTTGGAGGTCTTTTGAAGATTGCAACATGTAGCATGCGAGGAGACTTAATTCAGTGGGTTACGAAGCATTACGACCCTGAAATTTCCCAACTTGTCATCCCAGAGAGGGGCAAGATTCCAGTAGATGCAGCAAGTGTTCACAGGATATGGGGTCTGCCAAACAGGGGATGAAGGTTTGCTACGAGAATAGAGCAGATTACACGTCCAAATGTACAAAATCTTCAAGATCAATATGAAAGGCTCACCAACACTAACATCTTGGTGCAAAATGATTAAGGATATGGCTGGGGCAGTAGATAACAATTTCCTGCGTGCTTGGTTGGCGGTCGCCTTCTCGTGTTTCCTTGCTCCTACCACAAGTTTGAACATATCCCCACGATGTTTTCCTGCTGTGATGCATGTGGATGCGATAGCGGAGACCAATGTACGCCAGTTTGTAGTTGATCAATTAAAATTGGCATTCGCGGGAGCAGGTGATAAAAACGCAGTCTGCTGTTGCGTCATGCATTTAGTTGTAAGTCTAGCTTGCTCTTTGTCCTTTTTTTCATAGTTTTGCATCTCCCTACTCTTGTTGAACATCTACTCATTTTCCCTTTTGTTTTTGATTTGCCCCATGTAGCTGCTATACCTGGACTCATTGGATGTGGATGAACCGATCGCAAGCACGGTTCCAAGAGCGTCGGTTTGGGATTCTGATCTTATTTCCAAGGTCATTAAGAAGGACAAAAAGGGCCGGGGGGAGTTTGGCAAGTTGCGGGTAAGTTTCCTCTTATGTTTGTGAAGCACACGATCATTCAGTCACTTTAGTTTTCTTTCAGTTTTGTTAATCCCTATTTGTAAGGAGGTCATATAGAAGTCAGGCAACTTGCCAAGCAACTATCAGGCAACACACCATCCTTAACTAGGCAACCACATTTTTGTTCCTAGGCAACTCACTAGATGTGTGTTATCCCTAGGCAAAACATGCATTGCTATTTTGTTAAACCAATCATAGGCAATATAGACTTATACTTTCAGGCAACCACACATTTAATGCTTGGCAACTCACAAATCGCTTGAGTAGAGAAAGTTGCTTACCCACCAGGTTTTCCCCCTTTTTTGGCTTTTCCTTTTATTTGCATTTTTCTCACACTTCAAACTACAGCTCAAGACCGAGTTCGCTCGCTTTGCCGATGAAAGCTTATTTGGCAGTCTTGATCACGTCACAAAGTTCGTGGCAGCAAGGCTCCCCAACTCATATGACTCAAATGTGAGTTGCCTTATACATTTCTCTTTTGCTTGCTTTTTTGTACCTGTTCTAATATACGTGACCCAATTTCCTCTCTCTCTCTCTTTTGGTGTGCGCAGAAACAAAATAAGCTCGTCGGGATGGTGCATGAAATATGTTCTGAATTATCACACTCAATGGGCAAGCTCGTACATGGAATTGGGAAACTTGACTTATTCATGGCGGCACAACTAGCGTGCCAGTGTTGGAAATATGCCCTAGAGGCAATAATAAAAGGATTATTATTATATTTCCTTGTTCATGATAATTGTCTTTATTCATGCTATAACTGTATTATCCGGAAATCGTAATACACGTGTGAATACATAGACCATAATATGTCCCTAGTAAGCCTCTAGTTGACTAGCTCGTTGATCAACAGATAGTCATGGTTTCCTGGCTATGGACATTGGATGTCGTTGATAACGGGATCACATCATTAGGAGAATGATGTAATGGACAAGACCCAATCCCAAGAATAGCACAAGATCGTGTAGTTCGTTTGCTAGAGCTTTTCCAATGTCAAGTATCTTTTCCTTAGACCATGAGATCGTGTAACTCCCGGACACCGTAGGAGTGCTTTGGGTGTACCAAACGTCACAACGAATCGGGTGACTATAAAGGTGCACTACGGTATCTCCGAAAGTGTCTGTTGGGTTGACACGGATCGAGACTGGGATTTCTCACTCCGTATGATGGAGAGGTATCACTGGGCCCACTCAGTAGTGCATCATCATAATGAGCTCAAAGTGACCAAGTGTCTGGTCACGGGATCATGCATTACGGTACGAGTAAAGTGACTTGCCGATAACGAGACTAAACGAGGTATTGGGATACCGACGATCGAGTCTCGGGCAAGCAACATACCGTCCGACAAAGGGAATTGTATACGGGGTTGTTTTAATCCTCGACATCGTGGTTCATCCGATGAGATCATCGAGGAGCATGTGGGAGCCAACATGGGTATCCATATCCCGCTGTTGGTTATTGCCCGAGAACCGTCTCGGTCATGTCTACGTGTCTCCCGAACCCGTAGGGTCTACACACTTAAGGTTCGGTGATGCTAGGGTTGTATGAATATGAGTATGCAGCATACCGAATGTTGTTCGGAGTCTCGGATGAGATCCCGGACATCACGAGGAGTCTCGGAATGGTCCGGAGGTAAAGAATTATATATAGGAAGTGCTGTTTCGGCCATCGGGAAAGTTTCAGGGTCACCAGGTATTGTACCGGGACCACCGGAAGGGTCCCGGGGGTCCACCGGGTGGGGCCACCCATCCCGGAGGGCCCCATGGGCTGAAGTGGGAGGAACCAGCCCATAGTGGGCTGGTGCGCCTCAGGCCCACCTGCGCCTAGGGTTGAAACCCTAGGGTGGGGCGCCACTTGCCTTGGGGGCAATCCACCCCGCCGCCGCCCCTTGGGAGATTGGATCTCCCAGGGCCGGCGCCCCCGGGGCCTATATAAGGAGGGCAGGGGAGGGCAGCCGCACCTGCATTGGCGCCTCCCTCCCTGCTACACCTCGCCCTCCTCCCGCAGCAGCTTGGCGGCCTCGCCGAGTTCTCACAGCATCCACCAACACGCCGTCGTGCTGCTGGATCATCATCAACCTCTCCTTCCCCCTTGCTGGATCAAGAAGGAGGAGACGTCATCTGCTCCGTACGTGTGTTGAACGCGGAGGTGTTGTCCGTTCGGCACTTGGTCATCGGTGATTTGAATCACGGCGAGTACGACTCCATCATCACCGTTCTCTTGAACGCTTCCGCACGCGATCTACAAGTGGTATGTAGATGCAATCTCTCACCCATGACTCGTTGCTTAGATGAACTCATAGATGGATCTTGGTGAAACCGTAGGAAAAATTTTAATTTTCTGCAACGTTCCCCAACAGTGGCATCATGAGCTAGGTCTATGCGTAGTTCTCTATTGCACGAGTAGAACACAATTTTGTTGTGGGCGTAGATCTTTTCAACTTGCTTGCTGCTACTAGTCTTATCTTGCTTCAGCGGTATTGTGGGATGAAGCGGCCCGGACCAACCTTACACGTACGCTTACGTGAGACCGGTTCCACCGACTGACATGCACTACTTGCATAAGGTGGCTGGCGGGTGTCTGCTCTCTCCACTTTAGTTGGAGCGGATTCGATGAAAAGGGTCCTTATGAAGGGTAAATAGAAGTTGACAAAATCACGTTGTGGTTATTCGTAGGTAAGAAAACGTTCTTGCTAGAACCCAATTGCAGCCACGTAAAAGATGCAACAACAATTAGAGGACGTCTAACTTGTTTTTGCAGCAATTGTCATGTGATGTGATATGGCCAGAAGTTGTGATGAATGATGAATGATATATTGTGATGTATGAGATCATGTTCTTGTAATATGAATCACAACTTGCATGTCGATGAGTATGACAACTGGCAGGAGCCATAGGAGTTGTCTTTATTTTTTGTATGACCTGCGTGTCATTGAAGAACGCCATGTAAATTACTTTACTTTATTGCTAAACGCGTTAGCCATAGAAGTAGAAGTAGTCGTTGGCGTGACAACTTCATGAAGACACGATGATGGAGATCATGGTGTCATGCCGATGACAAGATGATCATGGAGCCCCGAAGATGGAGATCAATGGAGCTATATGATATTGGCCATATCATGTCACTACTATATAATTGCATGCGATGTTTATTATGTTTATGCATCTTGTTTACTTAGAACGGCGGTAGTAAATAAGATGACCCCTTACACAATTTCAAGAAGTGTTCTCCCCTAACTGTGCACCGTTGCTAAAGTTCGTCGTTTTGAAGCACCACGTGATGATCGGGTGTGATAGATTCTTACATTCACATACAATGGGTGTAAGACAGTTTTACACATGCAAAACACTTAGGGTTAACTTGACGAGCCTAGCATGTACAGACATGGCCTCAGAACACAGAGACCGAAAGGTCGAACACGAGTCGTATGGAAGATACGATCAACATGGAGATATTCACCGACGATGACTAGTCCGTCTCACGTGATGATCGGACACGGCCTAGTCGACTCGGATCGTGTAACACTTAGATGACTAGAGGGATGTCTAATCTGAGTGGGAGTTCATTGTAATAATTTGATTAGATGAACTTAAATTATCATGAACTTAGTCTAAAACCTTTGCAAATATGTCTTGTAGATCAAATGGCCAACGCTCATGTCAACATGAACTTCAACGCGTTCCTAGAGAAAACCAAGCTGAAAGATGATGGCAACAACTATACGGACTGGGTCCGGAACCTGAGGATCATCCTCATAGCTGCCAAGAAACAATATGTCCTAGAAGGACCGCTAGGTGATGCACCCGTCCCGGAGAACCAAGACGTTATGAATGCTTCGCAGTCTCGCGCTGATGATTACTCCCTCGTTCAGTGCGGCATGCTTTACAGCTTAGAACCGGGGCTCCAAAAGCGTTTTGAGCAACACGGAGCATATGAGATGTTCGAGGAGCTGAAACTAGTTTTCCAAGCTCATGCCCGGGTCGAGAGATATGAAGTCTCCGACAAGTTCTATAGTTGTAAGATGGAGGAAAATAGTTCTGTCAGTGAGCACATACTCAAAATGTCTGGGTTGCAAAACCGCCTATCCCAGCTGGATATTAACCTCCCGGATGAGGCAGTCATTGACAGAATCCTTCAGTCGCTCCCACCAAGCTACAAGAGCTTTGTGATGAACTACAATATGCAGGGGATGGTGAAGACCATTCCTGAAGTATTTTCAATGCTGAAGTCAGCAGAGGTAGAAATCAAGAAGGAACATCAAGTGTTGATGGTCAATAAAACCACTAAGTTCAAGAAGGGCAAGGGCAAGAAGAACTTCAAGAAAGACGGCAAGGATGTAGCCGCCCCGTAAGCCGCTTGCGGGAAGAAGTCAAAGAATGGACCCAAGCACGAGACCGAGTGCTTTTATTGCAAAGGAAGGGTCATCGAAGCGGAACTGCCCCAAATACTTAGCGGACAAGAAGGCCGCAACACCAAAGGTATATTTGATATACATGTAATTGATGTGTACCTTACCATTACTCGTAGTAACTCCCGGGTATTTGATACCGTGCCGTTGCTCATATTTGTAACTCACAGCAGAGCTGCGGAATAAGCGGAGACCTGGCGAAGGGCGAGGTGACGATCGCGCGTCGAGAATGGTTCCAAGGTCGATGTGATCGCCGTCGGCACGCTACCTCTACATTTACCTACGGGATTAGTTTTAAACCTCAATAATTGTTATTTAGTGCCAAGTTTGAGCATGAACATTGTATCAGGATCTCGTTTAATACGAGATGGCTACTCATTTAAATCCGAGAATAATGGTTGTTCTATTTGTATGAGAGATATGATTTATGGTCATGCTCCGATGGTCAATGGTTTATTCTTAATGAATCTCGAGCGTAATATTACACATATTCATAATTTGAATACCAAAAGATGTAAAGTTGATAACGATAGTCCCACATATTTGTGGCACTGCCGCCTTGGTCACATTGGTGTTAAGCGCATGAAGAAGCTCCATGCAGATGGACTTTTAGAGTCTCTCGATTATGAATCGTTTGACACATGCGAAACATGCCTCATGGGCAAAATGACCAAGACTCCATTCTCCGGAACAATGGAGCGAGCAACCAACTTATTGGAAATCATACATACCGATGTGTGCGGTCCAATGAGCGTTGAGGCTCGTGGAGGATATCGTTATGTTCTCACTCTCACTGATGACTTGAGTAGATATGGGTATGTCTACTTAATGAAACAAGTCTGAGACCTTTGAAAAGTTCAAGGAATTTCAGAATGAGGTAGAGAATCAACGTGACCGAAAGATAAAGTTCCTACGATCAGATCCTGGGGGAGAATATTTAAGTCACGAATTTGGTACGCACTTAAGGAAATGTGGAATCGTTTCACAACTCACGCCGCCTGGAACACCTCGGCGTAATGGTGTGTCCGAACGTCGTAATCGCACTCTATTGGATATGGTGCGGTCCATGATGTCTCTTACCGATTTACCACTATCATTTTGGGGATACGCTCCAGAGACAGCTACATTCACTTTAAATAGGGCACCGTCTAAATCCGTTGAGACGACACCGTATGAATTATGATTTGGGAAGAAACCTAAGCTGTCGTTTCTAAAAGTTTGGGGATGCGATGCTTATGTCAAGAAACTTCAACCTGAAAAGCTCGAACCCAAGTCGAAAAATGCGTCTTCATAGGATACCCTAAGGAAACCATTGGGTATACCTTCTACTTAAGATCCGAGGGCAAGATCTTTGTTGCCAAGAACGGATCCTTTCTGGAAAAAGAGTTTCTCTCGAAAGAAGTAAGTGGGAGGAAAGTAGAACTCGATGAAGTACTACCTCTCGAACAGGAAAGTAGTGCAGCTCAGGAAAATGTTCCTGTGATGCCTACACCAACCGAAGAGGAAAATAATGATGATGATCAAGGTACTTCGGATCAAGTTGCTACTGAACTTCGTAGGTCCACAAGGACACGTTCCGCACCAGAGTGGTACGGCAACCCTGTCCTGGAAATCATATTGTTAGACAACGGTGAACCTTCAAACGATGAAGAAGCGATGGCGGGCCTAGATTCCAACAAATGGCTTGAAGCCATGAAATCCGAGATAGAATCCATGTATGAAAACAAAGTATAGACTTTGACAGACTTGCCCGATGATCGGCGAGCGATAGAAAACAAATGGATCTTTAAGAAGAAGACGGACGCGGATGGTAATGTTACCATCTATAAAGCTCGACTTGTCGCTAAGGGTTATCAACAAGTTCAAGGGGTTGACTACGATGAGACATTCTCTCCCGTAGCAAAGCTGAAGTCCGTCCGAATCATGTTAGCAATTGCCGCATACTATGATTATGAGATATGGCAAATGGACATCAAAACGGCATTCCTTAACGGACATCTTAAGGAAGAACTGTATATGATGCAGCCGGAAGGTTTTGTCGATCCTAATAATGCTAACAAAGTGTGCAAGCTCCAGCGATCCATTTATGGGATGGTGCAAGCATCTTGGAGTTGGAACATTCGCTTTGATGAGATGATCAAAGCGTTTGGGTTTATGCAGACTTATGGAGAAGCCTGCGTTTACAAGAGAGTGAGTGGGAGCTCTGTAGCATTTCTCATATTATATGTAGATGACATACTCTTGATGTGAAATGATATAGAACTTCTGGACAGCATTAAGGCCTACTTGAATAAGTGTTTTTCAATGAAGGACCTTGGAGAAGTTGCTTACATATTAGGCATCAAGATCTATAGGGATAGATTGAGACGCCTCATAGGTCTTTCACAAAGCACATACCTTGATAAGATTTTGAAGAAGTTCAAAATGGATCAGTCCAAGAAGGGGTTCTTGCCTGTATTGCAAGGTGTGAGATTGAGCTTGGCTCAATGCCCGACCACGGCAAAAGATAAAGAAGAGATGAGTGTCATCCCCTATGCTTCAGCCATAGGATCTATTATGTATGCCATGCTGTGTACCAAACCTGATGTAAACCTTGCCGTAAGTTTGGTAGGAAGGTACCAAGTAATCCCGGCAAGGAACACTGGACAGCGATCAAGAATATCCCTAAGCACCTGAAAAGGACAAAGGACATGTTTCTTGTTTATGGAGGTGACGAAGAGCTCGTCGTAAAGGGTTACGTCGACGCTAGCTTCGACACAGATCTGGATGACTCTAAGTCACAAACCGGATACGTGTATATGTTGAATGGTGGAGCAGTGAGCTGGTGCAGCTGCAAGCAGAGCGTCGTGGCAGGATCTACATGTGAAGCGGAGTACATGGCAGCCTCGGAGGCAGCGCATGAAGCAATTTGGGTGAAGGAGTTCATCACCGACCTAGGAGTCATACCCAATGCGTCGGGGCCGATCAAACTCTTCTGTGACAACACTGGAGCTATTGCCCTTGCCAAGGAGCCCAGGTTTCACAAGAAGACCAGCACATCAAGCGTCGCTTCAACTCCATCCGTGAAAATGTTCAAGATGGAGACATAGATATTTGCAAAGTACATACGAATCTGATGTCGCAGATCCGCCGACTAAACCTCTCTCATGAGCAAAACATGATCAACACCAGAACTCTATGGGTGTGCGATTCATCACAATGTAGCTAGATTATTGACTCTAGTGCAAGTGGGAGACTGTTGGAAATATGCCCTAGAGGCAATAATAAAAGGATTATTATTATATTTCCTTGTTCATGATAATTGTCTTTATTCATGCTATAACTGTATTATCCGGAAATCGTAATACACGTGTGAATACATAGACCATAATATGTCCCTAGTAAGCCTCTAGTTGACTAGCTCGTTGATCAACAGATAGTCATGGTTTCCTGGCTATGGACATTGGATGTCGTTGATAACGGGATCACATCATTAGGAGAATGATGTGATGGACAAGACCCAATCCCAAGCATAGCACAAGATCGTAGTTCGCTTGCTAGAGCTTTTCCAATGTCAAGTATCTTTTCCTTAGACCATGAGATCGTGTAACTCCGGACACCGTAGGAGTGCTTTGGGTGTACCAAACGCCACAACGTAATCGGGTGACTATAAAGGTGCACTACAGTACCTCCGAAAGTGTCATTGGGTTGACACGGATCGAGATCGGATTTGTCACTCCGTGTGACGGAGAGGTATCACTGGGCCCACTCAGTAGTGCATCATCATAATGAGCTCAAAGTGACCAAGTGTCTGGTCACGGGATCATGCATTACGGTACAAGTAAAGTGACTTGCCGGTAACGAGACTGAACGAGGTATTGGGTACCGACGATCGAGTCTCGGGCAAGTAACATACCGTCTGACATAGGGAATTGTATACAGGGTTGTTTTAATCCTCGACATCGTGGTTCATCCGATGAGATCATCGAGGAGCATGTGGGAGCCAACTTGGGTATCCAGATCCCTCTATTGGTTATTGCCCGAGAACCGTCTCGGTCATGTCTACGTGTCTCCCTAACCCGTAGGGTCTACACACTTAAGGTTCGGTGATGCTAGGGTTGTATGAATATGAGTATGCAGCATACCGAATGTTTTTCGGAGTCCCGGATGAAATCCCGGACGTCATGAGGAGTTTTGGAATGGTCCGGAGGTAAAGAATTATATATAGGAAGTGCTGTTTCGGCCAGCGGGAAAGTTTCGGGGTCACCCAGTATTGTACCGGGACCACCGGAAGGGTCCCGGGAGTTCACCGGGTGGGGCCACCCATCCCGGAGGGCCCCATGGGCTGAAGTGGGAGGGGAACCAGCCCATAGTGGGCTGGTGCGCCCCCCTAGGCCCACCCCCTGCACCTAGGGTTGAAACCCTATGGTGGGGGGGAGGGGGCGCACCACTTGCCTTGGGGGGCAATCCACCCCCCCTGGCCGCCGCCCCCTTGGGAGATTGGATCTCCCAGGGCCGGCGCCCCCCCTGGGGGCCTATATAAAGGAGGGTAGGGGGGAGGGCAGCCGTAACCTGTGTATTGGCGCCTCCCTCCCCTGCTACACCTCGTCCTCCTCCCGCAGCAGCTTGGCGAAGCCCTACCGGAGTTCTGCTGCATCCACCACCACGCCGTCGTGCTGCTGGATCATCATCAACCTCTCCTTCCCCCTTGCTGGATCAAGAAGGAGGAGACGTCATCCGCTCCGTATGTGTGTTGAACGCGGAGGTGCTGTCCGTTCGGCACTTGGTCATCGGTGATTTGAATCACGGCGAGTACGACTCCATCATCACCGTTCTCTTGAATGCTTTCGCACGCGATCTACAAGTGGTATGTAGATGCAATCTCTCTCCCATGACTCGTTGCTTAGATGAACTCATAGATGGATCTTGGTGAAACCGTAGAAAAATTTTTAGTTTTCTGCAATGTTCCCCAACAGCCAGCAGCTGACAATGTTGCTCATCCAAGCAGTGAACATTCAAGGGAAGGAGTGACGCCGGTGTGAATGACCCCCGCACACTTCCCAGTGATGAAGAATCTTACCAGTCGGGGAGTGACACAGACGATGGCCATGAAGACGAGAGTGAAGGATCAGACGGTGGTGAAGGTGACTCCGACATCGACGATGATGCATGGAGAGACCAACAGTGGCGGCGATGATGCCCAGGACCAGGAGGATGAGCAAGAAGAAACACGATGGGAGGAAGCAGAGGTAGAGGTTGGAGACCTTGAGACGAAAGATGAGAAGGAGGATGAAGATGGGGACGAAGAAGAAGATGAGAAGGATGACGTGAAAAAACATGAGGAGGACAAGGAGGGCGACGATGGCAACAATGGTGGTGGCGGGAATGGGGAGTTTGGTGACCAGACCACCGGCAGAGGTCATAGTGGTGGCACTAATGAAGATCGGGCCAAGGATGGGAGTCATGAGCCAGCTGAAAACGACTTCGAAAGCGAAGAGGGTGCATCTATGCAGTATTGGATTAAGAAGAAACAAAACAATCAAGAGATTGAAAGCCCAGAACCATTTTCGTTGTTGGATCTTGTCAAGCTAGATGTCAGAAAGGAGGGCACCCCTCCTGACATCCCGATGCTGGAAGTTGCCTATGTGTCAGATGTTTTACCTGTTGGTTGGGAAATGAAACGGATTTTTAAAGAGCTGATTGACAGTCTGGAATTTAAGAAAACATTTGAATTCAGACTGGAAGATATCTGCCCCCGGAAGACACGAACCGAACTGATGCAACAAGTTTGTGGTTAAAGTCACACGGCCACAGCAGCCGGACCTGTGCATCAAGTCGCTGTAGCAGCAGCAAAAGGCCGCCCACCAAAGCCACCGAAGAAGCAAAGGAAGGTGACCTTCATAGATCAACCAACTGTTGTAACATGTGATGTTTTGGATGAGCTGGGAGCTCAGTACATGAGGAGTAATGAAGCAAGAGGTCAAAGCATGCAAATGCCAGGAACCAGGCAGGTGGGTATAACTCAGAAGGCAACTACAGTAGAGAATCAGGCAACCACCCTTGAAATGCAAGAAACTATGACCAACAGCAAGACAACCCCTGGGTTTGATCATTCCAGCAAACCAAGCATGCCAAGGGAGGACCCAGTTGCACATTCAAGAAACTCAGGACCAGATGCAAGGAAATTGTCGGTTGATGCAAAGGAATAATATGTAAAGCAGTTGCAGGCAACTATCAGTGCAGACTGGGCAATGCAGAACAAGAGTAGTGCAACTCATTGCCATGTTTAGGCAAGTCTGCCAGGGAAATCAGCTGGCCCACTTTTTACAGCAGACGGGGTTCAAAACAAACCTTATGATGGAGGAAAGGAACACGTAAGGGAAATTCACACACATATAGTGGAGCAAACTGTAAATGAGACACTCCTTCCAGTTTTAGCAAGTCAGGGCAATAATGAGGCCAGTGAGGGGCACATTCAACCAAAGATTACAGTGAAACAACCTGCCTCTGCCCCACTTACTCTTTTTAAGAAGTCACCAAGCACTAAGCATCATGTAGCAATGGTAAACAAGAGGGAAACACCTGGGGATCTCAATGGTTGTGGCCAACAAAAACAACATGTCATCGAGAAGAAGGAAAAGAGTATTACAAAACAACAACAAACAAGGAAAACCAGCCACCAGAAATGTCTAGGGTAGAATTGAGTGAAGCAGCAAAAATCAATGATATTCATACAAAGTGCATTGTTCCAAGCAGCAAGTTGGATCAAGGTCAGCTGGGCAGTACCATAGGCATGGGGGATAGCAAATCTGGATACCAACAACCAAAAATACCACTTGCACACCCAGATCATGATGCACCTGATCAAACACATGCTCAGAGGCCACAAAGCTCGTGGAATGAATATTGCCATGCACCTCCTTTCAGTATAGGGCTTGATGAAATTTTTGGATCAAGCATGTTGAAGAATTGGCAAGGCCTGCAGGGATTTTTGACGACTGTTGCCAACCAAATGGTTATGAGTTGGGGTGTGTTGATATTCTGGGAACAAGCATCGATGAAGGTGTGTTGGAAGTTGAACTGTCAAAGCAAATCATCGGGGCAAGCAGTGGCAATGTTGGCATGTGTCCGGAAGCAAAGGGGATCAAAACACCCGTGGTCATCGAAATCTCTGATGAAGGTGTGTTGGAAGTTCAACTGTCACAACAAATCAATGGGGCAAGCAGAAGCATTGTTGACATGTACCCAAAAGCAAAGGAAAAACATCCATGGTCATCGAAATCCCTGATGATGATTTGCTTTGGGACTTAGAAGAAATTGACTTAGCGTGTGAAAAAGCAGAGAAAAGGGCTCAAGGCAGAAGGACACAGTATAGCATGGAGAACTTATCACCTACCAACTTCCAAACGCCAGAGCGAACATGTTGCAAGGTTGGAGAATTTGGTTCCAGTAGCAGCTCAGGAGAAATCGCGAACAAATTTGAGAGACGCATCATCAAGCCAACAGCATGCAAGAGGTCACCTTTTGTGGATTACAATGAGAATAGGCTTTCTCGCTGAACCCCAGGAGTAAACAGGATGTACGCTGCAGTCCTTCTACACGCAAGATTGAGTGAGGAGGAGACTTGAAGACAAGAGGTACAGTGCTATCATTGCCTGTCTTACACTCACTATCCCTTTTTATTTACGGGAAGGCAAGAAAACAAACATATGTTGCAGGCAAACACCAACCAAAATTCTAGGCAAGTGATGTGTAAACTTTAGGCAACTTTTCTATACCCAGGTCCCCCATGCAACATATGATTGCAACATAGGTAGCTAAAAGGGAGAGTGAAATCACAGCTCTTATGTAGTTTTTGTTCTTTACACCACCTAATTACCCATACTCTATATGACTTATATGAGTTCTTTTTAGTCATGCATCCCTACTATTGTTGATCACGACGGTTACCATGTTTCACTCAGAGAACTGGCTGACTCAATGAAGAAGACCGGTCATGTCAAGTCGCACGTGTTCGAACTAATTATCAACGCTATAATGCGGGACTTTCCTGCAAATTCCCAAAAGATAATCATGCCCGTCAGATTTTCGGTAATCTTCCTACATAAACTCTATCCACCATGTTACATAATCTTTTTTCATATATTGACCTTTTACATAACCTTTTTCTCTCTTCGCTGGTAGAACTACCACTTTGCTCTTAAGCAGTTTGAGCACCATTTTTTCACTTAAACCAACTTTTTTCCAGTATAAATTGCTATAACCCCTTTCTTTCTTATTATCTTTACGTACTCCAGCCAATTTTCTTAGGATATCCAAAACCCCTCAGATTGAAAAAACTGACTCCCTCCCATTTTTTGCTAGACCGTTACTAACAAGCTGCCCACAAGCTCAACAAGAGTTACCAACAAGCTCAACAAAAATTGCCCACAAGCTCCATTTTGCTAGATCCTTAACAAACAAGTTGCCCTCTTAGGATGTCCTTTTGCATTTTTATTTTATTTATTCTTCAAAATTATGACAGATAAGTCTTTAACAAATGATTTGGAACACTCAAGAGATAAGTGCCAAATTCAACAAATCAAATCATTTGGATCGGAAGGATATGGTCAGTAGCAAGTACAATGTTGTTTTCTTGTGTGCATTTGGCATATATATAGCAAAATGTTTCCCAACTTGCTCTTTTTTCTTTGATCACACACTCATCTTGCAAATCATGTTCCCTATTCTAGAGAATCTAGACAGAGCAAATCGTGTATCAGTGAACCACTACTGGCTTTTCAATGTCAATATTAGGGACCGCAGGTTTGAGGTTTTTGATTCATGGAGGAGTCTGGCACAGAGCAAAACTCTTGACGACAATGCTAGATTGATTGCTGCAACAATGCGTTCATTGTGGGATCAACACTATCATGAATCACGCATAAGCTTGGATGATTTTTGCTTGAAGGAAATTGATGTTCCAAAACAAGATAATGAGTGGGTTCCTTTCATCGTTGCACTGTCTCCATCACAAAAACATGACTTCTTCGTGCTTCTATATATGCTTTTCATAAAATGGTCAGAAGTTTACACCCATGTTTTTCATATTTTTTTGCAAGTTATGATTGTGGCAATTTCACTTCGACAATAGCGAGTGTGTGGGAAGCGAGGAACTTGCCAAACTTCGGTCCGAAAGACATCCCCAACATCAGGAAGAACATCACGAGTGCTTTAATTAACAAAGTTGCCAACAAAGCACCATGGTAGGCTATTTTGAAGCTTTGACTTGGTAGAGGTTTGTCACACAGCAACATATATTTCTTTAGCATTAATAAGATAGTATGTAGTACCTTTTTTCATTTTTACACTGTCAATTTATTGTCTTGAAAAAAGAAGGAATCAAAGCCCCAAACACCGAGACAGGAATTAGTACAAAGGTCACAAAAATTAAATATTACAGCTCATACGGCACAAGAGTTGCCGGACATCCAATCTTAAATTGTCTGACACCCATATATGAGTTGCCTAACAGGGGGGGGGGGTATGATCTATGGTAATTGCAGAAGAAGACATGAATCTAGTTCTTGATTTAGGAAGAGTTTGCCCCAAACACCAAGACAGGAATCTAGTTGTTGTCCTCTATTTTTTCTTCTTCAAACCAAACGACCAGGGCAATTTGCAGCATTGTGTTCACATGAATTGCAGAAGGAGCATTTGTTCTTCCTCTTCGGATGCAACTCCAGTGCTGACTAGAACCGTTTACTTTTCGCACGACCTTTAGTTGTTGATTTAGGTGGATCCTTAGGAACTCCCGCAATTGGCGTAGACCACCCTGAGCCTGGTGTTGCTGGAGCAGCTGAATTGGCTGCCATAGGATGAGTGGTAGTTGCTGCTATGTGACCAGGGTGTGCCGTACCACGACTCTGAGGTGGTGCAGGACCAACCATGGCCGGAGCAGTCACCTTTTGTTTTTTTCTTGGTCTTGTTGAAATGATTAAGCTCTGTACGTGCCGCCCCCATGTGCTTCCTCAAAATTGCCGCACCAGCATCTAACCCAGAAGCAACTCGAGCTAGACTAGCAAAATCCATTGACAAGTTCGCTTGACGGACTAGCTTCTTTGATTGCGGTGGCATCTCATCCGACTCTGCCTCAATAGAAGGTGCAGCACCTGGTATTGCTTGCTGTGTCCACCTTCTCAGTATGTATTGGGCAGGAATTGCATCGACACCAATGTGTGTAAATTTTTTCAAAATATGGCAACACAACATTCCATCTTTGGACATCTTGCAACAGTCACATTTGTAGTCCCCAGCTTCCACTTCTGCTATCACATAATAGCTTATAGAACCATAATTAGCAACCCATCCTTCTCTGTTTGGATAAAGCTCAAACAAACTAGCACCATACGGACGAACATTGTATTTCCCAATCAGTTCAAACTCGGTTCAGAACTTGAGGTAAATGTCCCTAGTGTAGGCTTCATAGGCTTGTTTCTCAATTGGGAAATCAGACCACAACTCAACCTCCAAGTGGTATGTCCTATAGTCATTTCCGCCCTCACGGACAAGCACATGTGTCTGTATTTTCTCATACTGCTTAACAAAGTTCAACACAGAGTTGTGTGGGTTCACATAACGCTTAAGAACACTACAAGAAATATGTCAACTAGTGACCTTCTGTTAGTGACTGTCGTGGAATAGCCACGTCAGATGTCCTCGTGAAAGGACTTAGTTGTGGAGCCATTGCAACTAGGAAGCTTGAAGGGGTTAAATTGGGACAAAGGACACGAGAGGGTTTATACTAGTTCGTCCCCTTACGGTGAAGGTAAGGCCTACGTCTAGTTGGGTTGGTATTGATGTTTCGATGACCAGGGAGCGAGACACGCTATGCCCGGCTCTTGATGAGTTGTTTCTTGCCCTAAGCCGCCAGCAGGTCGTCCCCTTATATACACGGGTTGACGCCCTGTGGCTTACAGAGTCCCGACCGGCTTATAATAGTGTCCGGCTCGGTGACTAGTTAAATCTACCTTATGTTACAAGTCATGCCATCATGGCAGTTTACTACAACGGGCCTTAAGCCGCCTGTGGGCCTTAAGCTCTCTATTGAATCGCCATCTTATGCTTGGTCTTGGGCTTTATCTGATGAGTCTTCTTCGGGTAACCCGGCCCCTCCTGGTCGGCTTACACAAATAGTCATGTCCCCAACATTAGGCCCCAGATTGATTTGAATCTGTTCATGTTAATCTTGAAAATATATTTCTAAAGAATAAATCTTCAGTCTTCTGACTATATAGAGGGCTTTCTTTAACCCGCCGTGATGTCATCTTCTGGATCCATCTTAACCCGGCGTGACGTCATCCTTTCTTTAATTCATTTTATATTCCATCATACCCTTCAACGGATCTCTGCTTTATTGATTGTTCCGAAAATTGAGGCGTCGGGGCCGCTGGATAATAATTCTTATCTCCTCGTTTCCCGCACCGTCTCAGTTATCCTCTCCCTATAAATAGGCGTGACCTTAGGTCTTTCATTCTTCTCCTTCCAGTCGTCTTCTTCCTCTCCTCTCTGCCACTCGAGCTCCGCTGCCGCCGCCGTCGACCCCCTCGTCTTCATCAACTCAGGCCGCTGCATTGACCTGACTTCTGACCAGAAAACGTCGGCGAATCTTCACAGCTCATCCTCATCCGTGAGTTCCTCTCCTCCCCTTTCTCAGATCTGCATTGGAACTCCGCTGAGCTCGTCGGTGTTCATCACTGCCCGACGCAAATCCTTGCTAGTTCTCTCCTTCAACGCCCCGTTTAGGTCATAAAACTGTGCCAAGCTGCTGCGGTAGTTGTTTGTATTGAACTTGCATAGAAATAGATCTCATTTTCCTCGTTTAGAAACCCTCTTCAAATGCATGAACTTCTCTGCTCTGTTTCTAGGTCTAGAAAATTTTCCTTTCAGAGCAATACTTTTAATCCATAATAACAGCTGTCGTCTGTGAAACTTG
Source organism: Aegilops speltoides (assembly GCA_021437245.1). Lineage (NCBI taxonomy): Eukaryota > Viridiplantae > Streptophyta > Magnoliopsida > Poales > Poaceae > Aegilops > Aegilops speltoides. The sequence goes on along the minus strand of CM038147.1, from coordinate 20,934,640 downwards.
TTTCTATCACCCGACCAGCTTCTTCTGGAAAACGTGTTTTTATCACCACTGTCTAAGTGTCCGGCTTAAATAAGCGATACTGAACTGTAAACCTTTTAAACTGCTCTTGATACTTGTAGCAGCTTAAACCTTTTTGCACAATCATCCTTATATCATTAGGCCCCTTCTTTAAGCCGCCACTTTAAATAATTTAGATATTTCGCCCGGGTTAAAGTTGAACCGGAGCTTTCTTCTTTTGTCAAAGGCTAACTGTTCTCATGGCTCCTAAGGTGGCCAAAGCCCCTGTGACTTGCAATTGGGTTCCATCCATAGTAACCAAAAGCAAACTTGCCGAGTTTGTGAAGTCTGGCCATCTGCCAAAGAAGGAAGCCATGTCTTATCGTGCCCCTCGCCCGTCTGAGGAGATACCTCAACCCAAGGATGGGGAGGTAGTAATTTTCACAGATCATATGAACCGGGGATTTGCCCCTCCCGGCTCAAAATTCTTTAGGGAAGTTTTGGATTTCTTTGATCTAAAGTCTCAAGACATTGGACCCAATTCTGTGTCAAACCTGTGCAATTTCCAAGTCTTCTGCGAGGTATACCTAGGAGAGGAGCCAAGTCTGTTGCTGTTCAGAGAACTTTTCTACTTGAACCGGCAGAATGAACGTGCCAACGGGCCTAGTCTTGAGCTTGGTGGCATCTCAATCCAGCGGCGGAGAGATCGCCTTTTTCCTTACGCTGAGCTGCCGAGTCACCCAAAACACTGGAACCAGACGTGGTTCTACTGTCAAGACACTTCTCCGGCTAACGAGAAGCCTTTGCCCGGCTTTCGTGCCCTGCATCTTGAGTCCAATCATCATGTGGCGGACATGTTGACTGTTGTTGAGCACCTGCCTCTTAATCCCACCATTAAGAAGATCAAAGCCCTTTTAGGCAATGGGTTAAGTGGCATTGATTTGGTCCGAGTCTGGATCACCTGGCGGATACTACCATTAAGCCACTGCTCTGGCTTAATGTGTACTTACACAGGCGAGAAGGAAGACCCAATGTGTCATAGTCCTGAGGACTTAACAGATGATGTGGTAGATGCTACAGTCCAGTCACTATTGAAGGAGGGCACTGTAACCAGTAATACCTTTGGTTTACTTCCCTTCTGCAAGAAGAACCCGGCTCCTGCGGTAAGTTACTAATCTTCATAAATACTTTTGGACATATTATACCTTCTTGTACTTATGATTCCTTATCTCTTCCACAGACCGGTGACAATTTCTGGAAGGTCAAATATGACCATGAGGCTGCCAAGCAGGCCAGGGCAGCCAAGAAGACCGAGAGGAAAACTGCCAAGACGGGCACCTCCAAGAAGAAGAAACCTAGCGCCTCCGATATGTTTAAATTGGATGACTCTTCTTCGGATGAGGAAGAGGTAATCTTTTGATTTTCTTTAACTCCTTTGTCATTATTTTACTGACATTATCCTTTCAGGAGGATATTGGGAACAGTCAAGCAGTTGACGAAGAGGTAACTATAATCTCCTCCGACTCAGAGCCTTTGCCAACGCAAAAAATCGGAAGGGTGACCCGGAAAGTAAGATTTTCACACCCTCTAGCTTACCAAGATCCTCAATTTCTTTTGAAGCAACAACAGCTTGAAAACCGACGGCAGACTCGGGCCAACCAAGACGCAGAGATCTCTTCCGGCTTACCCGACGCAACCAGGAAGCGTCGGACCGAGGTTATCTCCGATTTACAATTTGTTTTATCTTTGGTGGGTTTGATTCGCCAACCTCTCAATTCATCTGACTCCAACTATCCGGATACCTCCCCTTCTTCTGATGAGTCGATACAATCAAACATGCCGGTTTTCAAAATGGCTCCTGGGTAATATAACCTTTCATACTTTAAGTTTTCCCATACTTATACTTTGATGCTTATCCTCCCACTTTGATTGACAGCTTGCAAGTAAAGCCCAGCAAGAGGGCCAAGAAGAATAAGCCATCCCAAGACCCGGTGGTCACTGAACCGACGCTTGACTCATCCGTTCCTGACAGCTCCACTCATCAGCCACCGCCTGAACCGGCTTCTGACATTCCGGTGCCAACCTCTGACCCACCTAAAGAAGATGTTATCCAAAACTTGGATGACCCGGAAATTCCTAGCCCTGTCAAGACGGCTGACCCGGAGGTTGAAATTGTAAGAAGCCAATATGTTGAACCGGACCGGCCTACTGTTCTTGCCCAATGCACTGCCAAGGAGGAGTTTGCCCAGCGTCAGAAAGCCAAACAGGACATCACTGATTATTCTCACCTAAGTATTGGTGATATAGTCTCGGGCTATCTGAACCAAGTACACAGTAGTCGCGACCTGGAAATTGACATGGTGAAGCAAATACAGCACAAATCTGAGGTATAATTTATGCTTTTACTCTGAACCTTACTTACTGTACCAGCCCCATGTCTATTGCTTATGAATGAATATGTTGTAGACTTAAAAATCTACTTACAGTTAGTTTTGTCCGGTTTCAATTGAATATATTTAACCCGGTGATAGCATGAGACTTTGAATTTGCATGACACATTAGCCCCCAAGTGTCAAGTACCTTTACTTGTAAAGGTGCTTGAGACTTAATATGTATGACTCAGTAAAATTGGTTAAAAAATTCTTTAAACATACATTAGCCCCCAAGTGACAAGTATCTTTACTTGTAAAGTGTTTGGGACTTGAATGTTATCTTACCATGATTCTTACCATAACCTGATGTCAATGCAGGCCACCATAAGTCAATTTGAGACGGAGATTGCTGATTTGAAGAGTCAATTGAAAACCCAAGAGCTCAAAACTCAGAAAGCCAACTCCAAGTTTGAATTCAGTGTCTCTGAACAAGAGAAGCTGAAGGAAAATTTTGAATCGGAGAAGAAAACTTGGGTTGATGAGAGGGCTTCACTGGTAACTCGGGCTGAAATAGCAGAGGCATCTCTTGCCAAGGCAACAACCGAGTTGTCCGACTTAAAACGGCAGATATCCCAAATGGTCTCAGCCATCTTCGGTAAGTCACTCTAAAAAACTTTAAATATTGTAATCTTCCAAGGGTTATTGCAATAGTCACCTCCGCTTCTCATTATACTGTGAACATACAGGCCCGTGAGTACCAATCTGAAAGAAAATATGTTGATCAAGCTTAAGGCGGTGTACACTTTAGTGGAGCAGCTGTACTCCGGGTCACAACGTGCTTTGGCCATTGTAGCCTTATCAAATACCACCCCTCGCCTTCTACAAGATGTGTTGAGGCATCTTTCGGTGCTACCTCAACGAATTCAAGATTTAAGACGGGCATCTGCAAGAGCCGGAGCTGTGGCCGCATTAAGCCGGGCAAGAGCATGGGTGCCAGAACTTGACCTTGCTGATCTTTCGCTCGGATATCCAAGCCTGAAGGAGGGCGGAACTGCCTTTGACGACCAAGACTTCACTGCCTGTGTCAAAGTCGTACGTCCCCTGGCGACTCTCATTGGGAATGACACTGATCTGACTAAGTATTGGCCGGGCTACGATAGCGAGAACCGGAGAATCCCAAACGTCCCATATGATCAAGTCATCCTGATCCCTCCAACGCGTAAGCATACCTTTGCCCCTGAGGTGGACACGTCCAGTTTAATAGATGATGAAGCTGAATTTGAAGCCTTGAGCGGCATTAACTGGGCCTCGTCCACCTTCCAGGACAAAACAACCATAGGAGAGGCGGGGAAGGATTACCCGGAGTCGTCAAGCCAGCCGGAGCAATGAGCCACCAGGCGTGTTTTTGCAACAAAGATGCTTCACTTCTTTAGACTCGGGGAGTCTTGTAATAGGATAGAAAAACTTCTTAATGCTGGTCATGCCCTCGCGCATGTTTATGGTGCTTGTTACTTTTGTAAGCCACCATCACTATATTTTGCTGGCTTATGTTACCCATATATTTCCTTGATATTTAACATGCTTTACCTTATCCTGCACAAAAACTTTCCTGGGCAGTTTACTGCGCCAGGGGGTTATAGAGTATTGATAATCCGGAATATGAGCAAAAGACGTCATATACAGGCCGGTTCATGACTATTAAAATATAATCACAACAGCATACCTGTGACCCTTTTGATAGTTTTCCTGGCTCATATAAGGCTTTACCCGACACTTTTAGAACCTGCGGTAATCAATATAAAACCGGAAGAATCAAGAACCATCTCCACAAGAAGGTTTCAATGAAAGTTAAAGTAATCACACTTATAAGTAATGTTCACAGGCTCCTGATTCGAATACGATCAGAGAACCGTTCCAAAGAGGTTAAGCTAAGATACGATACGATCATATAGCCCCCAGTGGCTTTGGCGATGTCGATCAAGTGGGTATCGACAGCTATGTTCTCTTTTGTTCGAATACGACCTATGTTTGAACAGGAAGCCCCCAAGTGAACATAAGAGTTGTTTAATGACGCTGATTCGAATACGATCCACGTCAGACCCAAAGGGGTTAAGCTATGATTCAAATATGATCAAGAAGCCCCCAAGTGGGTTTGGCAGTATGCCGATCAAATGGGTATTGACAGCTATGTTCTCTTTGGTTCGAATACGACCTATGTTTGAACAGGAAGCCCCCAAGTGACCATGGCTAGATTCAGATATGATCATAAGCCGGACCAAAGGGAAAGCCAGATTCAGATATGATCCGTCCCCTGTTGGCAGTGTCCATCACCTGATAAAGAAGACATAAAACATTCTTTATGGGAAAAAAGGACAGAGGTCCTGCTTTATTGCATTATATAATATGTACATCTTCGAAAATATATACATCTTAAAAACTGGCGACTTAAGTATAGTAAGACTGGAGATGAGCTATATTCCACGGCCGGCGGGTCTCCTCCTCCGACTTAAGCGAGTCCTTGTGCTCTCGAATATCAATGAGATAATACGACCCGTTATGCAGATTCTTGCTGACCACGAAAGGCCCTTCCCAAGGCGGGGATAGCTTGTGCATGTTAGACTGATCCTGGATGAGCCGGAGCACCAAGCCGCCTTCCTGAAAGGTTCTACTCTTAACCCGGTGGCTGTGATACCGGCGCAGGTCTTGCTGGTAAATCGCCGAGCGGGATATTGCCAAGTCTCGCTCCTCATCCAACAAGTCAAGTGCATCCTGACGAGCCTTTTCGTTATCCGCCTCAACGTAAGCCGCCACACGGGGTGAGTCGTGCCGGATGTCACTTGGCAGGACTGCCTCTGCTCCATAGACCATGAAGAAAGGTGTATAGCCTGTAGATCTGTTAGGCGTAGTATCGATACTCCATAACACGGAAGGTAACTCCTCCACCCAACAACCCGGAGTTCGCTGTAAGGGGACTAAGAGCTGGGGTTTGATACCTTTCAAGATCTCTTGATTAGCTCTTTCTGCTTGACCATTGGATTGAGGATGAGCAATAGCCGAAACATCAAGCCGGATATGTTCTCTTTGACAGAACTCTTCCATGGCACCCTTGGAGATATTAGTGCCATTATCAGTTATGATGCTATGTGGAAAACCAAAACGAAAGATCACCTTTTTCATGAACTGAACCGCCGTGGCTGCATCACACTTGCTGACCGGCTCTGCCTCAACCCACTTGGTAAACTTGTCCACTGCCACCAGTAGATGTGTCTTTTTATCTTTAGACCTTTTGAAAGGTCCAACCATGTCAAGCCCCCAGACTGCAAACGGCCAAGTGATTGGGATCATCCTCAATTCTTGAGCCGGCACATGAGCTCGTCGTGAGAACTTTTGACAACCATCACATTTACTGACCAGATTCTCTGCATCAACATGAGTCGTCAGCCAATAGAAACCATGACAAAAAGCCTTGGCTACGAGAGATTTTGACCCGGCGTGATGGCCACAATCCCCTTCATGGATCTCACGAAGTATTTCTTGGCCTTCTGTAGGTGACACACAGCGTTGAAACGCCCCCGTGACGCTTAAGTGATGTAACTCGCCATTGACAATCATCATGGATTTGGAGCGCCCGATGATTTGTCTCGCCAAGGTTTCATCTTCAGGTAACTCACCCCGGGTCATATAAGCCAAGTAGGGCATTTTCCAATCCGGGATGACGTGAAGAGCCGCCACTAACTGTGCTTCCGGGTCTGGCACTGCTAGCTCTTCCTCGGTAGGCACCTTGACAGAAGGGTTATGCAACACATCAAGAAAGGTATTGGGCGGCACCGGCTTACGTTGGAATCGCAACCGGCTTAAAGCATCAGCCGCCTCATTTTTCCTTCAATCGATGTGCTCCACTTGATAACCCGTGAAGTGACCAGCCACAGAATCGACTTCACGACGATAAGCCGCCATCAGGGGGTCCTTGGAATCCCACTTGCCTGACACTTGTTGAGCCACAAGATCCGAGTCGCCCAAGCATCTTACCCGGCTTAAGTTCATCTCCTTAGCCATCCGGAGACCATGGAGTAAGGCCTCGTACTCAGCTGCATTGTTAGTACATGGAAACATAAGCCGGAGTACATAACAAAATTTGTCACCTCGAGGGGAAGTTAACACCACTCTAGCCCCCGAGCCTTCTAGCTGCCTGGACCCATCAAAGTGAATCGTCCAATATGTGTTATCCGGCTTCTCCTCAGGGGCCTGTAACTCTGTCCAGTCATTGATAAAGTCCACCAAGGCCTGGGACTTAATAGCAGTACGTGGCATATACTTCAAACCGTGGGGCCCAAGCTCAATGGCCCACTTGGCGACTCGTCCTTTGGCCTCCCTGTTCTGAATGATGTCTCCCAAAGGGGCAGAACTTACCATAGTTATAGGGTGGCTTTGAAAGTACTGCTTTAACTTCCGGTTGGCCATGAACACCCCGTAAACAAGCTTCTGCCAATGCGGGTACCTTTGCTTGGATTCAATGAGCACCTCACTGATGTAGTAAACCGGCAGTTGAACCGGATGCTCCTTACCGGCTTCCTTATGCTCCACCACGATGGCAACGCTGACGGCTCGCGAATTGGTAGCCACATATAACAGCAAAGGCTCTTTATCAATCGGAGCCGCGAGAACCGGCGGCTCAGACTATTGTCTCTTTAAGTCTTCAAAAGCAGCATCAGCAGCCTCACTCCAGACAAAAGTGTCAGTTTTCTTCATCATCTGATACAATGGGAGGGCCTTCTCACGGAGCCGACTTATTAACCGACTTAAGGCGGCAACACGACCCGCCAGTCGCTGAACATCATTGATGCATGCCGGTTTAGCCTGGGAGGTAATCGCCTTAATCTTCTCTGGGTTTACAATGATGAACCCGGCCGCTAAGAGACCAAGCGACTTCTTCTCCAATAGCTTTTCGTCGCTCTTCGTTAAAACACCGAAGAAACTGCCTGAACGGCTTATACTTTGGATCAATGTTGAGAGTGTGCTCAGCGAGTTCCCTCGGTACACCCGGCATGTCAGAAGGTTTCCATGCAAAGATGTCCCGGTTCTCACGGATGAACTCGATGAGCGCGCTTTCCTATTTGGGATCCAAGTTGCTGCTGGAGCTGAACTATTTAGAAGAGTCACCCGGGGTAAAATCAACAAGCTTTGTCTCAGCTGCCGACTTAAACTTCAACGCCGGGTCGTGCTCTGTAGTTGGCTTCTTCAGGGATGTCATATCCGCCGGGTCAACATTATCTTGATAGAATTTGAGCTCTTCTGCTGCGCAGGCCGACTCAGCATAAGCCGCGTCACCTTCTTCACACTCCAGTGCGACCTTCCGACTGCCATGTACGGTGATGGTGCCCTTGTGACTCGGCATCTTGAGCTGTAAATAAACATAGCACGGCCGGGCCATCAACTTAGCATAAGCCGGTCGCCCGAACAGAGCGTGGTATGGACTCCTGATTTTGACCACCTCAAACGTCAACTTCTCAGCTCTGGAGTCATATTCGTCTCCAAAGGCCACCTCCAGCTCAATCTTGCCGACTGGGTAAGCCGACTTACCAGGGACAACTCGACAGAAAACAGTGTTGGATGTTCTCAGATTCTTATCAGTTAATCCCATGCGTTCAAAGGTCTCATAATAGAGGATATTGATGCTACTACCCCCGTCCATGAGCACCTTAGTGAACTTATACCCTCCAACCTGAGGTGCCACCACCAAGGCCAACTGACCCGGGTTATCGACCCGCGGAGGATGATCTTCTCGACTCCATATAATGGGCTGCTCTAACCACCTCAAATAACGAGGGATTGCCGGCTCAACAGAATTGACGGCCCTCTTATGAACTTTCTGGTCACGTTTGCATAAGCTAGTGGTAAATACGTGATACTGCCCACCATTCAATTGCTTTGGGTTGCTCTGATAGCCCGACTACTGCTGCTGCTGCTCGCCTTGACCAGACTGCTGTTGGTTATAGCCTCCTCCTTGACATCCCCGAAAGCCGGACCCTGAGCCGCCCCTGGGCCATGGAAACCGCCAGCTCCTGAACTACCACCAGACCCATTATGGCCATCGCAGGTGTTGGAATTCTTAAACGCCTTCATAATCACGCAATCCTTCCATAGGTGCGTGGCAGGCCTCTCCCTGGTGCCGTGTCTCGGACAGGGCTCGTTGAGTAGCTGTTCAAGAGAGGGGCCTGACCCGCCGGATCGAGGCGGTTTTCCCTTACGTCTCGGATTGTTTCCCTGCGTGTTGGCATTGGCCACGAACTCCGGGTTACCGTCCGCCTTACGCTTATTGCCGTTTTGATTGCCCGGGTTATGCTGTTGACCCTTTCCATTGTCGTTCCTTCTTCCCTTCCCTGTCTTCTCATCGTCAGACGCGGGATCCTTAGTACTATCAGAATCGACATATTTAACTAATGCCGCCATCAGCGTGCCCATATCCTTGCAGTCACGTTTAAGGTGCCCCAGCTTCTACCTCAGCGGCTCAAAGCTACAATTCTTCTCCAACATAAGGACTGTAGAGCCGGCATCCATATTGTCGGATGAATGAATTATCTCCTTGACCCGGCGCACCCAATGGGTGGTGGATTCGCCCTCCCCCTACTTACAATTTGTTAAGTCCACAATTGACATAGATTGCTTACAGGTGTCCTTGAAGTTCTGGGTGAACCAGGCCTTTAACTCTTCCCATGAGCTAATGGAATTGGGTGGCAAACCCTTCAACCAAGACCGGGCTATTCCATCTAACATCATGGTGAAATATTTAGCCATTGCCGCGTCACTGACCTCCAGCAGCTCCATGGCCATCTCATAACTCTCGATCCACGCCCCGGGCTGTAAGTCGGTCGTGTAATTCCGAGGTCCCTTGAAGTCTTTGGGCAGACGTACATTGCGCTGAGCCGGTATCAGGCAAGGAACACCGCCGGTTCTAGTGGCTACCCCCGCCTCAACAGAAGTCGTCGGATACTCCGGGATGTCCTGATAAGCCGCTGCCTGAGCCGCTCGTTCGTTCTCCTGACGTATTCGGTCTTGTACCGGGTGATAGCCACCGGGTTGGTTATGGCGTTGGGAGTTGCTTGACAAAGCTTCAGACTCCATGTGCCTGCTGTAACTCGGGCTCCGGTTCTGGTGAGGCGGCGCTAACCAGGGCGGGGGAGTTGAAAGGATTCTGTCTCGGCTGTAAGAATAGGTCTCCTGCTAAGCCAAGGCCGTCTGAAGAAGTTCTCTGACTCTCTGGGTCTCCACTGCCGTCGGGTCATCACCGTCCATGGGAAGACCCGCCAAACGTGTTGAAGCTGCAATTAAGTTCTCCATGGGGTTGGAAAACTGACCCAGGGGGATTGGCACATAACGCGGTGGTGGCATGCTCACGTGAGGTGGTATCGTCTCCCGAGGCTGAGTCGGCCCTCCTGTTCCGGCTGTCATAAGCTGATCGGCCTCTGGCAGGTTACTTGGGCCGGCTTCGGGTGTAGTAAAAAGAACCCGAGGGTCGTAATTCGGAGGCAAACGAGACTGAGTTTTCTGATGTCTCCTCCTCATTACCTCATTGGATGCGTTTAGGCTCATCGTGAGCTGGTAAGCTTCTGACTACAAGCGTTGTGCCCGGGCGTCGAGAGCCGCCCGCTCTGTAGTCAGTCTAGTATCCTCAGCTGCCAAGGCCTCCTTGGCCTGAGCTATCTCCTCCCGCACCTGTGCTACCGCTGCGTCATGCTCATCTTTGTCTGTAGGAATAACTGTGGCGGTTAACAGGTCCATGAGCTTGTCCATGAGGTCTATCAGCACCTGAGCCGGTGGGCGCACAGGGCCGCCTGCCCCGGCTGCTCCTAACCCGGACGTTACCGCCGCAGCAGCTGTAGAGTTTGAGCCGGGCTGAGTCCCAGCAATGAAAATTCTGGCCCATCTTGGCGGCTCGAAGGGGTCCGGAATACTGATGCCGCCGGAACAACCCCCGAGCACGCTGTCTTGCACTCGGTACAACAAATCTGTTGAACCGGTGGATGAATCACCATCTGAGAGGACGGCTGTCTCACCCTTATCTTTAGATCCTTCAGAAAGTTCCTCTCCGTGGATGCAGCCCACGAAGGCACGCCTCATGACCGGTTGAGTCCGGGTCTTACTCGCAGGCTGAGCCGTCTCGACGAGGTCGGTGTAGTTGTCCGGCTCAGGGCCCGGCTCACCGATCCGGCCGATGAAGACGTGGATTCCGCCGAAGGGGACCCGGTACCCGCACTCAATTGAGCCGGCGTCGGGACCCCAGCCTTCATCGTCGATGTAGATCTTACCGCGGCGACTCTTGGTCATCCGGCCCACTACGTATCCCTTGAGCCCTTCGAAGTTGCCCTTCAAGAACTCAAATCCACCGTGCGCTGGCCCCATGGTGGGCGCCAACTGTCGTGGAATAGCCACATCAGATGTCCTCGTGAAAGGACTTAGTTGTGGAGCCATCGCAACTAGGAAGCTTGAAGGGGTTAAATCGGGACAAAGGACACGAGAGGGTTTATACTAGTTCGGCCCCTTACGGTGAAGGTAAGGCCTACGTCTAGTTGGGCTGGTATTGATGTTTTGATGACCAGGGAGCGAGATACGCTATGCCCGGCTCTCGATGAGTTGTTTCTTGCCCTAAGCCGCCAGCAGGTCGTCCCCTTATATACACGGGTTGACGCCCTGTGGCTTACAGAGTCTCGGCCGGCTTATAACAGTGTCCGGCTCGGTGACTAGTTAAATCTACCTTATGTTACAAGTCATGCCATCATGGAGGTTTACTACAACGGGCCTTAAGCTGCCTGTGGGCCTTAAGCTCTCTATTGAGTCGCCATCTTATGCTTGGTCTTGGGCTTCATCTGATGAGTCTTCTTCGGGTAACCTGGCCCCTCCTGGGCGGCTTACACAAATAGTCATGTCCCCAACAGTGACCCTGGAAGAATTGGTCATAGATCTATGGCCATTTCAGACCAATTGGTCAAAAGCTGTTCTAGGGGCTCCAAACCCTAAACAACAACGACCATTTTTGTTAGAAAGGTCATAATTTCCTTACACGAAATGGTCATAAAGCAGATAGCACAGGTCCGCTGCCTTATTTCTAGCCGATCATGACCAATATAGATGGTCATAACCTTGTAAATTGTGGTGGGTTGCTATGACAAGGCGCCACCTCATCAGTTTTGCCATTGTGTCATGTCCATGTGGCAGTTTTTGCCCTAGGTTGTGAAGCAACCTATATTTCTGTCATTCCCAAAATTCCCAAAAAAATCTCATAAATTCTTTGGGTCATATCTTCACAAATATGTAAAAACCTTCCTTATGTAGTTCAAAAATAATTCAAAAATATTCATTTTCCTATTCTGCTCGTAAAAACACTTTGTGAAGGAAGTACCACTTTGGCATGTCCAAATGGTATCCATTTTCTACAGTGCTTTCCTCTACCCAAATAACAATCCTCCACCAAATGCCAGCTCAATCCATTCATTATTTTGAGCCCAGCTTCAACATTCGTATTTATGTCCAGTGTGGTACTTTGCAAAGCAAGTACCACCTAGGCTCCTCCTTTTGAGCTGAAAATTTGTGAAGACGGTCTTCTTAGTAATTGATCATCCTCAGCCAAAACTCACACCCATTAGCCATGTGCATTTCCCGTGCTGCTAATCAAACACTTGGCTGCTTATTCATGTTTGAGCATCGATCGGTCTCCTCGTGAGAATCTTATGTTGTGATTTTCTTCCTAGAACCTACCTGGGGAGTGCCCAACCGACTAGACATGCCTAGGCAGCCTAGAACACATGGCAACACCACGGTCGCGCGGTGACCACGCGGCGGGCTTGCCAGTTTACGCGCTCTAGAGTTGGGGCCCTCGGCCACCGTCCAAACCTCGATGTATCGCCACCAAACCATGTATTTATGATTAAATAGGTACTTATGTAACTAGAAATGATTTTTGGAAAAAATATAGAGCAAACTATGAAGCACCTGCAGTTCAAATTTGACCCGCTTCCAGCTGAATCGGCGGGAATTTGTCTTTTTCACCAGAGGTGGATCAAAACTTGTGACACCCAACCATTTTGTCAATTGTGCATTATTTATGGCCTAGTATTTTATAAAATTGATTAGGTCCAATTTTGCAACAAATATATGGTAGGTCCTTCACAAAAAAACTCATCTTGGGCTCTCGAAAAATGAAAAACGTTTATTTTTGCAAAAAAAAAACTCATTTCTCACTACACCTTTTTGAAGATATTTATCTTTTTCATGTTTGTTATTTTTCCTGAAAACTCGTTCACATTTTGGTGACACAATGAGAAGGTTCTCTATTTTCTTTTTAAATTTCTCAGGTCATAAAATAGTTGACATGATTTTAACATATTATTTGTAGACAACTATGACCAATTTAGATGGTCATAGCATCATACTGCATTCTGATTGGTCCATAGACGTTTCACGCGGATCGTGCATCATACGCCGTTGGATGCTCGTGGATCCAACGGCTGTCCTCAACCCTTCCACACCAACCCCGAAACCCTAGCTGGTCATTTTCCATCTACCCCCCCCCCCCCCCGCCTCCTTTCTTTCCCACATATCCTCGCTGTCTCGCCCGACAGAGAGAGAGAGCTGCCTCCTCCCTTCCAGATCGCCGCTGGCACCTCCCTCCGACGGAGCGGGCCGCCGTCCATGGCCTCCCGCACGCCCCTCCCTTTCCCCCACCCAACCAAACCGCACGTCCATGGCCACATCCCCGCTCGATCTTGTCGGGAACGAGGCCACCTGCAACCACCGGCCTCCATCGATCCAACCATCCATACATGCCCGCAGCAGCACTCCCGCAGCAGCAGCGCACCCCGATGCCTCCTCGTCCCCACACAGCCCGCGAGGCACCGGCCTTCCCAGATCCGATCGAGGCACCCCGCCTTCCTCTCCCTCGTCTCAGCTTTCTCCCAGATCCGATTGAGGCAACGCCGCCACCCCCACCCACCACTACCAACGTCTCCCCTCGCCATGCACCTCTCCCCTCGCCGTCCTCCTAGGCTCCAAGGCTTGACTCTCGCGAAGGGGACGCGATGAGGCCGAAGTGGAGGACGGGGTGCCTGTTCGGCTGCTTCCGTGCTACAGACAACCGCCGCCACCGCCGCCGCTGCCGGTCGCCTTGGAGAGGAAGTAGGCCGACTACAGCAACCTGGTAAGCACCCCCGCCGCCCCCATCCGATTCGATTCGCCCCCGTTCGTTGTCATATGACTCTAATCTCTGCTGTTGTTGGTGTCAAACTGATCCCCTCCCCTCCCCTTCCTCTGCTCCGGACACCCTATCTCCGTCGAGCCAGGCGCCCCAGCCACCTCTACGTGCATCGGCAGTGTTGGTGTATGAGCAATGGCATCGCCCGGGTAGCCCTGGTCACGGCGGCGGGCGTACATTCACCCGCTGCTCCAACACCAGGGCCAGCTTCCTTAGGGTGGCCTCGCCGGAGAGCAGCCCGGGCACCGACGCGCATCCACCTCGTCAACTCCATCAGCGTGCACGTCAACGACATCCACATCGCCACAGGTGTGTGTTCGCTCCGTCCGTCAATGGCATTCTGCATCTGAAGAAGAAAGGGGTTTCCTTCCTCTGTTAAAGATTGCCTACTCCTAACTAACTGAATCTTTTATTTTGAGCAGGTGGTGCTTGCGTGTCCATGGTGGGCAACTGCACCGACGTTCCCCTCAGATACATCTCTTGTGGGCCTGGCAATGGCATCGTAGCTTCTTCATCGACTCATCACCACTCCATTGGTAATTGGTAAATGCTTCTCGCTCATTGCTCATGCGTTGATCTGTCAAGATAAGAGCATAGGCAAGACCCGGTTCTTGACAGGTTGGAGAAGATCAAGGTCGACACCATGTTCATCGCCAACACCTCCAACGGCCTCCTCATCAAGACCTGGCAGGCAAGATGGATCTAGCAGTAGCTCATCATGAACTGCAGGAGCTCATCACGAACTCATGTTGTCTACATCAGGCAACAACCAGGCCATCATTTCTCCTATTGTGCATTATGTAACAACCAGGCCATCATTATGTAACAACCAGGCCATCATTTCTCCTATGGTGCATACCTGTGTAGTTCTGTTGTGCAACCAGCTTATGTACTGTTATCTCAAATAAAAAAGCTAAATCCCATTAGAAACTACAGCAATAGTAATATTGGACTTGGAGTTTCTGCTATTTTTAGTTTGGGGTGCGCTTGGGTGGGGTAAACAGAGGACGATGCACTACCAAGTGCACAATTATGCTTGCTATTTATTACTCATTCTTACTGTCTTACAGCATGCACAATTATATCTTCTACTACAGCTGTGCTACTAGTAGTTCATAGGCCATTAGCTCCTTCTTGCTTTTTTGCTGCACAATGCTCAGCCTGACCGACAATAATTGACCAACCAGGACCTCCTTTTCTTCCTATTAAGTTTCAGCTTCACGACCAGCTCAACACTAGTCAGGGTTAATTTACTTCCATCCTTGGTTTTTAATTTTCGGTGTCCCTGAAGCCGCTGTTATTGACAGTGAACTATGGCACTCTTAATTTGCAAAACAATGAGAATGCATTCTTGATGAACATTGAAGCTCTTAATTAGCGACAATATTGAGATGACATCCACCTATTTATTTATTTTTGTGAATGGATAGAGTGATCTATATTTTTTCTTCCTGACGCAGGTCGTCGTCAAGCCCTCGCGCGGCTGATGGGCATAGGCTGTTCCATGCACGCTGGTGATGGCGGCTCACTAAGGTCGTCGTCGTCGCCTGCACACACAAGGCACCCGACGACCTCCTCCATCGCCAGCCACGAGGACCGGGCACGAGCTGTAGTACAGGTCTCGTACACGAGGTATGCCATCTTCCATCCTTCATTTTCCTTCCTTCCTTCCTGTCAAGTTAAGTGCTTGTTGGTGTGTTTGTCAATTCAGTAAGCTAGGGGCTGTCATCCATTAAATTCAGAGAAACCCTTGTCAAGCATGAGGTTCTCCTACATACCTACTACTATATGTTTGTACTGAATATATTGACATGCCATGACAATATGAAGTAAAGCAGAAGCTTTCACTTCTAAGAATGATAGTAGTAGGAAGAATCACTGTAGTCAAGTGACCATAATATCAATTTTATTGTGCTGAACTTTGTTGTTACCTGGATGTTGCAGTCCTTGACTCTTCTCATGATGTTGTACAAGAGGCCCTTGTGTTCACCGCTGGAGGGGCTGGAGCTTGGCGGCAGCCTGGCGGATGACGG
Organism: Aegilops speltoides; assembly: GCA_021437245.1. Classification (NCBI taxonomy): domain Eukaryota; kingdom Viridiplantae; phylum Streptophyta; class Magnoliopsida; order Poales; family Poaceae; genus Aegilops; species Aegilops speltoides. The sequence goes on along the minus strand of CM038147.1, from coordinate 20,918,993 downwards.
GGGCCTGGACGGTGGCTATTTCTGCAGCAGGATGATAGCTTAAATTTTGTGATAATTTTGGAATAGCTTTAGCACCTACAGTTAATTTTCTACATAAAGCTTGAGTAATTTTGCACATGAAGCTTCAGTATTTTAGCACATGAAGCTTCTGCTACTGTTATTCTTGTCATGAATCTTCCACCATTTTTCAGTAGATTAAATTTGACTTGGTGTAGTAATCTTGGTGCTTAGTGCTGCTTGTATCTCATGCTAATTGTTGCATGAGTAGTTTCAGTAGTTTTATAACAGCAGCAGTAGCACAAATTTAATTGAATTCAATTAAAATTTCTAGAATCTCTTCTTGATCTGTAATGAGTGTAGAGTAAGTAATTAAAGATAGGCTTGTTGTTAGTAGTAGAGTAAGTAATTAAGTCGTGTTTTTTACTGTAAGACTTGCTGTTTAGCAAGGCTTGAGTAATTTAGTGTACTGCATCTTTAGTTTCAACTGAAATTTTTATCATGCTACTGTGACATCTACTGAAAATTTCAAACAAATGAAAGGAGTACTGTAGTTACAAATGGAGCCTACAAATTCTGTACATCTATTGTACTCATTTTCAGTTATGTGTAGCATGGTTTTCACTTTCAGCGAGATTTCACTGAAATTCACTGAATTTCATTAATTTCAGTAGACACTGAAATATTACGTTTCGGTCAAAATATTCCAGCAAATTCAGTAGTACACAGGAAATCAAATATTTTTGAAAATATTTTTTGAAAATTTCAAATATTTAATTAAATTCAAATGAATATTTCAGCCTTTTGGCTGAAAAGCAAACTGAAATAACTGAATTTCACTAAATTTTAGTGATTTCAGTTGGTGCTGAAATTTTTATTGAAACTGAAATTGAAAACCATGATCTGTAGTTACAAAGCATTAATTGTAAGACTGTAACTAAACATATCTTCTTATCCTCTGTCGTTTTACTCATACACATGCTTATGATCCTGTTAACACATGCTAATGCTCATTTTACTCATGCACATGCTCATGATCTTCTTAGTTAAGACTGTAACTACTCCATTTGATTGCATGATCTCTATTTGAATGCATGCTCATAAGATTGTAACAGGAGTTCAATATTACAGTGAACATGCTCATGATCTCTATTTGAATGCATGTTCTTCTGTTGCTGCAAGTTCTATGATATGTGAGTTCCTTCTGTTGCTGCAAGTAGTGACACAATATGCCGTGTGCAGCGGGCTCCGCATCCAAGTCTTGTCCGTCCTCCGCAGCAAGGAGCTGGGCCAAGGGAGCAAACAGCACCACTGGTTCCTTCAAGGATGCGTGCTGCTGGTCGAGTCTTGTGGAGAAGCAAGGTGAATCGGGCATTGTCTCAATTGTTCCGCTGTGGTAAGAACAAAACACCACTCTCACTTGATGTTCATGTATTACTACAGCAAAACATTCTTACATGGTGATTGTTAGCGACACAACAATTATCTCGCATAATAGTGTCATTCTCTTCATAGTTAACAAATGCATCTTGTCCAACCGAGTAAACTGGACGCAACTTGTACAATAAAGTGAACTAAATGCTGTCACATTCTGTACATGTTACTTTCTATTTGGTGTCTGGTAATGATATCTACGGAAATTCTACTTTGTAAAGAATAAATAATGTGTTATGGATCACAAGCTAATTTTTGTTGACATGAATTTGTTATGCTCCTTATTTTGACTTGGTTTCACCCACGTTGCTTTTCAACACATGAGATTGATGAGTGTTTCTTGTAGGCAACATTGATTTAGGATTGATTTAAGATTTTGTGAGTATGCCAAGGTTCTGCGAATATGCATTGGAAACATCTAGTGTTCTGCTATAATTGGTCTCTAAAACATCTAGTCATTAATTTGAAGTTATTTGAATCTGTTGCTTTATCATACATTCGATCCATAAATATGCATTTTTGTGAAATTTTGTTAAATATATATTTTCTAGATTGTCTATACACTAAACCTAGAGGTTTGAATATCTACTCCAGGAATGAAGATGGTACTCTAATGCCTTTGTGTTCACCCTTTTACAGGAGCTCTAGGCCTAGGAAATTTCAAGTTTGAAGCGGCGTGTAGCCCTAGCAGCAAAGATTTGTTCTGTTTGACTGTAATAAACTGTAAATATTATAGTACTGTAATAGTAGGCATATCTGGGTTGTAATGGACTATGCACAGATTGTAATAGACTATGTACAGGAGCTCCAGGCCTAAGAAATTCTACATTTTTATGTTCTATTTAAAATATTGATTATTTGTGTGATTTGAAGACGTGTGAAATGGAAACCTTATTAGTGGGCCCATTTTTGAAATAATCTAAACAATGCTCACATTTTTGACATGTGGGACCAATATAGGAGATTATGACAAGTGGGACCCATCTGACTTGTGGGACCAGATTGAAAAATATATACTGAAAAACTAAAAAGGCCATGGCCCAAAATATAAAAAAGGCCAAATTGTTGGGCCATGCCCATGTAGCTAGACAAAATTCACAGAAAAATATAGAGTAAAAAGGCTGAATTAATGGGCTCGGCCCATCTAAAGCACCGAAATGGACCGGGCTGATTCTAAGTAACGACCTTATGAATTGGTCACAATTTTGCCACGTCAGATTGCCACATCGAATCCGACGTGGCCTAGGCAGACAGCTAGTGACCAAAACAAAAGGTCTTGGGTTCAACAACCTTCTGTTTTGGTCGTAAACGTCTACGACCTTCTCACAGAGAAGGTCGTTAATTTCAGTTTACGACCATCAGCTTTTGACCTTCTGTTTTTGGTCACAAAAAGGTCGCAAATGAAAAACAATGACCTTTCAGTGACCAATAGTCAAGGTCACAAGGTGACATATTTCTTGTAGTGGAACTGCATTGAATCCTTCGCTGCGCTGAGTAGACTGCAAGAAGGGAAAAAACCGGTGTTTGAAGTAACACGACACCCATGTTGCCCGGTACTCATACAACTTATCAAAGTGGGTTCCAGCAATAAATGGCCACTTATCCTTCAAGCCTGTCCATTTTGTCTCAAATTCTCCTGGAGTGAAGCTAAAGTCAACTATATCATTGAAATCTTTTGACAGTCCTGGGTTCCTTCCAACTAAGCCGCCAAGTTTTTCCTGAGCCTTCTTCATTATGTGCCACCGACATCGACGATGCACAGAAGTAGGGAAGATGTTTTCAATGGATTGTGCCATTGCCCAATCTTGGTCAGTGATTATGTTGTCTAGTGCTAGACCATCCATTGCTTCAAGGAATGTACCAAATAACCAATCAAAACTTGTCTCTAACTCCTGCCTAACAAAGCCAAACCCCAACATGAACGTCTGGCCATGACGATTTATCCCAATGAATGGATGGTCGTGTCAAAGCATATGTAATCATGATAGGCTTCTTTGTAGGCTTTTCGTGCTGGTCCATCAACCCAGAATATATTCTCAACCTTGTCTTCTGCATCATACTTGACCTTGCAGAAGAATTCTGGATCTGTCTTCTGTATATCTTTGAAGTAGGCAACCGTCTCAATCATATCGTCTTCTTTAGTTGCATCCCTGTTCAAGCTTGACTTCAGGTTCGTGATGTGCTTGTCAGTATAAGGAACAATCAACTTTGTGCCATAGTAATCCGACATGATGTGCATCATTCGGCCTGCACAAAAAAGAAAAACAAGATTGGGCAATTTGAAATCTTCCCAATAGGGAAATGATAGGCAAATTAAACCCTAGGGCACAACACACGCTAAAATGGAGACCACTAGTCTTTTTCAGGCATTCTTAGTTCAATTTGTTTTATTAACAACCAAGGTTAGCACATGTAAAGCTTTTTTGATTCCAGAAGTACCAACAAGGCATGATATGTAACCACAATCAAATGCATGTCTCTGCTCACACCATATGTTGGCAATCAAAAACCATTTTTTTGACGACAGTTTGCTTACCACCCCTGACACACACTTTTTTGAATTCAAGCAGTTATGCCAGTAGGAAATATATATTTTTTTAGTTGCTTGCATATGTGACAACAGTTGCCTACTCATACTCCATACTCATGCTCAAAACAGAAAACAGAAACGTCAGCAAGAAATATATCTACTTTTCAACCACATCTAGTTGCTTGCATTTTTTTTACAACAGTTGCTAGAAATCTTAAAAAAATCAGAGCACCAAGAACCAGCCAATAGTTGTCTACCATCCACAATAGTCTGCCTCAACAATGAGAAACTTGTGTAACTAGTTTTTGTCACACTACTATTGTTGTCGCCTACCATATGCAAAGCAATAAAACACTGAATCCAAGCAATAAAAACTATTTTCTACTGCAACCCACTCACCTGTAGTTAAGTTGCAATTATGAAGGTTTTTTAGGAACAACTTCTCTTCTGGGGGTATGCCTTGGTGCGATCGCAAATATTTAGTCAATGAAGGTTTCTCAATCAATGGATGGTTATGCTCAGCAATAAAATAAGTGACCTCCCAACGGCCATCAATCAATTTTACTATCATCTTGGCTTTGCACCCAGTTTGTATTATCTTTTCTCTTTTCCGTTTCTTGCTCTTCTTCTTTTTGTCAGCATCATCATCAGCAAACACAATGACATTGTCTTCTCCATCATCAGCATTCCCACCTTCACAAGGATCTTCTAGCATTTCAACGCTAGTTGCAGTCACAGTACCATGGTCATCATTTTTGGGTTTGCGAAACTTGTTGCAAACAAACTGGTACTTGTCTATTTCGCTAGTAATAATAGACCGTTTGGAAGTGTTCATCTTGATTGAAAAACCCACATGCTGAGCATAAGCATTATAGTGTTCTCTTACACCTTGCAAAGTGTCAAACCTTGTACCTAATGAAGGTTACTTTGGCTAGACCACACTTCATCATCGTTATTAGCGTCTCCCCCTGCACCCTCACGCCCAGCAGTCCCACCTGTTGCACCCAAAGTATCTGTGTCATCAAGTGTGTGCTCTTCTGTGTGCATTGCTTGCATGCCAGGGTCAGCAACATTCTGCGTGGTTGGAGGGTTTGGAGATTTAGACACGAACTCATGGATATTGTTCAGTAGGGGTACCTTTTGCGTAGAAGGTTGTGTGCAGTACATGGGCTCAATGTTGCCCACTCCAACATTTGCTGGCAAGTCACAATTAAGGTCATCTGGCAATTCATTAAGGTCAATCATCTCCTGCATAATTGGCAAATAATAAACACACAAGTTAGAAGATGGAATCAACTACTGACCAAATAAGTAGGAATAATACATCAACATCAGGCAACAAAACCAATCAACACACAATGTCTTATTTCATATTTGCATGCACCAATCAATACAACAGAATCTGGCATGACAAATAACCGTTTTTCTTTTTTTTCAGGTGGAGAAATCAGGGTCAGGGGGAAAGAGGAGCAGATGAATGTTGAGTGGAAGTGTTATCAGAAGCACATAAGATGACAATTCCAGTGAATCTCTAGTTTCCAAATGTATTGGAAAGTGTTGAGAGATTTGTAGTAGTATAACTACTAAATGACTTGTTTTGTGCTTTTGTTCTTCAAATTATGACCAGTTCTGCTTTTTAATCATGGTGCTTCACCCCAGGTGTTTTCAATGTCATGAGCACAACCGTCCATGGTTTTCGCCTCGTTTTTTGCATTTCTTACACACTTGCAGGCTATTAGGGGTCGTGAGCTGGAGCAGCAGAAGGTGGCACCAACCACAAGCTCAAGGTACTGTTATCACAATCTTTCAACATATCATTTTTCATCATAGTTGGGCAGCACAAGCACAAGCAGAAGGTGACAAACAACAAACACTTTGCTCACCATGCACATTACTTTTTCCTAAGCACGAAACTCTTAGTTGCGCAGCACATACATAGTTGCCATCAGTAATGTGGCAACAGGTAGCAAGCCTGGACAGTCTTGAACTTGCTCATACTAACACATTTTTTATAGTTGCTTGCATTATTGGCAACAGTTGCCTACTCACCTGACACACACTTGCTTGAAACAAAGATGCTAGTAAGAACATGAACCTAGTTGCTTGCATTTTTAACAACAATTTCCCACCAACCTGACATGCTCTTTCCATGTTCTTTTTTTGCTCGAAACAGAGATGCTAGTCCAAATATTTTTCTAGTTGCTTACATTTTAAACAACAATTGCCTACCATCCTTAAATACTCTTGCTCAAAAAACGGAGATGCCAGTGAGAAAATCCTAAGAAATACATCTACTACATCGAGTTCTCCTTCAAGAATTAGAAAACTAATCTGTTTTTTTGCACTTTTTGTGTTCGTTTTCAATCTGTCCTACTTTTCTGTTGCCTACCATGTGCACCACTTCTTTTGCCCTAAACATGTTGAACTTGTTGCTCATGCTTTGCAATACATTTGCCTACTCATCACAGATCTCGTTGCTTACTTTTTTATCCTCTTTCTCCTTCTCTACAGAAAAACAACAGAGCATACAGAAGACTCATGTTGGACATATGGTAGGGGGTAGGGGAGGGGCAGGGGGTTGGGGGTGGAGGTTGGGGGAGATCCACCATGAAGAAAGAACAGGGAGAAGGGTAAAAAATCATACCTCTATTCACAGAAAACAATTGATCTTTCCGTTGATCTATTTCGAAGCTCTAGTGTTTCAGATCCATGGCGATCTGTAGGCAAGAGGGTTCCTTGGGGGAGAAGAAGGGGAGATATGGGGGAGCAGGTGGAGAGAAAGGTTCCTTGGGAGAGAAGGATGGGCAGAGAGGAGGGGGAGCACGTGATTGCGAGGGAGGGGCAGGTTGGAGGAGAGATGGTGGCCACCAGTCTCGTCCTCCCATCGCGGCGTGGGATCGCGCGCGTAGACACGGGGGACCAGACCTTTCCTTTTTTGCAAGGGGGACAAGAACTTTCCAAATCTGGCAGGTTGCCAGGGATACTTACCCAGCACTCAGTTGCTGCCTAGACGCGTCCAATTATAAAAGCAATAAAGCACCATTGATGTCAAAAAAAGAAGAGGCAATAAAGCTCCCAAGTGTCGCGTAAAAAAAACAGAATCCAGGTCGTGTGGAGTTGTGCGCACGTACGTCTACCCTATCTTTCTGTGCGTGCAGTGCAATATATATCGAATCCAACCGAACCGAACAATTCCTCTTCCGCAGCTTCTTCTTCTTCTTCTTGGGCACGCCAAACATGTTGCGGAAGGACGAGGTGGCCGCGATCCTTTCGGCCGGTGCTTTTGCCTGGGCGGTATGGAAGTTATACAGCGTCGAAGCCGATCTGCAGCCTCGGCCTCGTCTCCCCTACAGACTCAAGACCTTGGACGCCAGCAGTGCTGATCCGGTCATCGCCCGCGACAACGAGATCGACCGCGTCATCTGCATCCTCTGCCGCCGGACCAAGAACTGCGCGGCCCTCGTCGGAGCCGCGGGAGTCGGCAAGACGGCCATCGTCGAGGGCCTCGCCCAACGCATTGCCGCCGGGACGGTCCCCGACCTTCTCGTTGGAGCGCGCATCGGGGTGCTCGATGTCGGGGCGATGATCGCTGGGACCACCCTGCGCGGCATGTTCGAGCAGCGCTTGAAGGAGGCCATCAAGCAGGCCGAGGACGAAGGCGGTAAATTGATCCTCTTCATTGACGAGATGCACATGCTCATTGGCGCAGGCGATCGAAGCGGCACCGCGGACGCCGCCAACATCCTCAAGCCGGCGTTGGCCCGTGGTCGCCTCCGCTGCATTGGTGCTACCACCTCTCAGGAGTATTACAAGTACATTGAGCGAGATGCGGCGTTCGAGCGGCGGTTCCAAAAGGTTGAAATCGGGGAGCCGAGCATGCAAACGACCATTGCCATCCTGCGGGGGCTAAAGCAGAAGTACCAAGAGCACCATGGCGTGAAAATCGACGACGAGGCTCTTGTTGCCGCTGTAGAGCTTGCTGCCCGTTATATTACCGGTACGTTTGTTAAATCATCGAGAAATTATTTGATCTACTATTTTAAATTGGTGCATCTTAAAGAAAATTGTGAATTTTTTGTTCCAGGTCGCGTATTTCCTGATAAAGCAATTGATCTCATGGACGAGGCATGCACTGCGGTGAAGTTGCGTGTCAGCAAACTAAGAGAAATAAATGCACCGGGGGAGATACTTGTTGGTCCAGGCCATGTCACACAGGTCATTCCTAATCTCATGTCTCAGTAGCTTCTACTATTTCATATTATGCTCTTAGTTACCATTTTCTAATGTTGTTTCAAGATTGTGAGCCGGTGGACTGGAATTCCTATCACTACACTTGATCAAGAGGAGGAAAAACTGACTGGTCTAATAGATAGACTTCATGAGCGAGTAGTTGGTCAGAATGAAGCAGTTAGTTTGGTTGCACAAGCAGTGCTACGTTCTAGGGTCGGCATTGATAAAGCAGGTCAACCGATATGTTCTTTCCTCTTTTTGGGCTCGATTGGTGTTGGAAAGACAGAACTTGCTAAAGCTCTTGCCGAGAAGCTATTTAGTAATGAGAAAATGTTAGTTCATTTCGACATGTCTGAATATGCTGAGAGTGGATCTTTGTCGCGTCTCATTGGAGGACCTCGAAGGTTTGACTTGTAAACTTGTTGCAAGTGTATTCTTTTTTATGCTTCAGCATCATGTCTCACCTTTTCATTTAACTTCTGAAAGCTATGAAGAAGAGGGACAACTCACCGAGATAGTCAGGCGCCGGCCATATAGTGTTATCCTTTTTGACGAGGTGGATAAGGCAAATCCTTCAATACTCAAGGTTTTTGTTCAACTCCTCAATGATGGTATGTTGGTTGATGGCAAAGGACGAGATGTAGATTTCAAGAATACAATCATTATTATGAGCTCAAATCTTGGATCAGAGCACCTATCAGCTGAAGTGGCGATGGAAAATGCACGTGATCTTCTGATGAAAGAGGTATGTAAATCAGAACCATACTATCCCTTGTAAAGTCCTTAGTGATTGATCATCAGTAATACTTGTTCATGCAGACTGAGAAATGCTTCAAGCCTGATCTTATCAACAGATTAAGCGAGATTGCGATATTTGAGCCGCTTGCACGCAACGAATTGAGGGAAATTGTGAACATTCAAATGAAGAGTATTGTTGCTATGATGGCAAACAAGTGTGTTTCTCTATCCATGACAAATGCCGCCGTGGAAGTTATTTTGGCAGAATCACACGACATGGTAAGCATAGCTTCTTGCTACAATAACATCACAAGAAAGACGTAATATCTAGTTTTTAATGGAAAATGTTTATTTGAGCACTTGTTTGTATGAATTGGTAATCCATGCATCCTTCTTGAATGCATATAGGTGCACGGGGCGAGGCCTATAAAGATGTGGGTACGAAAGCATGTGACGACAATTCTTTCAAATATGTTAGTTAATGGAGAAGCATGTAAAGGCTCAACGATCTCCATAGATGCTAGTGACGATAAGAGGGGGTTGAAGTACCAAGTATTGAAGAACTAAGAGATGGTAGATCCATTTGGCCTTCTACAAGTTATGGTATAAACTTTGCTTCAAAAACAATTTGTTTTTGATAATACTCCTAGAAGAAAATAAGATGAAAACAAAGATTTACTTGCATATACTTATATACAGCAGTAGCAGATATGAAGGTTGTTGGGAAATTTTAGCATGGTCCCTTTTCACATAAGAGGTAAGAGTACATAATAGATCTGAGCTATTGATTTGATTATGTAGTGATGCGATTTGTCCAAGTATCATGAAGTTTCTCAACTCCTATACACAGGACCCCGCGATGTATTTATCGATATGTGCGAGAGCCAACTCTCATAGGTTACACTGTTACAGGTTGTTGATCGAGAGAATCGATCCAGAGAGAGATACACTTGAGGAATAGAGAGATAATATGATAAACAGGAAAATCTCCAACTACCCCTTAGTCTACACGTGATGACCACGGCCACAAAATGACTCATGACATACATACGTGAGTTACATAATATTTCCAACACTCTCGCTTAATCACAACTACAATAAGTTGAGATTACATCTAAATTCTTCAAAGCTTCTAGTAGGCAATGTTTTTGTGAATCCATCCGCAAGATGAAATCTGACCTCTAACTGTTAGCAGACAAATAAGTAACACCAAGGTTATCACATCATAGACAAGGAGGTCGTGTTTGCACAATTCTAAGTTCTTTCAATATATATTGGACCCAAATAACTAGCATTTGCTAATGCTTTGTTTTCCGCTTCTATACTTGACGTAGGAACTGTTGCATGTTTCTTTGCACACTAAGAGATTAAATTTGGTCCATAGAATATTGCAAACCCACCAGCGGACCTTCTATCATCCACACAGCCAGCCCAGTCAATATCAGAAAATGCACTGATAAGAGTAGATGATGATTTACTTAGTGTGAGACCAACAGCCAATGTGCTCTTCACATATCTCAAAATTCGTTTGGCTGCTATTCAATAAGATGTGGTGGGTGCATGAAGAAACTTACACATTTTATTAACTGCAAATGAAATGCCAAGTCTAGTAAGGGTCAAGTACTGAAGACCACAAACTATGCTTCTATGACTATTGATATCCTCCTGTCAGTGACAAAGGTTCTAAACTAGACAATTGTGTTGGTGAAGGTTTGCAGTTTTGCATGTCAATCCTGTTCAACAACTCAGTTTCTTAATTGGCTTGAGATAGATGAAGACCATTATTATATTTCTTAACCTTAGTGCCCAAAAAGAAATCCAAATCTCCCAAATCCTTTAGAAAAAGTTCAGAACCTAAATCCTTAAGCAACTTTGCTATTGCCTCATGATATGAACCAGTGACAATGATATCATCAACATATATGAAAATAAAAATGGATATTTGCAGTTTGGTATAGATAAATAGGGAGGTGTTAGATTTTAATGGAACATTCTCTTTTACACCAATGGCAATCTGGTTTTTGTTCATGCTTTACATCATTTGATAGGTCGTCTCCTTCCTTCCATATTGAGCATAGCTGCTGGCAATCAGTCTTAACAATTATGTTCTGAAAACCCCTCTCCATTGCCAAAACCATTGCATCCCAACAGGCTAAAGTTTCAATCATCAGTGGATCAGATATATTTGAGTATTTGGTGCTCCTTTGCTTGGACAAAACTGCCAGCATTATCACGGAGAATAATACCTGCTCCCGCTCATCCCTGCATCACTCCTACTGCACCGTCCACATTCAGTTTGATGCATCCTTCCACTTGAGGTACCCACCGTTGTCCCGTTTTTGCTCCGGTGCTCCCCCTGGACTGAACGGTCGGCGCGTGAAACATAAGGACGGCTGAGATCTGTCAAAAACGATTCATGAAGAAGGGCACGATTGTCTTTTTATGCCCGCGTAGAGCCCTGTACAAGCCCGCACCGGCCCGATTACTTTTGTACGCTGAGGGTATACATGTATTATATGTGGGCATTTGGTTTTCCCTTGTCACGCGCCCCTTGTCACGTGCGGCGGTCGTAGGCTAACCACGGGCCACGCCACACACGAAAAATTCCAAAAACATCCCATCCTATAAGAGGGGGGGGGACCACCACTGGCCGCATCCCCCCACCATTTCCCCCCCCCCCAAATCGGCTCACTCCCTCCCTCCTTGGCGCATCGTCCCCCCTCGTCTCCGTCGCCCCGCCACCGCACCTACTCCGCCTCCCTCTCTCCGACGGGTTCTCTCAGGCTTCGATGGAGCAAGGTCATGGCGCTACCGCCGCTGCGCACGGAGATGTGGTCGAGGGCGCGGAGACCGCGGGAGATGCCGTCCAAGAAGTGGCCGCCATCAGCGGTGCGGGAGATGCTGCACCCGTAGTCGCTGGATCGGTCCCTGCGGCGGCGGATCTGGTGGCGCAGGGGGTGGTGGGCTCGGACTCCGTCGTGCCGGACGTGGTGGTGACGGCGTCTGGTGGCACACTAGATGTAGGTGCGGAGACGAGCGACAATAAGGTGGTGGATGTGGTAATGCTTCTCGTTCCCCTCCTTTCATAGTTGTAGTTGATAAGCAGAAGATTTAGTAGATAGGGTTTTTTATAGTAGATTTGTGATTGAATGCGGCACCCCTTCTGCTTGTTAGGGTTTTTTGATTGACTGGGGAACCCCATTTCAGAGTTAGAGTTTTTTGTAGTTGATTCGTGCTTGAATGATAAAGAGATCATAATGAGAGTTAGGTTATTTATATTAGAATCTGGATTGCCGCATGTGCTCAGATTTTGTTCTGTGTTGTATATGTTGTTAGATTTGTTGTGCATATTCCCTCAGTGGGCCACGACAGTGGCTGAGCAGCCACCTAGTGTATTAAAGTTGATATTGTACAAATGAGGTTAAAATCCTACTTCCTTCATTTGAAGTCTATCAATTAATTGTTGAAATGAACACAATATGTTTAACTAGTGCGCAATTTCAAAATAGTTAGGAGCTTCACTTCATTATCCATAAACTAAAATTGTAGGTAGGTTTATTTTTGATCTGTAGGATTGTTGTACTTATAAAGTAAACCATAAGTAGGTTTTCTAGACATGCAACTATGCTTGACCAAGTCATATTAAATTTATGTTGCATAACTCCATGCATGAATGTCATATGAAATAGTTTCACACCTAGCACCAAAAATTGCACAAAGATTCCCTTTTCTGAAGCTCATGGCATTACAATATACCATCCAATATAAGGTTCAGAGAATAGGGCAGCTGATGCACCACTATGTACATTACATGAGCCAGATGAGTAAATGCAATTACTTGTTGTCAACCACGATGGCTCACCGATATAGTTGCAGGGTACATCAAAGAACGTACTACCTCCATTGGCAGACCTGAGCACTCACAAGATTAGTGTTGGTGCCCAGTCTGGCATTATAGTTTGAAGGACCATAGTCAGCATGATCTAAAATTTTAGTTTGACCAAGCTATCATTGTAGAATGCTTGACCATCTCTCCTCAAACATGGCCGTGGACGTGCTGTAGTACAGAAGAGTTCGGAACTCCTTCAAGGACTGGTGACTGAGGTGAATCTTCATATTTTTTTCTATATGCCACGTACATATACGGTGCCACACGTCTGGCAAGACTTCATGAATTGCCTTGATCATCGCAGCGTCGGTGTCTGTGATTACACTCTTCGGCATCTTTTGACACATGGACCTCAAAAAAGTCTGCAGCAGCCACATGTATGTTTGTTCGGTCTCATCCGAAACTATGGCACAACCAAAAACAGTGGTCTTCCGGTGATTGTTAAGACCAACAAAAGGTATGAATGGCATACCATAGCGGTTCATCTTCTACGTGCTGTCAAATACAAGCACGTCGTCGAAGTCCTCATAGTCATGACGAGACTGAGAGTCACACCAGAACACTTATTCAAGTGTCCTTCCATATCTAGCTTGTACTCGGAAAAGAAGCTAGGATCCCTCTGTTTCCTATTGGCCATGATGCCAATGGCTGTAGCAGCATCACCTTTTGAAAGCAGCTTCCTCTTCTCCCTAGCACGAAGGTTGTATATTCCACGCCTGGTAAAACCAACTCCGCCGTACCATACATGTTTGCTGATGAAGGAATCCATCTGTCGTGAGTTCTAATCCCTGCAACTCCCATGGACATTATCTCATGCTTCTGCTACTCTTTGATTTTTCTGTGGGACCAAAGAAAAGGTACCTCGTTCGGTCCTGCCAAACATATGGCTATGCTTGTCCTCAAAACTTTCAACATACCAAACCCCACGCTTTTGGTCAAGCTTGACGGTCAGGTGTGCTTTGCAAAAGCAGCGTGTCTCGGCTCTGAGCCTACGGCTGTGTTCTTCCTCGGTTAGCAACTTGCTGTCACGTTTCCCTTGTTTGGAACAAAGAAACCGCCTATAACGCATATGATGTGACTCGGTTTTGCTATACCTAACATTATTCTTTCTAATGCTGAAACCATTAACTCTAGCATGGCTGTTGTAGAAATCATACGCAGCATCGTGAGACATAAAAGTCATTTCCATTATCTGCATGAACATGTCCCTCTTATCATCTGCACTGGCAGTATCTTGGACATTCTTTGCCCCATCATCTTCCGTCACCTACACAATCAAAACATAGCCATGAAAACAGTTTTCTATGGTTTAACATTACTTCCATAGAACATTGATTACACAAATACCTCACTCATGATGACCGACGACTGTGAATCCCCAGAATCAGTTGCATCTAATGATTCATCGTTAAGGCCTGTCTCCGTGTCGGATTCACCGTAATAGTCGTATGCATTATGACATTCGGAAATGAACTGAAGAATACAACACAAATACATAGTTACTTATCATATAATATTCCAGAATGAATTCAATTTGCATGCCTGACTAATGTAATCTTCATTCGAGAGCTCCGAATTGTGTTCCTGACCATCATCATGCTCATCCATCTATAAATTTTCAACACAAAAATATAATGTTGTCGGATGGCACCAAAAAATTATAGCTTGATAATGCCACTCACATTTAAATCTTCCCATTCGTTCCCATTCTCTGACTGATCTCCAAGATCTGAATATTCATCATCTGACGAATCTTCTATCCAGTCTTTCATCAGTTCTCCAAACTCCATGTCTACCATCATATCAGTTAACTCCTCGTCCGCCATTTCATACAACAAATAATATGTATCAACACATGTCAAAACATTATCAATGAAGAAATATACAACACATAGAAAACACGATCACGGATGTTATGTAAACAACCCCAACCGAGGTCGTTCAGATCTGCCAAACCAAGTCAGGAAGATGGCCACGGCACCCGTCGTGATCACTTTCGATCGCGAGGAGCAGCACTACAAAACCTAGCTAGATCCATGATTACCTCTGCCGCCGGATACCTAGGTTAGCCGCCACTTCAAATAACGATAGTCCTGGTGGACACAGCCGACGGCAACCGACGCTACATGAACCCTACACTGAAGAAACCCAGATCACGAAGAGCAGCACTACCGGAACAAGATCCATGATCGCATGCGCCGTTGGGTAGGTAGGTTACCCGCCCCGCTAGGTTAACCACTACCTCTGACAGCGGCAGTTCGTTCGATGTTGCCGCGAGCGAGACTAGAGGGGTGCGGGGGGATGCGGGATGCGGTACCTATGAGCGCTGGAGATTCACGACAGTGCCACGCCCGCTATCCGACAAGATCGTCGGTAACGAGATAGCCGCCGCTGGAGCAGGGCCGTCCCACAGATATACAGGGCCCGGGGCGAGACAAGAATAAGGGGCCCTTCTTGAAAAATAAAAGCTCAGTTTTTGTTTTCAAAAGCAATGTAATATGGATATCCAGTATATAGCATAGATTAGTGATCTTTCGACTCTAAGACTGGCAGTACCACTATTTATCGATCAAGAGAAATGCATCGGGATAGTAATGAAATAATATAGCTCGACAAAATATCGATTTCCTAATTGTCAATAGAGACATCAATTTTTTGGCACAACAAATGACCTTGTAAAAACTGGTTGCTACTTAATCATATGTGTTACCATGAGATATAAAATTAATGCATCAACTTACATTTGTTCTGGATCCTCCCCCAATCTGCCATGTTCTTCACCCCAAAATTCGTCACCCGAATAATAATTCACCTCTTCCAAACTATCCTACATAAGGCATAGCAAAGCAAACTGTGTATTTCATGTCAATACTATGATGACCAATGGAGATTCCCTCGAAGAATTCTAGTTTTGAAAAAGTTAACAGTAATTGTCCCTTTTGAGATTATACTACTAGACAAATAATTTCTTCAAGACAAGTCAGTAAACAAGCTGCACAAAAAATGGTTAATACAGGGATCAAAAGCACCTGGATATTGATTGATGTGGATGTAGAAGGCTTGATCCGTACGCCGCAGTAGTCAGCACGAACAAAGAAGACGACACCATGAAGTGGATAAAATTTCTCCCTTCTCCTAGACTACTCCTGAGCCCTCTCACATTTGGATCCAATGAAGAGTGGAAGAAGATCCATGGAGATGTAGCGGATGTGCGACGTTTGAATCATGCGCAGAGCTATTATCAAAGAATCTTTGAATTGAAGAAGGAGATTACAGGAAAGAAGAACATGTACTTTCCTGGTCTCTCCAAAGTCTAGGAAACGGCCAGAGCGTTTTTTTTTTTTTGAAACGCGGCCAGAGCGTTGAGAAAGGAAGGAGAGCTGATTGGGGAATGATTTGCGCCGTGGCTATTCATTAATGACTAGCCACGAATCGGAGCGGGGACGCCGTGTCCGGGATTTGGCGAAGCAGAGGAGTCGCGGGTCTGGCGTCCAGTGCAAACAGATTGATTATGGATCAATTCCTTCGTCAGGTTTGCCTAATGGGCTTTTCCTTGCACGGTTCCTTGGACATTGTTTTTTTTTCATGTATTTTCTTTGGGCTCCATGAAGGTATACTATCTGGGCCGGGGCCCGTGCCTCCTCGGGGCCCAGGGCGGGCGCCCCGTTTGCCCGGCCTATGGGCCGGGCCTGCGCTGGAGATCTACTGCGTGAATGCTCGCGAGATTGATGGAGCTGCGTGAATGATTGAATCTAGCAGGTCCTACATGGTCGTCGTATCATGTGATGTCTTTTTTTGGACCAGGGTACTGTACTATACGGTCTGGGTTGTACAGGACTAGACATGGCTTGGATCTGGGCTACACCGGGCCAGGAAAAAGACAAACTCGTGGGGACAGAAATACCCCTCGGAAATTAGCTTAGGGGGGAGCACCGGAGCAGGGCTCCCGTTGTCTATGTCTCCAACACGGCAACAACCGGCGTTGGGACAACTAGCGAAGCAATCAGCTCTTTTTAATCAAATTCATTGCTCCCTGCGGCTGATATGAAATCTCCTCATGGGCATATTTATTTCTGTTGGACCATATAACCCACATAACTGATACTGCTACTGCCGCTTTTTCCTTGCTAATAAACCCTGGGTCTAGCAGATCTTGGGACCATGTGGCCGGATGCAGTTTAGGCAGCTTGAGCTAAAAAAACTCCCAGGCTTCGTTCCAGAACATAACTGCATGATGACACCGTACTAAGACATGGAATAAGGATTCCTTCTCATGACCACACATCGGACAGTGTGCCAACTCCATCACATGCCACCTCTTCAATTCTTCATAAGATGGAAGCAAATTCTTCAGGACACGCCATCAGAATACACGGATTTTTGGTTGGACTCGTAGCTTCCACAATGCCTTCCATGTTTCCTCCCCTCCTGACGAAGTACTCGGTGTCGCAACAGCCCCGTTCTTTTTCCCCATCATCATTTGATATGCAGACCGGACTGTGAACAATCCAGAGCATTCAGCAGACCAGGCCCAGAAATCAGTCATTGACATCCTTGGCCTTGGCAAATTCAAATTGCCACAGCATCCGGCGGTATGAAGATGCTCTTGACTAACTGTTCATTCCAATCACCTGTATCCTCTTCCAGAAGATCACACACGAGCTGCACCGGTGTATCTATCATCCGACATGGCGGTTTGAAATATTGAGTTCCCACTATCCAATTATCATGCCAGACCTCAGTGGAGCGACCATCTCCTATCCTCATAATTAACCCCTCCTTGAGCACCTTCCTCCCCTGAATAATAGCTCTCCACCTGGGCGAGGCACTCGTCGGGCACCCTGCCTCGAGGAAGTTCCCATCAGGGTAATATATAACGGGCCCTTAAGACACTAGCACATAAGCTTTCAGGTTGATCAAGTAACCTCCATGCCTGTTTAACGGTAGGAAAGGTGACGGGATGTTGAGTTTTGTTGGCGCAGCTCCACCTAGCACTAGTTTTTTGGGCGCTCAACACCCCCTCACGTCTAGGCTTATTTAGCTCTTAGACGTGGGATTTATGTAGGCCGCAGATACCATATTAAATTCATACTTCAGCCCACTCATCCAGAAGTCCGAACTGACAAAAAGAGGCGGGCAATATACTTCAACAGCCTATGCCCAAATGCACCCCCTTTCCCATTCACACGATCTCCACGCCCTGCACTCTGCGGCGGCGCGCACGCACTCGCACTATGCGTCTCACTCCAGCGCCCGACGCGGTCTCTTCTTCCTGTATTTCGCCAACTAACACCCACACACGTGCACACAAGCGCTCACACACACACACACACACACACACACACACACACACACGTCCGACCCAGACCGCACTGCACGCCGATCGCCACCGGGCCGGCCACGTTATTGCTGACATTCACCCCCTAAGTCGTGGCCTAGAGGAGTGCTGGCTCTTCACGTCGGCAAGAAGAGCTTCCTCCGCCGCCGTTACCTTCCTAGACTTCGTGCAATCATGCCGGAAGTGTGGTCGATGCCCGCAGTTGCAGTAGCGGCCGCACCGCTAACCGCCATTGCCCGAAGTTGTGTTGTTGCCTCCGTCGTCGCCCGATGCGCATCCCTGCTACCAGGGGCGGATCTGGGCCCCAGGCCCCCAGGGCCCAGGGCCGGGGCGTGGCATTTTTTAGTTATTACCTGTGCATGTTTTTGAAATGGGCCTAGGGCTTAGCCCAACACACATCCAGCCATCCAGGGCACAGGCCAGGTTCTCCATCTTCCCACTGTTCGCACCGACACCCAGAGCCCCAGACCTAGCAAGTAGTGACGCACCGACGCAGGCAGCCGCCGCCGCCGCCGCCTGCCCGCCGGAGACTCCCCTCCGCTCCGGCGCTCTTTGCTCGCCTACTCCACCGCTCCCCACCTGCTCACCTACTCCGCGCCTCCACTTGCTCCGCCGCCTGCCCGCGCCCTCCGCCGCTCGCCCAACCTGGGCTCGTCCCCTGCTGCTCCGGCCTCCGGTTCTCGCCGGCTCGCCGCCTCGACCTCTCCTGGTTTCACGCGGCCACGCCATCTTCCCTCTGCTGTCTTCTAAATGCTGCCCAGAGTTGGTATGCCTGTTGTCTGTTGATACAAATTTCAAAGGTCAAACATTTTTTTATCTGCAATCTTCTTACGGAGTTGGTTGCTGCTGCTGTCAAACATTCAATTTCACTTATATGAATGTGAATACTGTTGTTGCTACTGTTAATGTCAATTTCATTTTCATTTTATAGAAACAAAATATGAAGAGATATTTTTTCAATGTGAATCATCGCCACTTTCATATTCATTCCCATCGCCACAGATTTTTTGCGAGCGGGAATCGCTCGCTCCGGATCGAACTACGATCGAGTCGTTCGTATCTATTGCAAAAGTAGGAACGTTCGGAAAATAAAATTGCCGTCCATATGTAAATATGATTTCCTGCCAACCAAGTGGTCATAAATTTTAAAAAAATTAGAGAAAATTCTTTGAAAAAGAGATCCTTTCAAGCTAAATGGTTGGAGAAGCATTCCGATTTGTTGGAATGTAGTGTTGCTAAGGAGGCGGCCTTTTGTTTCTATTGCTTTCTTTTTGAGCAACCTAGAGCAGAAAACTATTATATATTGAGCGAGAAATATTTGCAAAGGTTGATGATAATGCTATTATATATCGTTTTCAATCCTATAGATCTTGCAAAGAAATTTTACCTTGTCGTGGTAGTAAGTTTTCAACTCCGTACAATGTTAATTGTTTCACTTGATAATTATGTCTTCTCTTATGAAATTTTGCTTTTCATTTCTCTAAGGTGTTGGCTCTTCGTCCACCGTGGATCAAGTTATGGAAGACACTGATGAAGCAAGCCATTGATTTGGTACTCTTTTTATTGCACATACTGTTCGTAGTTTTTGTCATCTTTTTATCTATTTTGTTGTATCTTTAAGCATTGAGTTTAAATTATAAATTATTGGTGCAATTGAGACACATTGAGGTAGCTATAGTTTGATGGATATTAAGTTTTTCTCTCGCGACAAAGAAAATTTTTGGGGCCCGGGGCTTGCTCGATTCCTGGATCCGCCACTGCCTGCTACCGTTGTTGCACTGCCCACTGAGCCGCTCTGAGCAGCAGCTGCCCGTCCGCCCGCTAGCCACCGGCCTGCACGCGCCCATGCGTCCTCTCCTCGAAGGCCTTCAGCCCGTCGAGGGCCTCCTCGAACGGCGTTTCCTCGACGTCCTAAAACTGCTCGATGCCGGCCACCGCGGCGTACAGCCTGTCCGGCACCGTGCCGAGGAGTTTCTTGACCATCGTCGCTTTGTCGAGAGTTGCCCCGAGGGCGGAGTACCTCGCCGCCATGCTGCTGACCTTGTTGGTGTACGCATATAGCTCGTCGCCGTCGTCCATCCGAAGATGATTAAACTCATCGCGCAGCCTTCACGTGATCGGTGTCGATAAAACACACTTTAAGGGAGTCCCGTTCCTCCTTCGCCGTGGGCTTCGTCACCACCTACAACAATACTTCCTCCGACAGTTCGCCCAGAAGCAGTGCCCATGCCGTCCTGCTCTTGCTGGCTTCGATCGCCGCGCCCTCTGCCAGTGCAACCACACACCACAGCCCCTGGGCATCGAGGATTGCTTCCACCTTGATCGCCAAGGAGGTATAGTTCATCGGCGTCAGCGGCGGAACCGGCAACGACAGCGCGCCACCACCGCCATCTCCATATGGGACCACGGACATCCCGCGATTGCCCCCTGCAACCTGTGCTCTGATGCCAATTGTTGGTGCATGGACAACGATCACCGGAGACACGACAAGAGAGGAAGAAGGTGGACACAGAAGTTTTACGGGCACACAAACACCTAGCCGCACGTACGGCTTTTTCTGTTTTTCTCCTCGAGTGCGAACTCGATCACCGCAACTCGATACACCGGCGGGACTGGGGCTTTATACTCGCGGGCACAGACATGCCGACACACGCCCAAACACACCCCCACTCACACAATCTCCACGCCCCGCACTCTGCGGCTCACGTGCTCAACGCGCACGCACGCGCACTACGCCGCTCACTCCACACAAGCGCCAACTAACACCCACACAAGCGCTGACACACACATACACACACACGCACCCGTCTCTGACCCAGACAGCACCAGGCGCACATGCACGCCGGTCGCCACCGGGCCGGACACGGCTTATTGCTGACAGGTTTGACTCCAACTCAGGTCGGCGTCTGAGACGAAACAAACTGGAAATTGCAGTGTGTCTAATCAGGATCGTGGATTGATTCTAAGTATAAAGATCAAAGACTTAAAGAAACCTCATAGTTTTAAATAGCCCTAATCCTCTTAGCTGCGGTCCTCTTCTAGACGGTATACTGCGCTATAGCGCGCTATTTAAAATGTTTGTTCATGTATTTGGATCGAAGTCTCTTAACACAAGACCTCTACGTAAACGATATAGCATGCTATAGTATTTAAAACCAAGAAAAAATATGACAAAAATGGACCAAACCACCCTTTACTAGTAGCTATAGTCAATTGCCGTTTTCCAAAAAGAAAACATTTTGTACAAAGCAAAAAAAAATTGAATTCTTTTGTATGCCCGCGCGCGCGCACACACACACACACTTGTATACTACATGTGTGTAAACTGCCGCAACGTTTTACTATCAGATGTGGCGTACAAATAAAAGACAATTATGTATTTTCAAACGGGCCGTTTTTTTTTCTGTTTTTGAGCCGAAATTGTTTTTCTATGGCTTATAAGTTACGTTTTTTCTGGAACAAAATTTCATGGGTCTGTAGTGAACACATACAAGTTTTCACAGATTTTTGTTCATATTTTTTTGAAACTTCTAAATATGGTTTTTTATTTTTTTATTCAAAAGATGGACACCATGGTGCCCATTCATTATAACGTCGCACTCGTATAGTATATGTGTAGATATAGATATAGATTAGGTGAGTTTTTTTATTGCAAGAGTTTGATTTGCATATTGTTGATAGAAAGCGGGCTGAAAATCTTGTTGTAGATAATTTGTCTAGGATGAAAAATATTCTTGATGACCCAATACCTGTGAATGATAGTTTTCTCGATGAGCAATTAGCTTTTATAAATGCTTCTACTTCTCGAGAAAAATATTGGTATGCAGATTAGTATATACGACATAATTACACATATCAACAAAAGAAGAACTTCTTCTTTGATTTAAGATATTACTTTTGGGATGACCAGCATTTTTATAAAGGAGTAGATTGTGTTATTAGAGTTGTTAACATGAGCATGAGCATGAACATATCCTAAGGAAGTGCCACTTTGAGGCATATGAAGGACACCATGCGGGAGATAGAAGTGCACATAAGGTATTGCAATTTGAATTTTCGCTGGGCTACTCTCTTCAAGGATGCACGTAAGTTTGTCGTCTCTTATGATGAATATCAAAAATTGGTAATATTAATAGACATCAAGAAATGCCTATGAATTATTCACTTTTTATTGAACCATTTAATGTCCGAGGCTTTGATTATATGAGACATTTTTCTTCCTGTAATGGATATACTCATATTTTAGTTGTTGTTGGTTATGTTACTAAGTTGGTAGAAGCTGTTCCAACTAGCTAGTAATGTTGATCACAACACAACTTTTAAAATGCTTAAAGAAGTTATCTTTTCGAGGTTCAAAGTCCCTAGATATTTATTGACTGGAGGTGGTTCACATTTTATTCATGCTGCATTTCGTAAAATCTTAACCAAGTATGATGTAAACCACAAAATTGCATCACCTTATCATCCTCAGTCTAGGGGCAAGAATTGAGTAATAGAGAAATGAAATTAATCTTGCAAAAGACTATTAACAGATCCATGAAGAATTGAAAAAACTTAATGATGCACTTTGGGCATACAGGACTGCGTATATGAATCCTATGAGTATGTCCCCGTATTAGATGGTTTATGGAAAAGCATGTGACTTACTCTTGAGTTAGAATACAAAATTTATTAAGAAATTAAAGAGCTTAATTATAATTTGAATATTGCCGGTGAAAGGAGATTATTTGATATTAGTTCTTTGGATGAGGTGAGAAAGCAAGCATATGAAAGTGTCAAGTTAAAAGATGGCATATAAAAGAATTCACAAACGAGAATTTAATATCCATGACCAAGTTATTTTGTACAATTTTCGTCTTAGATTTTTTGCAAGTAAACTTCCCTCCAAATGGGAAGGCCCCTCAAGAACGTTCATACATTATAAGAACTATTTTCGTCTTGTCCTTTGCTATAAAAATGATTGAGCCAACTTGCTGCACCTTTATTACTCTTGTTACTTGCTACTTGTTACGAATTATCTTGCTACCTGAAAGTAATACTAATCCCCAGGTGGTTTTGGTAATTCATAACAACATATAGCTCATTCAACTAATATCCATTCAAGTTAAATGTTTCAGAAAATTCAATGATTGGCACGGCATGCACTAGAGATGTGGACCCCTCAAAACGCTAAGGACAAAGATTGGAAAAGACTCAAGACTCTTCATTTTTATTTTAGTGATCCAAGATCACATTGAGTGCATAGGAATGCCAATACTATTAAAAGGGGGTGAGGTGTTGCTGAATGGTCTACTTGCTCAAAGTGCTTAGTGCTATTGCTCCAAAACCCTCAACCACTTTATCATTTCTATATATGTCCAAAACCTAAAGTCAAACTCGGCCCCACCAATTTGATCTATCAGGCGCCACCGAGTTCATTTGACATAGCCATAGCCAGAAACCCTAATCAATGCGGTCACACCGATACGGCTCTCGGTCTCACCGAGATGGCTTTGCAAACTCTCTATTTCCCTTCATAACATTTCGGTCTAACCGAATGAGCGATCGGTCCCATCAAGTTCGCATTGCAAACTCTCTGTTTCCTTTTCGTAACATTTCGGAACCACGCCAAAAATTTCCGTGTCTACATTGTGTTTGCCTTCTCCAAGCCCTTCCCTTTACCTTCATATGCAATGTTTTACTTTCCACTGCTACACTCTTTGAATTGCATGTGTAGGTTGATTGCTTGACTTGTGCTAAGTTGCTAAAATCTGCCAAGACTTAAAATTGGGAAAAGGCTAGATTTTTATTAGGTCAGGTAGTCTAATCACCCCCCTCTAGACCTACTTTCGATCCTGTAAGTGGTATCAGAGCTTCGGTCTCCATTTGCATTGATTTCCATAGCTTTTGGTGATCATAGCCTTGATTTCACAACGTAGGAGAGTATGGCGTCTACGAGGGAAATTACCACCGTAGATGTCCTTACTTTGATGGTACTAACTTTCCTATTTTGAAGCATAAGATGAAAATGCATATTCTTGGACATAACCCCGCCGTTTGGGCTATTCTGTGTACTGGTTTGCAAGATGAATTCTTTGAGGATGGAAGAGAACCAAATTGTGAAGCAACTGCGATATCCTCTTCAATGGATTGTGCCCTGAAGAATTCAACAAAATCAGCCGTCTTGAGAATGCAAACGAAATTTGGGATACTTTTCTTGATATGCACGTAGGTACCGAGTCCTTCAAGGAATCCAAATTGGATGTGCTTCAAAGTCAACTTGACAAGTTCAAAATGAAGGGTGGTGAAGGAGTTGCTGAAATGTACTCTAGGCTTGCTCTCATCACAAATGAGATTGTCGGCTTAGGAAGCAAAGAGATGACCGACAAATTCATCATCAAGAAGATCCTAAGACCCTTGGATGGAAAATATGATACCATGTCCACCTTGATCCAAATGATGCCCAGTTACAAAGATCTCAAGCCAACGAAAGCCATTGGAATAATTGTTTCTCACGAGATGTCACTAAAGGATAAGGAAGAGCTTCACAACAAGTCTAGTGGTGCTTATAAAGCTTCATGTGATGCTCCTGCCACATCAAGCGAGAAACAAGTCTTCAATGAAGAATTGAGCTTAATGGTGAAGAACTTCAAGAAATTCTACAAGAGTAGAAGCAAAAAGAGATGCTCCAAGTCAAGGTCGTAAAATGACGAACGATCTTCTAGTCGCGATTACAATTGCTACAATTGTGGAAGACCCGGACACTACTCCAATGAGTGTACGGCTCTCTACAATAGAAAAGAAGACTCGCCTAAAAGGAGAAGTAAAAGAGATGAATCACCTCCAAGAGAGAGAAGGATTAGAGATGTCGTTATGAACGAAGACCCTCTCGTAGAAGCTAGGGTTCGGGAAGGAAGGATAAGTCATCAAAGAGATACACAAGACGAAGACATCAAGCTCATGTTGGTGAATGGGTATCCGGTTCCGACTCCGACAACTACTCCGAGAGAAATTATCAACCCGACTCTGAATATACTCAAGATGAAGGTGTTGCCAGTCTTGCACTTTTGTCAACCAACTCCTATGACATATTTGACTCACCAAATGAAGGAATTGGAAGATGCTTCATGGCTAAAGGCCCTAGGGTATCACACCACCAGTATATTGATTTCAATAGTGATGAAGATGATTTGCTAGGTGATGATGATTTGCTTGTTGACAATGCTAGTAATGAAAACTATGATGAAATTGCTATTAATCATGCTAGTCAAGATGCAACGAATGATAATGATAAGAAGGAGATTGAGCGTCTAACTAAAGAACTAAACACTCTTAAGTTACCACTACTAGGGAAAAGCCTATACACAGAATCTTATCTGCAGCGCGCTTCAAAATACCACGCTATCGCTACTTAGCAGCAGCGGCAGTAATATAAACGCGCCATCGACTTGGAAGTAGCAAGATGCGCTTTGAGGTATACAGCGCTCTCGCTATAGTTGCTATGACCTTGGCCCTCCGCTAGCTATAGCAAGATGGCGCGTTACATCGAGAGCGCCATCACTATTTATGTTAGTATGTGGCGCTTTTGCCAAACGCTACAACTATCCCTACCTTACCCCCTGCCCGCCTGCCTGGTTCCCTCTCTCTGCTTCCTCCCCAATTCCCGACCCGCCTGCCACCACCGCCTCTCCCCGACCCGCCTCCGCCATCTCCACCGACCCGCCTCGCCGCGCCTCGGTGCCGCCGTCTCCCGACCCGCCTCGCCGCCGTCTCCCCGACCCGCCTCGCCCGTCTCCCTGACCCGGCCGCCTGCCGCCGTCTCCCCTACCCGGCCGCCTCGCGCGCCTCGGTGCCGCCGCCTCCCCGACCCCATCTCTCTCCCCGCCCTCTGTAAGCACTCTCCCCTTCCGATCCCTCTCTCCCCTTCTGATCCCTCTTCTCTGCTTAGTATGAACCCTAGGTATTTAGTGCTAGTTAGTATGAACCCTAGGCTATTTTTAGTGCTAGTTAGTTAATTACTTAGATGGTAATTAGGGCAGTAGTTCTTAGGTACTAATTAGTTAGTAAGAATTAGGTACTAATTAGGTACTAGAATATTTTTATTTATAGTATTATTTTTAGTAAGAACTAGTTGAATTAATAGAACTAGTTAGTAAGAACTTGTTTCTATTTTTTAGTTAAAAGCAATTTTTCCCGCCTCGACGTGGACGATGCCTATCCCGCATCCTCGCTGCCGAGTCGGCGGAGGATTTACACCGCTTGACCAGATCGGCCATGTTGGGACCTGGCTCCGCCGGTGGTACTGGAGGCGCTACCTACCGGGGCGCAGGTTGGTGAGGAGCCACCTGTCGTTGACCAACCTTGCTTGGTGGCGGTCGCGTGGGCGATGACAATCCAGAGGCTCGAGGACTCCGGAGGTGGTGCGCCACCGTGTCGATGAGGAGGACGCGCCGTCCGTCGCTACTTGTTTGCGTTGGAGCACGTGCCGTTCTCCAATACCGGCAGGTTCTTCGGGATCTCACCGAGCTATGATCCCGTGATGGTGCCTTCTCTGTGGTGTCCACCGCCGCCGATCTGCTGTCGTGTGCTAGAGTTTTAGTTGTATTAGTGATGTTATATGTATGACACTATTCGTGATGTATTAGTGACAATATTTTGAAATGCATGAGATGATCTACTTTTGCTTATTGAATGCATGCTAATTTGAGTCCTATAAGATATTTTGAAATGTATATCTTGTGTTGCTCAATATCCAAGTGGCGGTCATGTTTGCAGGTTACACCTCCGAGTGGCCTATGTTTTGCCGGAGTGTTGATTCATTTCCGCTCCGGCAAATTTCAGCGCCGATATGTCCTATTTTAGCAAAGGTCATGCCGGATTTTTCCGTGAATTTTGGCATGACTTGTGCTAGAATATATATGTAGGAAATATCGAGTGCCCCGGATTTGTGTGTTCAGATCTTGGTAGTTGTCTTGATCGATTTTCAATTAATGTTTTAACTATGAACATAGGAAATGTCCGACGACGAGAAGGATTTCGGTATTTGCAAATACTGCGAAGACGAAGCGCTGCTCTGTCGACGGAATCTTCCTAGATGATGATAGGCGCTTCAGCATCAAGCTGGACGTGAACTTCAAGTGGATACTGATGAAGTCACAACAACAAGTCTTTTTTCGTAATTAAGCATGACATCTGCTTTCATTTGCTTCAACTTATATTTTTTACTATTCTACTAGCGTATCCCCGCCATGCAAGAGTTTTTGTATTGGATAAGATAGGTTTCAGTCATAGTATGGAGGAAAAGAAAGTTTACTTGAAGACCGAGCATGGTTATATTTTCCATGCGGTTATACAATTCAGACGACTACACCTATTTTGGATGCAAAACATGGCGAGCACTATGCAAGACTTATGCATTTGAGCCTGGTATGGTTATCACCTTTGATATTCGTCCTAAGATGATATTGAAGGTAATACCGACATCTGGGTCAATGTGCAAATGCCTCCAGTTATACCATTATGTAAGTTTCTCAACCATATTTATGTCTTTGATATTGTTTATTCAAAATTAATTGACAACTAACTTGTATTGTCAGCTTATTTCCGTGCAAGCAAACATGTCCAGCACTTGGTAGACAGGACCGTATACTGTCCTGGGGCTGAACTCAACTGCAAGGAGCTCAGTCATTATGTTTCATGGCTTGAGGATCTTGATACTGTCAAGACAAATTGTCTTCGTGCATTTAGAAATCTTAGTACTGAAAATGTGCGACCCATAGTGTTCATAATGAACTACGGTCACATCCATTTAGGAAGGATGGTAAGATTTTTACTTTTTATCCTCATTGCATCTTTTCCATACATTATTTTTGAAGCTAAACTTCATTGCTAAGTATGTTACCATACGATGTTCTTCAACAGGGACTCCCGATGAATGTTGTGCCTTATGGGATCGAGACTAAAGGTGTCATGAGTATTGTCAACTTACGGCCAAGATATCCTACAGCTTACTTTAGTGCATTCAAGATTAGCGACGGATGCTTAATAGTGCAAGACTGGACCAAATATTTGTTGGGGGAGCGCAGAGAAGTACTAGGGAGCAGCAACCAGAGACGCCTTCCATGATTAGGAGACAGGTTCATCTGCATGCTTCAACTTGATCAAGGAGGAGAGATATATATGTTTTATGTTCTTTTACCTAAGAGAGAGCAGC
The DNA here is from genome assembly GCA_021437245.1 of Aegilops speltoides. Lineage (NCBI taxonomy): Eukaryota > Viridiplantae > Streptophyta > Magnoliopsida > Poales > Poaceae > Aegilops > Aegilops speltoides. The sequence goes on along the minus strand of CM038147.1, from coordinate 20,890,645 downwards.
AGGAGTGAGTAGCAGGAGTGAGTAGCTGGCTAGAACTGAGTTTCAGGATGATGATGTGCTACACTATTACTATGATGATAAAATAGCTAGTGTTCGTGGTAATGACTATGATGTTTATTATTAGCTAGTGTTAGTGGTGATTAAATAAATAATGTTGATGGTAATGACCATGATGATGATTACATATCTTATGCTGGCGGATTAGATTCAAGTGGAGGCAACATGTGGTGCACATCGAAAGTACTACTAATCCAAAGTAGATCAAGTTTGGATTAGTAGTATACTTTTGACATGCACCACATATTGCCTCCACTTGAACCTAATCCACCTTCATTTAATACACTGTTATGGACATAATGATGTAAACCTCATAACATCTGGTATTGTACCAATATTTGTATGATGGCGCATAAATACACTAAAAATAAAAAATTATAAAAAATACTAGTAGCGATGGGTCCAAACACGCTGCAAGTAGATAACTTAGCAATGAGCGCCAGTACCAAACAAGCGCTGCAGCTATTTGTACTAGCAGATGGCGCGTGATGGCACGCGCATCGCTAAGCATTAGCTGTAGCGCCTTATTAGTAGCGCGGCCTACCGCGCTACTAGTAGGCACAAAACACGCGCTACTGCTAGGGTTTTCCCTAGTAGTGTACACTAGTAGAAAAAAGGGCTAATGTGTAGCTCATTAGTCCCGGTTTGTATTTGAGCCGGCACTAATGTGACTATTAGTGTCGGTTCCAACGGCTAGGCAGGCCGCTCTCAGTAGTACCGGTTCGTGGCAAACCTTTAGCACTGGTTCGTGCCACGAACCGGTACTAAAGAGAGTGGTGGCAGGATGTTGTCAGACTGGGGCCCCTCCAGCACCTTTAGTACAGGTTCGTTCCACGAACCGGTACTACAGGTCATCCTACATATAAACACTTTGTCCTGCTCGCTCTGTTCTTCCCCCTTTCCCCTCTCCTCTCTGTTCTTCCCCTCTTCCCTCGAGCTCATCACACATTTTTCCCAAATTTTATCAAGATTTGAAGGCCCCCATCCATTCAAGTGATCACAAAGGTTAGCAACTTTGTCCTTTCATCTCTCATTGCTAGATTAGCTCTTGCAATGCTTTATATAGTGATTAATTTGTGGGTTTTAGTAATTTGGGAGGAATTATATGTGGTAGTTTATTTGATTTATATGAAATTTGAGCTTAAAATAACTCTTAGTTTGCATATGTAGGTGTGGTTTACTTAGTGCCTTCCCGTCTCCTTCGTAACCACCGTCGATCGTCTGCACCGACCCGTCGCCGGCACCACCTTGTGGTGAGCCTCTTGTTCTTATATTTTTAATATAAAAAAAAATCATGTTTGTGTGATTTTGATATATGGTTACTTGTATAATTATCTTACCCGTACGTTGTTTGTTATACATAGTGCCATGGTTTTGATATCCGTCCCCGTCAGCCCTCGTCCGTGTTATGATTCGGATGTGGTATATTCTCTTTTAAACCTATTTGTTGCATTTCATGTTTATGACAAATTATGCCCATCAAGTTGACATAGATATTTTTATCTAGGAGGTATGTGAACCGAAAATTCCAACCGACCCTATTGTCGAGAGGTTAAATTTAGTTGAAAGAGAAAATGAGTATTTGAAAGAAAAATTGAAAAGACTTGAGGGGGAGAACATGGAATTGGAGTTTCATGTTGCCCATGTCGTCGATGATCACAAGATCAAGATGGAGAAAATGCGGTTGAAGATTAGAAAGATGAGAAAATATGCCATTGATAGTGAGGCTTGGTATCATTATGCTGTTGGATCAATTGTTACCTTAGTTGCGATCTTGATCGCATTTGTTATTGCATTTAAATGCTTTAGCTAGAGAGTTATTTGTATGTTGCATTTAAGTGTTGTATGAACTTTATGTATGAACTTGTATTAATTTGGTCTATTCGGTGGTGTGTAATGAAGATGAGCCGGCAATGGATGTACGATGACCGATGCTCTCCCTAGTTCGTTGATGGCATGCATACTTTTCTGATTGCGGCTTAGCAAAACAAGCGGGCGTATGGTTTTATGCCTTGTCCATGTGCTGGCTGTAAGAATGATCGCAATTACTCTAACTCAAGAACCATTCACGTCCACTTGTTTGAGTCCGGATTCATGCCCCACTATAATGTTTGGACCAAGCACGGAGAAAGAGGGGTTATGATGGAAGACAATGAAGAAGAAGAGAACGACGATAGCTATCCTGGCCATGGGTTCCCTGAATACGATGATACAACAATGGGGGAAGAAGCTGGGCCGGCAATGCGAGAAGAATCTGAGCCGGCAATGCAAGAAGAAGCTGAGCCGGCAATGCGGGAAGAAGCTGAAGAAGAGGCATCAGATGAGCCCACTAATGATCTAGGTCGGGCCATTGCCGATGCAAAGAGAAACTGCGCAAGTGAAAAGGAGAAGAAGAAGTTGCAGCGCATGTTAGAGGATCACAAGAAATTGTTGTACCCGAATTGCGAAGCTGACAAGAAAAAGTTGGGCACCACACTGGAATTGCTGCAATGGAAGGCAGAGAATGGTGTATCTGACAAGGGATTTGGAAAGTTGCTGGTAATGATAAAGAATATGCTTCCAAAGGACAATGAATTGCCTGAGAGTACGTATGAAGCAAAGAAGGTTGTCTGCCCTCTAGGGTTAGAGGTGTAGAAGATACATGCATGCCCTAATGACCGCATCCTCTTCCGTGATGAGTACGAGGATTTGAACGCGTGCCGGTTATGCGATGCATTGCGGTATAAGATCAGTCGCGATGACCCTGGTGATGTCGAGGGCGACCGCCCCAGGAAGAAGATTCCTGCCAAGGTGATGTCGTATGCTCCTATAATACCACGGTTGAAACGTTTGTTCCAAAACAAAGAGCATGCCAAGGCGATGCGATGGCACGGAGAAGACCGTAAGAAATACGGTAAGTTAAGAGTACCCGCTAATGGGTCGAAGTGGAGAAAATCGAGAGAAAGTACAGGGAGGAGTTTGCAGGTGACCAAAGGAACGTATGGTTTGGTCTAAGCGCAGATGGCATTAATTCTTTTGGGGAGCAGAGCAGCAAACATAGCACCTGGCCTATGACTTTATGTTTGTATAACACTCCTCCTTGGTTGTGCATGAAGCGGAAGTTCATTATGATGTCAGTGCTCATCCAAGGCCCTAAGCAACCCGGCAACGACATTTATGTGTACCTAAGGCCATTAATTGAAGAACTATTACAGCTGTGGAATGGAAAAGGTGTACGTGTGTGGGATGAGCACAAACAGGAAGAATTTGACCTAAAGGCGTTGCTGTTCCTGGCCATCAATGATTGGCTTGCTCTCAGTAACCTTTCAGGACAGACAAACAAGGGATACCGCGGATGCACCAACTGTTTGGATGATACCGACAGTATATATTTGGATAGTTGTAGGAAGAATGTGTACCTGGGACATCGTCGATTTCTTCCGAGCAGGCATCCCGTAAGAAAGAAAGGCAAGCATTTCAAAGGTGAGGCGGATCACCGGACGAAGCCTCGCCACCGTACTGGTGCTGATGTACATGATATGGTCAAGGATTTGAAGGTAATCTTTGGAAAGGGTCCTGGCGGACAACCTGTTCCAAAGGAAGCTTACAGACGCGCACCCATGTGGAAGAAGAAATCTATATTTTGGGACCTGCCCTATTGGAAAGACCTAGACGTCCGCTCCGCAATCGATGTGATGCACGTGATGAAGAATCTTTGCTAGACCCTGCTTGGCTTCTTGGGCGTGTATGGGAAGACAAAAGATACACCGGAGGAACGGGAGGACCAGCAACGTATGCACGGAAAAGACGACATACATCAGGGTCATGCCAGCTACGCTCTTACCAATGCCTGCTCATTATGAAGGTACTGTCTAGCTTCTCGTCGAATATAAAGGGAAAAATAAATATGGTAGAGAAAAAGTTCCAGAACCTAAAGTCTCATGACTGCCACGTGATTATGACGCAGCTGCTTCCGGTTGCATTAAGGGGGCTTCTACCGGAAAATGTTCGATTGGCCAGTGTGAAGCTATGTGCATTCCTCCATGCAATCTCTCAGAAGGTAATCGATCCAGAAATCATACCAAGGTTACAGAATGATTTGGTGCAATGTCTTGTCAGTTTCGAGTTGGTGCTCCCATCATCCTTCTTCAACATCTTGACGCACGTCCTAATTCGCCTATGCGAAGAGATTAACGTTTTGGGTCCTATATTTCTACACAATATGTTCCCCTTTGAGAGGTTCATGGGAGTATTGAAGAAATATGTTCATAACCGTGCTAGGCCAGAAGGAAGCATCTCGAAAGGCCATGAAAATGAGGAGGTCATTGAGTTTTGTATTGACTTTATTCCTGACCTTAAGCCGATTGGTGTTCCTGAATCGCGGCATAAGGGCAGACTGGATGGAAAAGGCACGCTAGGAGGGATCAAATAATATGTATGGACGGGCATTCTCTCACTGAAGCACATTACACTGTTCTACAGAATTCCGCCTTGGTGGCTCCGTATCTGGAGGAACACAAGAATTTTCTACGCTCCAAACACCCGGAGTAGTCTGATGACTGGATTACATGTGACCAAACGGGGACTTCCGCCGGTTGGTTGCAGACACGTGCCATGCATGACGGCGTTATTGAAGATGGCATGTACTTGTTGTCCCAGTTACCATCTTCGAATATAATGACTTTAAAAGGGTACGAGATAAATGGGAATACATTTTACACAATCGCCCAAGATAAGAAGAGCACCAACCAAAACAGTGGTGTCTGCTTTGATGCAACAGCCAAGACGGGAAAGGAAACATATTATGGTTACATAGAGGACATATGGGAACTTGACTATGGACGTGGTTTGAAGGTCCCTTTGTTTTGGTGCAAATGGGTCAATATGACACGAGGCGGGGTAACGGAAGACCCGCAGTATAGAATGACAACAGTGGATCTCAACAATCTTGCGTATGCAGACGAACCATTCGTCCTAGCCAATGATGTGGCGCAAGTTTTCTATGTGAAAGACATGCCTACCAGGCCGAGAAAAAGAAAAGATAAGGAAGCGAATGCATCATATGATGAGCCAAAGCGCCACATAGTTCTTTCAGGGAAAAGAAACATCGTGGGAGTGGATGACAAGACAGACATGTCAGAAGATTATGAAAATTTTGATGAAATCGCTCCATTCACAGTGAATATTGACCCGAGCATCCAGTTAAATGATGAAGATTGTCCATGGTTATGGCGCAAAGGGACACACGCGAAGAAAAAGTTTCACACCCAAAGATCCCACTCTGGGATGTGATAGGCTTCACAGTCATCACTTTCTTCTCTAGTGACTTTCCATACTTATATATCTGGAAAGTGCCGCTTCGAACAAACCGGAGGGAATCTTTGTAATAGTTAGGGTACTTATGTGTTTTGGCATTTGAAACGCAAAGAAATTTTATGTGCAAACAAATTAGTTTGTCAAATAATTCAAATTTAAACTATTCAAATTTGAAAACTACTGGCACTAACAGAAAGTTTGTAATTTTTTCTACCTAAAGAAAAAATATTCAGAGATAAATAAATGAAAATAAATAAAGTAGAAAAGAAAAAACTAAAACTTTTTTTGAGACAAAAACTAAATAAAAAAATCCCACCTATTGGGCCATAGCGGCCTTCATACGACTAGAAACCCAACCTGTAGTTGGGCCAGGATGAAGGCCCGCAAACCCAATAGGCCCACAGGGCAGAGCGGCAGTGTTAGGCCCAGAAGCCTGCTATAGAGAGGAGTCCAACAGAGCTGCCGCGCCGGGGCTTTTAAACAGGTGCGGGCACCCCTTGGCTAGTTAGGTGGGACTAAACTTGCCCGCACCTCACCTGCGCCAGCGCACACCTTTAGTACCGGGTCGTGGCTCCAACCGGTACTAAAGGGGGGGGTCTTTAGTACCGGTTGTAGCCACCACCTGGCACTAAAGGGGGTGCGCTTCTCGTCGCTTCGCCTTGCCAAAACAGCCCTTTAGTACCGGTTGGTGGCTCCAACCGGTACTAAAGGGGGGGTTCTATATAAGAAACACTTCAAAAAAATTCAGTTTCTCATCTCTCCCCCTGCTTCTTCTCCTCTGCCTCGTCGCCGCCGCCCCTCGTCACCGCCCGCGCATCGCTAAATCGCCGTCCCGTGCCGCCGCCCGTCCCCATCGCCGCTCCGGCCCGTCGCCGTCCGGTCGCCGTCGCCGTCACCTCGACCTCGCCTGCGCTGTGAGCCCCTCTCCCCGGCCCCTCTCCTCCCTCCAATCGAAGCCTCCGCGCCGCCGGCGCCGTAGATGCACACGCACACGCGCGCGCACACACACACGCACGCACGCACGCACACACACACACACACACACACACACTAACACGCGCGCACACACACAATTCTGTTTTTAGTTTTTTCTGTTTTTTCTGTTTTTGTACAAATGTTTTAGATGAATTAATTAATTAGATTAGATTAATGTCAAATAGTATATAGAAATGTTAGAAATGTTAGAATTTTAGAAATGTTAATTTTAGCTAGATGAATTAGATTAATTTCAAATTGTTATAGAAATGTTAGAAATGTTATAGAAATGTTAGTTTTTAGTTTCTTATAATTTTTGTTATAGAAATTTAGAATTTGCATATAATAAATCACAATCAAATCATTTAAAAAAATGTTACTTTTGCGGCATATAGTATTTGTTCTCGACGATGCCCGACCCGCATCCTCGCCGTCGACTCGTTCGCAATGACGTCCTGCTTCAGAGGACCCATGTCCGGGACTAGGCTCCGCCGGGCTGGCACTGGGAGGTGCTACCTTCAGGGGCTCGCCGCTTGGTGAGGAAATCGGGTCCTGTCGTCGACCCTAAGCTCCTTCGGTGCGGAGGGAGCCGGCCCCGCCGGAGGTGGTGCGCCGCTGTGTCAGGGAGGAGGACGAGCACGTCCGTCGCTACATGGCTGTTATGGACGTCAAGTTCTCCAATACCTGGCAGGTTCTTTGGGGAGTTGACCGGGGCTATGATCCTTTGATGGTTCCTTCTCTTTGGGTGTCCACCGCCCTCGCCTTAGGAACCGCGAGTGGCCTAGATTATTCTGTAGTATTCGATCTTTATTAGCTAGCTAGCTAGTGATGTATTCGATATATAATATTCGAGATGATGTATTCGAGATTATATATTATTCGAGACAATGCATATAATGTACTATGATTCAAGATTTCCTTATTGATTGCATGCATCCATTGTAATTTGAATACTAAATTGTTTTATATTTCTTCTGGATTAGTTAAATAAAAGCAATGGCGGACAATACCGGCAGAGAGGGAGAAGAGGCCCTGTTCAAGATCATACGCTCCCCTCGCGCGCCAGATGATCGAAATGAAGAATATGACGGCTCCCAATATCTAAACAATACCGCGGAGGGTGATGATATGATATTCGATCGCGATGACCGAATTGATGAAGCCATGGATGACGACTATGATTATGATGGCGAAGAAAATGTTGATCTTGAAATAACAGAGACCGGCGAGGTATATTTATATAAGCAGGCATCTGGTGATCATCACATGTTTTAAATGATTTGAAAATATATTAACGAATCGATGTTTCTTCTTTCAGCCCTCCGGATCGATCAATCTTCTACAGGCAGAGTGCGAGGCCCGGGCAAAAAGTTGAAGGAGGGATGCCATCAAAACTAATGGCGAACCACTAGCGCCTAAGAACATTGCGAACAAGTTCGTTCGTCAGTGTGGAGTTCTTGTGAAGGACCAACTCCCGATCTCCCTTCAAGAATGGAAAGAGCCAACAAAGAAATGTCCAGATCTTTTGTCGAAGACAGAGCAAAAACTCTGCTTTGGGAAAATTTCATGGAACATTTCACCCTACCAGATCATTTCACAGTTGCAGGTGTGGAGAAAGGCAAGGACGCTGCTCTTAGGAAGATGGAAATTGCATTCAACAACCACAAGAAAACCGCATGGAATAACTACATCAAAGGAGGAAAGAAGACTCCAGAATTCAAGGAAACACTAGAAAAGCAAAGAGAACATTGGCCCGCTTTTGCGAAATTCTAGGAATCAGAATTATCTAAGGAACGGTCTAGAAAAAACAAGGCCAATGCCGCAAAAAAGGAGCAATTCCATAGGCTGGGGCCAGGTGGCTACGCTGTGGCAATGCCTAAGTGGAATAAGTCTGAGCAAGAGATGCTGGCTGCACAGGTCACTCCAGTTACATTGAGCTGGCCCCCAGGTGCAGAACTTGGTTCTATGCGCATGGGGAGCGTTGGACCCAAAGACAGGCCAGGTTTCAAAGAAGGCATGTCTTAAAGGAGCCGATGTTAAGTTATTTGAAGCAATAGAAGATGCTCCAAAGGGGGTGTTCACGCCCAACAGAGAGAATGACGAGCTTACGCGCGCCCTGGGAAATCTTGAACACCCGGAAAGAACATGAGGCAAGGACGTTGTTCCGTGGTATAAGGGCTTTTCTGACTGGAACGCCGACTACAAAAGCCGTGTGAGAAGCAAGATGGAGGAGGAGGAGAAGAAGAAGCTAGAGGACGAGCAGAGGAAGCGGGAAGCAAAACGCCTTCAAGGCCTAGAATCAGCGCACGCGGACTTGGCACTCAAATTCGAGCGGCAGCAGCAGCAGACCGACTCACTTAGCCAGGAAAGGGGGTCTCAGCAGCGGCAGCAGCTAGCGGATGATCCAGCATTGGATAGCACCATCCCATCCATGCCGAGAAGCAGCGTGGGTTCCGCCCCGGGCGACACACTACTTGATAGATACCCTGTGGATGACATCATGGAGAACACTAACTGTGAGCTACACTTCAAAATAAATAACATATCCGTGAAGGTGGCGGACACCGTTACTTATAAACCCCCCCCGGAGCAACCATCCATTGCAGCCTGATTCCAGCTGGCTATGCTAGTGTCGTGGTTGATGAGGTGGTGGACCAATATTCGGGGCTACAGCTTGACATTCCTGGAGGTGACGAGGAGCACACACTGGGAGAGGCCATACATCGTATCATCCTATGGAGAAAGGATTGCATCATATTTCGAAGGCCACCAACACCGCGTCAGCTAGAGCTTGACATCCCAGGAGGTGACGAGGAGAAGACGACTCCCGCTCCTCCTAGTCCGGCAAATCTTCAGGCCACTCCTCCTGCTTTCAACTCAGCCAACGCGTGAGGCCACTCCTCCTACTTCAACTCAGCCAACGTGTGAGGACGCTCCTCCTCCTCCAAGTCCACCAACGCGTGCCACTCCTCCAAGTTCGACACCGCGTCAGCCCTCTTCGCTGCCTCGGCAATCACGGAAGAGAGCCTCCGCAGCTACGGTGCGTAGTGCAACAAGTCGAGGTAGTATAGGAGGTAGAGGCAGAGGCAAGCGATTTCAGTATGGTCCAAGCCTCGGGCCTCTTCCGCAGAGGCCTTACGACATGACCAAGGAGCAAAACAAAGCCATAGTGAAGGCCCAAGTGGACGCCTATTTTGGACCGAAACCGCCACCGCCATCAAGGGAGAAAGTGCCTGAGGATAAGATTGACCACTTTATTCATATGGCTAAAGCACCAGCTCCCAAGCATGTTGACTCAGACTATGAGCGCCAAATCAGGAGGGAACATCCAGCATGACAAAAGGAGTCGAGCTCGAGCTCGATCCAAGCAGCTGGCCAAAAATGCGGGAAAACCATTCCCCAGCTAGGAGAATAGCCGGCGCAATCGATCCTCCCGCTTGTTGTACCAACACATGAGAGTATCGGCACCGGTCAGCTGGTAATAACCTAGGAGCATAGAAGGCAGGCTGAAATGCTCGGTATCACTGTTGGATAACTCCTCGAGATTGAGCCCATGTCTCCGCTTAGAGGGGAGGACATAAAATGGAAATATGTCCGCAGCGAACCTTTGGTCAAGCCTGAGGAGGTCAAGAACCTCCCAACGAGAATGTATGAATTGCATGATTGGTACATGAAAATTACCAAGAGTTCCAATCGAGAGTCCCTCATGGTGAAAGTCAAGGAAGAGTATTACTTCCATAAGCTAGCTCTAACCGTTGAGTATTCATAACTATTTCAGTTATTCAATCAAGACGCACTCGACAAAGCTCTCGTCAGTTGCTATTGTCTGTAAGTGATTTCTTTCTGTAATTTAAGTCTCAAGCTAGCTGTAGTGCTCATTGATTGATCATTACCTGTAATTATCCTTACTATATTCTTTTCTGTGGTACTATGCAGGATGAAGATGTATGAAATGAAAAAAGGTGGACGCTGTGGCATTGGGTTCATTGACCCAAATACCGTTAATGAACAAACATGGACATATCCATGCTATAAAGCAGATGTAGAGAAAAACATCATAGAGTTCTTGAAGCGCCTCAATACCAATGAAGATATACTACTTTCTTACAACTTCCGGTGAGTCACACTGTCTTGTACTACAAATTCTGTTTTTACTTACTAGCTAGCTAGATGTTAATAATTAAGTGTATAGGGTTTAGGGTAGTTGATGAGTGTTATGCACATGCCCACTTAATTAAGACATGCAAACATGTGTGCATGCTATTACCATTGGATCTTGTTAATCATTAAAGTTGACGAAGGAACAGTTGAAGTACTGGACTCACTACTTAAAAAAAAGTGACTACTAAATCGTGAAGGGGATAGTCGAGAGGTAATTTCAATCATTATTAACTATATGTCGGCCTCTTTAGTTCGTCATTTCCTGATATCAACTATTTAATAACTCATTTATTCATTTTCTTTGCCGGCGGGTAGGGCTTGGGCAAATTTCAGGAATGAGGTTCCAGGTCCATGGAAAGAAAAGCTGTATTGGTTTCGAGCCAAGGTATAATTAATTCAGTAGTACTAGCTAGTTACCATGCATCTCTTTAATTCTGTTTCAATACCATTAATTATCATGCTTGATTAATTATTATCTGATTAAATTTTATTCTCGTAAAGGCCATGAAGTAGGCAAAGGGACTGATGTGTGTGCATACTATGTTTGCGAGAACATTTGCATGATGGCGTCCGAAAGGACCAAATCTGATAGACAATAATGGGTACGTTCGACAGAACAATATTCACAATTTTTACGTCATTATCGATATCTAGTCACATAACTAATACACATGCATATTGATCTCCTTCTTAACTGTTCAATGAGGGGCGAGAGACACTCCTACCAGAGGAGCGCATACGAGCAATTCAAGAGGAAATAGCGGGATTTTTGCTCGACCAGGTCATAGATCCCAAAGGCTAATTCTATTACCAGCTACAGCCCCCATGAACCACTCCCAATTGTCATCATGCTCCAAAGGCACCAAGGCAAATGCCACTGGCTCTGAAGGCAAAATGTAGGAGAAATTGTATATATACCTAATTGTATATATATACATGTGTATGTGTGTGAATAATGGTGGTTGTGACATTCGATATATATATATATATATATATATACACATATATATATATATATATATATATATATATATATATATATATATATATATACGAGAAATTCTATTTATATATATGCATAACGTGCACAATATGTAGTATCGTAAAATACCAGCAAACGAAAAATAATTAAATGGAAAACACAAAATTAAAGGGAAAATAAATAATAAAATCAAAACCCACCAAAATTTTTAGTACCGGTTCGTGTTACCAACCGGTACTAAAGGGCTCCCTGCCCCCGGCGCTGGCACGTGCCACGTGGTGGCCCTTTAGCGGCGGTTCATGCAGAACCGGTACTAAAGGGGGGGGACCTTTAGTCCCCACCCTTTAGTGCCGGTTATAGAACCGACACTAAAGGGCCTTACGACCCGGAGCTATAGCCCGGTTCTACACTAGTGTTAGCTCATGAAACTACTTTGGAGGATCATCAAGAACTTTTAAAAACTCATGAGAAGCTACGCTTTGAAAAGATCAATTTAGAGCAAGAGCATGGGTTTTTAAAGGCAATCAATGATGATCTTCGGAAGAAAAGTTCTTCTTACATTGTCAAGCATTTACTCTTGTCTACTTACATGCCACAAGTAAAATCTAGCAACAAGAGTAAGAAAGATTCTTCTTCTAGTAGTAACAATAATCATGCTAAATCCAATATTTTTGCTTCTAGTAGTTCTCTTGATTCCCCTAATGATTCTCTTAGCCAAGTTACACTTGGGCAAGAGAATAGCTTATTGAAGGGAATTATAGAGAAAGGTGTTTACAAGAGCCTTGCCGGAAGTAAACAATTTGAGGAAAATGTATGCAAGCAAGGAAGGCACGGGAAGAATCAAGGTGTTGGTTTTGAACGAAAGTTCAATGCCAATGGAGTTTAGTGGGAAGAAGATCAATACCCCAGGACGACGTTTGTTCCTCAACAAGAGAAGCATGACCCTACTTGGGAACACAAGCTCAAGTTTATCTTCCACCACAAGACCACAAGCTAAAAGGCAAGGATAAGCTTCAAGAGGAGATTGATGCATTTGAAGAAGCTCCAAAGGCCTTGGTCAAGTGGGTTCCCAAGACTACAACAAGTTCTAATTCATCAAGTACTACTACAACCCCAAGGATTCCCATCAAGTTGATGGGGATCCCAAAGAAGAAGAACTAGAGAGTTCTTGAGGGTGACTTTGCCAACATACTTCACTCATATTCATATTGGCAAGGACAAGTGCAATCAACCTCCACATCTTGCACTAGTTAGAGGAGTCACAAACCCTTTGTTGGTAAGTCAAGGGACAAGGTAACCAAATGCTTCCATGGACATCATCATATGTGTATTTCACTCTATGTCTATGGATATCCCTATTTATTCCTTGTGGGACTAACCCATGTAGGTATTGAAAGTGCAACTCACTCCAATGGACTGCTCCAAAGGATCTACATCAACATTGAGCATCCACATCTTCAACATCAACATGAAGTCATCATCGACAAAACCCAAGGTTAGTTCATCCCTCTAAAAGGGGATATCACATCTAGGGGGAGCTTTACTCTAAGAATTGAGCAAAAGCAACTCTAATGGTGTGAACACAACAATGCTTTATGTAAAAGTGGTAACCCCACTTGTGCTTAAACGATGAGTATGACCTATGATCAAATATTCTCATTTGACTCCTAAGTCAATATACTCGTATACAGATGACCTAGTCATCGCCAATTTCTTGATAGATGCTAGAGTGTTTGTGCATGCTTTGCCACATAATTCATTTGCTATCTTATTGTGTGAGCATGTTGGTTGCATAATTTTCTCCTTTCGAGAACATCCATTTGTTGCTTTTATTGTTTGGTTTTTCCTTTTGCCAAATGGATGGACAAGAATGCCTAAGTATTCCCTCTAGCTATCTATGCTTTTATCGTCTCAAACTCTATTCTTGGTACATCACAAAGCAGAACAAAGTTGAATTCAGAGCCTCCGTGTGACGATCACTCGGTGCCGCCGATCCGTCAAGGGCTTAAACTTCCAAAACCTCTTAGTGCATCTCGGTCAGACCGATCCACCATACTCGGTCTCACCGAAGTCATTAAGTTGATCTAGGTTTTCACCTCGATGCAACCGATTACAACATTTTGGTCACACCGAGCTGCAGTAACTGCTCACCGTTTTGCATCTCGGTGCCACCGAGTCGTTCCACTCGGTCACACAGACAGTGACTGGGTATCTATACCCCGCGGGTTGGACTTTGAAAACTTCTTCAAACTCACAACCATGCCTACCAAGCTCTGCCGCCACTCTAGGTCTCTGGATCGTCTCTCTCGTTGCCAGCGTCCTCCTGCCGCTGGTCTCCGCCGCCATCAATGGGAATCTTCACCGTCGTTGTCGCCGTAGCAAGTTCGTCACCAAGTTAGGGTACAGACTTGACCTCTTTGTGCTCTCTTTAACTCCGATTCTTGCACAAAGATCAATGCCAAGTTTCTTGCCATGATTGAGATAAATCTATTCACCGAAAACTTCCACTAGAATAGATTTGATGCAAAAACTTAGGGTTAGGTTTTCGCCAAACTCATCTCGGACTAACCGATCTGAAGGTTTCGGTCTCACCGATTTGGACCAGGCCAGTGCGCATGTACTACTCGGTCTAACCGAAGTGTACGAGTCAGTGTGACCGAAATCACTCACTTTGTGAAACCCTAGCATCTCGGAGTCACCGAACTGCACCTCGATCTGACTAAAATTGCAAGTTTAGACTCTGCAGCTGCTTCGGTGTCACCGAGTTAGGCAAATCGGTAGCTCCGAAATGCTTTCTCCAGAAAACTAAAATTAAGTTTTTGTGTTAACTTTTTGCGTGCTTTGTGATGCTCATCTACTCTACCTATACCTATCTATTCACAGGGCCAGTTTCAGAGATGTCAGACAATAGTGGTAGTCAAAACAGGTCGGAGGAGCAGGTAAATCTCAGTGAGGGCACTAGTCCCTCCAATAGCAGCTATGATGAAGGAATCAGAAGCACTCCAAGCAACCTACCTAAGGCCAGGGTTAGGCAAAGGAACAAGAAAACCTCAGATTCAGAGGATGAGGATTTTGCAGTTGAGGAGGTAACCTCAAAGAAGAAAGTGCTTGAGAAGGAATATTGTGCTACTGCCTCCACCAAGCCTGGCATGAAGAAGAAAGCTCTTGCCAAGAGAGTTCCCATGTCCAAAGCCAGAGCCTCCACTTAGAAAACTATGGAGTTCACTCTTGAACCAAGAGAAGAAGAAGGTGCTGGAGAAAAGAAAAGGAAGGAAAGAGTCGACTATGACCAGAGTCATTGGCAAGCCTTCTATGATCAGAGATTCTAACAAACAGGAGGAGGAAGAGCCTGTTTCACCTCCTGCAAAGACCCAGAAGCTTATGGGGGATGCCATTAAGTGTGGGGTTGCTCCATCTAAGCCCAAGACAGCCCCCAAGCCTACTGTTGCTCAAGCTTCAAAGCTGATCCACCAGTAATATCTCTGCTGCTGAGAAGAACAAGGCCCCCGTACTAGAAGTTCAAGAAGAAGAAGAGCAACAAGTGCTCAGAAAATTAAAGCCAAAGATACCTGATCATGATGATAACCATCCACCATTGCTGAAAACATGAAGGACAAAAAAGATGCGAGTCTGAGACTATGGAGACAGTCTTATCCCTATGTTGCTAAGAGAAGGACTGTTGTTGACTATCGTTTCCATACCAAGGAACAGCATGACTTTTATGGAACAGTCTTGCTGGGTAAGAAGCCTATAGTCTGTGATATGAAGTGGGTTGACTGGGAGTATATTGATGAGAATGAAGATTACTTCCCTGGAGTGCATGAGAGCTTCAGGGTGAATGAAGTGGACAAATTTGTTGGACAGAAATTGACAAAGTGGAATGATGAGATGATTATGCAATTCTACTCCACTGCACACTTCTATCCGGATGGCAAGATAGTCTGGATGACATAAGGAACTAGGTATCAGTCTACTATTGCCGAATGGGCCAAGTTGATCAATGCCCCTGCTGAACATGAGGATGATATTGATGTGTATGTCAAGCCCAGGAAGGACCACAAGTCCATGGCACATATGTACCAGGAAATTCCTGATAAGGCTTTGGAGACTCATAAGTTTGGATCCATCTACTATCTTCTCTCCGGCTTGACCACCATTAACACTATTCTGAGGCACACTTTGTTTCCCAAGTTAGGAGATCATAGGATGATCCATGGCCATTCTATCAATTTGCTTCACTTATTTGATGTGCCGTAGAAGTTCAAGGTTACGAGTCTCATTGTTGAAACAGTGAAGAGAACTGCGGCTAATCAAAAGAGATTTTGTGGATATGCCCCTCACATTCAGATGCTTATCAACTCCAAGATGGGGACAGTGACATATCTTCTTGACAAAGAGCATCTTCCCCGGAGGCCAGACTTTGAGGACAATGAGGTTGTCATGGATGCATCCCATCCAACATGTGAGCCCAGGAGAAGAGAGAGAAAGCAAAGGCTGCAAAAGCAGCAAAGCTAGCTAGTGCTCCAGATGCTTCACAGGTGATGCTCAAGACCAAGCAGGATCAACTCAGCTATCTGATTGAGGCTACCTTGAGGATTGAGAAGGGATTTGCCACTCTAACTCAGAATCATGAGTCTTGAGAGGATTATTGAGACAAAGATTCATGATCTAGATGTGAAGGTCACTCAGATCCAATGAACTGTCGAGAAAATTCAGGAAGAGCTTGAATAAGGGAATGAAGGACCAACCACAGATGCATTTCAGCAAGTGCCTAGGGCACCAAGGTCTTCAGCTGTGCTAGTTGCCAGTGATACCTGGACAACAATGTCAGCACCTGTAGCAACTGCCTGAGTGATTCCTCCAGTTTCAACTCCTCCACCTCCACACACATCAGCTGAAGCTTTTGCAGACGGACTCCTCTCAACGCCATCTACGCACACCGGAGCAACGAGCCAGAAGACCCCTTCAGAAGCTCCCGGAGATCGTGCCTAGAGTGTCATATAGCACTATGCATTTTCAAGCTTTTTTGTAACTTGTTGCCAAAGGGGGAGAAAGTGTATAGACCATTAGGCTTCGAGACAGAGTGTTTTGCCTTTTTGTTGCCTCTCTTGATACTTTGGTCTTTTTGCTTTGATCGTTTGCATGCCACAATATTTGTTCTTGTGTGTGAGATACTCTTATGATCATATGTTCGATCATATTATGCTTTAATGTGTGCTTGCTTGATGATGTGTGTATGATGAATCCTGTTTTTCCTTGGTGATGAGTGCATATTTCTTATAGCTTATCATTTTGAGTGCTCTACCAAGATGTATGTGACATGGAAGAGTTACTCATGATCCTAATTGATTGTGCATTTGCATTCAAAAGCAATTTTAAATAATGCACAAATTTAGGGAGAGCTCTTGCTTATCACATACTTCTCAAAGCGATGATGTATTTCATTGATAGTATCATTTGTCGAAGCTTTGATCTATATGGTGTCATCAATTACCAAAAAGGGGGAGATTGAAAGTGCAACTAATCCCCGGGTGGTTTTCGTAATTCATAACAACATATTGCTCATTGAACTAATATCCATTCAAGTTAAATGTTTCAGAAAGTTCAATGATTAGCATGGCATGGACTACAGATGTGGACCCCTCAAAATGCTAAGGGCAAAGATTGGCAAAGACTCAAGACTCTTCATTTTCATTTTAGTGATCCAAGATCACATCGAGTCCATAGGAAAGCCAATACTAGTAAAAGGGGATGAGGTGTTGCTTAATGGTCTATTTGCTCAAAGTGCTTAGTGCTATTTCTCCAAAACCCTCAACCACTTTCTCATTTCCACATATGTCCAAAACCTAAAGTGAAACTCGGCCCCACCGATTTGATCTATCCAGCGCCACCGAGTTCATTTGACATAGCATAGCCAGAAACCCTAATCAATTCGGTCACACCGATACGGCTCTCGGTCTCATCGAGATGGCTTGGCAAACTCTTTGTTTCCTTTCGTAACATTTCGGTCTAACCGAAATGAGCGATCGGTCCCATCAAGTTCGCATTGCGAACTCTCTATTTCCTTTTCGTGACATTTCGGTCTCACCGAAATGAACGATCGATCCCACCGAGTTGATCTCATCGGTCCCACCGAGATTCCTAACGTTCACATTTTGAACTAAATCGATCTCATCGAGTTTCTCTATTCGGTCTAATCGAGTTGGGTCAAATGTGTGTAACGGTTGGATTTTGTGTGGAGGCTATATAGACCCCTCCATTCCCTTCTACATTTGTGAGAGAGCCATCAGAAAGTGCCTACAGTTTCACTACTCATTTCCTGAGAAAGAACCACCTACTCATGTGTTGAGACCAAGACATTCCAATCCAACCATAAGAATCTTGATCTCTAGCCTTCCCCAAGTTGCTTTCCACTCAAGTCATCTTTCCACCATAGCCAAATCTGTGAGAGAGAGTTGATTGTTGGGGAGACTATCATTTGAAGCACAAGGGCAAGGAGTTCATCATCAACACATCATCAATTACCTTTTGGAGAGTGGTGTCTCCTAGATTGGTTTGGTGTCACCTGGGAGCCTCCGTCAAGATTGTGGAGGTGAACCAAGGAGATTGTAAGGGCAAGGAAATTGCCTACTTCGTGAAGATCTACCCTAGTGAGGCAAGTCCTTCATGGGCGATGACCATGGTGGGATAGACAAGTTTGCTTCTTCGTGGACCCTTCGTGGGTGGAGCCCTCCGTGGACTCGCGCAATCATTACCCTTCGTGGGTTGAAGTCTCCATCAACGTGGATGTACGATAGCACCACCTATCGGAACCACGCCAAAAATCTCTGTGTCTACATTGTGTTTGCCTTCTCCAAATCCTTGCCTTTACCTTCATATGCAATGTTTTACTTTCCGCTGCTACAATCTTAGAATTGCATGTGTAGGTTGATTGCTTGACTTGTGCTAAGTTGCTAAAATCTGCCAAGACTTAAAATTGGCAAAAGGGTAGATTTTTATTTGATCAAGTAGTCTAATCACCACCCCCCCCCCTCTAGACCTACTTTCGATCCTACACTACCAAACTATCTTTTACTACTACTCACAGCACTTGCAGATAATACATTGTTGAAAACTGTTTATCAATTCCTTCTACTCCTCATTGGGTTCGATACTCTTACTTATCGAAACAACTACGATTCATTCACTATACTTGTGAGTCGTCAACGGTGTGTTTGGTGGCCTTCGAAGATTTGATGCAATTTGTGATGGGGTCGGGCTGTCTGGTCCGACGTGGCAGACGAGCCCATGCCTCCTCATACCTGCCCTAGATTTTTGCGTGATATGAGAGGCGTCGGTCAGCCCGGGCGTTTAGGGACGGTAAGAGGAGCCTGTCTGGGTTGGTTTTTATAGGCCGGTTTGAAGCGACGGCTCTAGATGCTCTAAGAGCATCTCTGCTGAGATGCCCATCCTTTACCCCATAGAGCCAAGCTAGGTATAGACGACGCAATATTCAATGTGAGAGAGGGGATGGCGATATGGAGGGAGGTTCCACGGTGTAGTAGGACACCATGTGGATTTGTCCTTGCGTGTGGGACAGGGCCGGGCCGGCAAAATCCGAGGCCCCTTGAAGAAAGTAATCAGTCCTTGTGATCGAAATTAAAACTAACAGCCAAGCTCAAGGGACAAGGGTTCACGGGATCACCGGACACCGGCTGTCGACGCAACGATGCTTGAGAAATTGCAGATGGTGTGAACCTTCGTCCTTCACTGTTTCCTGGTTCCTGCCGGCTGCTGTTTGCTCCTATCGTCCTTCTTTTTATGGATCTGATTCGCTGGTCGCTGGAGGACCTAGCCGCCGCACGAAGAGACGAAGGGTCGAAGGAAAGGGCCGAAGGGAGAAGGAGGAGATGCGCTTCGATTCGATCGCTCGGTCTCATCTCGATCGCTAGGTTTTTTTTATATATTCTCGATCGCTAGGTTTATTTTCCCTGACTGAATTGATCGATTGATGGGTCTGGGATCGGTAGGAAACAGGCTCCTGTACGAGTATGCGCTGCGCCAGGAGGCCCATGACATCGGTAGCAGACAGCAGCGCACTAGGAGGCCCATCTACAGTACGAAGCCTAGTAGAATTGCGAAAAAAATTTGAGGCCCCAAAATCCTGGGGGCCCTGTGCGCCGGCACAGGCAGCACACCCATAGGACCGGGCATGTGGGTTGAATGTGGGCACCTTCTTCCCACCAAGATAAACACTTTATATATTGGGTATGATATCTATATATATGTGCTCTTGAAATTTAAGTACAACTGTACAAGTCACTTGGGTTTTGCTTATTTGGTAAGTATAAGGCAATATTTGTCGCAACACAATCATCATACATGCTGTAAATTATAATGGTGCTTTCATTTTTTTAACTATGCTTTGATTAATATCTCTATTTCTATATTTATTGTTCTGTGACAAGGCACGGGCATTCAGCTCGTTTTTAGGTAAGAGAAAAAACCTTGTCTTTTTTTAGACAAGAGAGATAAGAAATAGACAAAAAGGTGTGCATTGAATGCCCAGAATAGCTAGTATGGCCAAAAAAAGAACTATGCCACACCTTAATTCCATCTCTCTTCCCTTGGCAAAGAGGCACCGCTATTCCCTCCACACCACACAGCCTATTCTCCTCGAAACAAAACCAATCACCAACTACTTCGCCAACGTCATTTCCAGCATTAACCCCCATGAACGTTCGATTGCACGACATATAATGCAAATAGAACGGCCAAGAGCTGAAATCATGAGCAGCAAGCGGGTGGATGAGTCGGAGCTAAGGAAGGTCTTCCAGATGTTCGACAAGAATGGTGACGGCCAGATCACCAAGAAAGAGCTAAGTGAGTTGCTCAAGAACCTAGGGATCTACATTGCAGACGACGAGATGGACGCAACCATGGCCAAGATTGATACCAACGGTGATGGCTGCATCGACGTCGAGGAGTTCGGCCTACTATATCGCTCCATCCTCGATGAAGGCGATGGGCCTAACGGTGGCAACATGGACAACGAGGAGGAGGAGATGAGGGAGGCGTTCAGTGTCTTCGACCAGAACGGTGACGGCTACATCACCATTGAAGAGCTGCGGTCCGTGCTGGCAAGCCTCGGCCTCAAGCAGGGTCGCACCGTTGAGGAATGCCGCCAAATGATCAACAAGGTCGACGCCAATGGCGACGGCCGCGTCGACTTCAAGGAGTTCAGCCAGATGATGCGCGGTGGCGCGGCCGATCGTGAGGATTGATTTTATTGCATGGGAATGGTTCATTGTGGCACTATTAGTAGTTGTAGATAATTAATTGACCTTAACATGCCAATGATTCAATGTGGATTGTGTAAAATATAGGGTTTAGTATACTGTATTTGTACACGTATTTGTATACGCATGTAACTGTATTGTGATCATCTATATATTGAGACGTGAGGCTGGATGTCAACCACCCACGCAAAACCGTAAACCCTATGTTTAACTTGGTATCAGCCAGGTTCGGGCCGCCGCCGCACGCGCCGCCGCCCGATCCTCTCGCCCGCCGCCATGCTCAACTCCGCGCCGCCCCTGCTGCGTCTGCATCCTCCGCGCCGCGCGCTGCTCCATCCGCGCCGCCGCCGAGTCTACTCCGCTGCCGCCGCGCGCTGCTTTATATGCGCCGCTGCTGCGAGTTCCTCAGCCGCTGCCGCGTGACGTTCTCCTCCACGCCGCCACTGCGATGTCGTCCTCTGCCACGTCCGTCGCCCAAACTGCGGGTGCACTCGTCTCGTCCCCGGTCGCCACGATCCACGCCGCGATCCCGTCCCGACGATCTCCGTCCACCTCGGCCGCCACAACTTCATGCTATGGGGGGCATCACCAGCACCGTTCCCGCCGGGGCCAACCTCCATGGACACCTCGATGGCACCTCGACGGCACCGGACCGCACACCTGCGGTCGGTACCGGCGACCCCGCTACCACCGTCACCAACCCAGAGTATCACCAATGGTGGGTTCAAGATCAGCGTGTCAAGGGGCTTCTTCTCACCTCCATGGATGAGGGCATTGGGTGCCAACTCATTGGCTGCGAGTCGGCGCATGCGGTGTGGACCCCTGTCGCCACCATGTTCGGCGCTTAGAGCCGCGCCAATGTTCGCCATATCCGTCGCCAACTTGAGTCGCTACAGAAGGACGAGATATCCGCAGCGGAATACATGCACAAGATGGAGGCACTCGCCGACACTATGGCCGCCGCCGGCTCCCCGATCCGTGATGATGAGCTTATTGACCACATCCTCACCGGACTTGGCTCCGCCTACAACTCCATCGCCGCCTCCTTGGGCGTGACCAACGCACCCATGCCCTACTTCAGCTTTTACTCACTGGTTCTGTCCTTCGAGGCGCTGCAGGCACAGCAGAGTGCGGTGGAGGGGTGGTCTCCCTCCGCAAACGTCGTGACCCGTTCTGGCTCATACGGCGCGGGCGGACGCGCGCCCTACTCGGATCCATATCCCTCCCGGGGGGCGCCCGGCTGATGGACATGGCCAGCAGGGCAGGACCGCCAGGGAGGTAATGGCGGCAACACCGGCGGCCGTGACCGCAACGCTGGTTATGACGGCAATGGCCGGCAAGGTGGAGGGGGCACCGCCGGCAACAACGGCGGAGAGGTGGTCGTCGCACTCGCTGGCGTCACCGGTGCCAAATTTGCAAGAATTGGTGCCATGAAGCCGAAGACAGCCGCAAGCGCTATGTTCAGGATCACAACTCCCGCTCCACCAACTCGGCCTCCACCAACACCGTCGATTTTCCTTGGGTGCTGGATACCGGGTCTAGGGATCACTTGACTAATGATCTTGAGCGCCTTCAGGTTCAGTAGCGCTATGACGGCACAGAGCAGGTTCAGGTGGCCAATGGTGCAGCTTTGTCTATTTCACACATTGGTCATTCGTGTTTACCCGGTTCATCTCTTAAACTATGTAATATTCTTCATGTTCCACACATCAGCCAGCATCTTCTATGTCTATCGTCTTCTTTGTGATAATGACGTATTCGTAGAATTTCACCGTCGATTTTTCTTTGTTAAGGACAAAGCAACCAGGCGCGTCATCCTTCACGGTAGAAGTTACTGGGGGGGGGGGGTCTATCTGATCCCCTTCGCTCGTGCGTCATCTTCATCGTCTCGCCGTGCCTCCTCCAGTGTTAGAGTTTCGTCATCGCAATGGCCTCAGCGTCTTGGTCATCCAACAAATAATGTGGTCACTTCCATTGTTCGGAATCATGAACTTCCGTGTTCTAGTTCAAATAATTCATCGTTAGTTTGTGATGCCTATCAGCATGCTAAGAGTCATCAACTACCTTATTCTACTTCGTCTCATGTCACTACAGTACCTCTCGAATTAATACATTCAGATGTAGCTATTGCTTCATCGGGAGGGTACATGTATTATGTTAGCTTTATTGATGGCTACACGTGTTTTACCTGGATTTATTTGCTCAAACACAAGTCTGATGTTGAGCAAGTTTTCTAGAACTTTCAGGCTCATGTCGAATGCCTTTTGAATTGTAAAATGAAGGCTGTTCAGTCAGACGGGGGTGGTGAATACCACAAACTCCATCGATATTTTCAGCGCACGGGCATCTCTCACCGTGTGTCTTGTCCACATACCTCTCAGCAGAACGGTATTGCCGAGCGCAAACACCGTCATTTGGTAGAGACTGGTCTAGCCTTGCTTGCGCACTCTTCTCTCCCACTTTTGTTTTGGGATGAGGCTTTTCTTACGGCATGTTACCTCATCAACCCTATGCCCACTCCAGTTCTCAACAAGGACACCTCTTTGTTCTGTCTGTTCCATGTTCAGCCCAATTACTCATCCCTTCAGATTTTCGGGTGTGCTTGCTGGCCTAGCCTTCACAAGTACAATGCTCACAAGCTTGAGTTCCGTTCCAAGATGTGTGTTTTCCCTGGCTATAGTCCTCTGCATAAGGGCTATAAGTGTCTTGACCGTACCAGGTCGGATAAACATCTCTCGTGATGTTGTTTTCGACGAGACTGTGTTTCCTTACTCCAACACTGGCGTCTCGGTTGATCCTGCTTCCCTTTAACATGTACTCACTTTTCCGTCCGATGAACCGGTTCCGGATGTCATGTGCATAAATATGACTTGTCCTAGTTGTCACATAACTTGTCCTCTGTAGGCGATGTTGCTTTCTGTTCTCCTCAGGTACCGGTTGCTGCTTCGCCGCCTCTTGACGAGCTCAATGTGCATGCTCCGGACGTGCATGTCCCGCTGCCCAATGTAGGCGCGGCGACTCCACCAGGTGGCGAGCCCGCGGTCGTGACTGGGTTGCCACCCTCGCCCAGTGCGTCACCCGGGCCACTGCCCTCGCCTGTCGAGCCGGGTCGCCACCCTCGCCCGGTGCATCACCCGGGTCGCCACTTTCGCCTGGGCCGGCCCAGCCCATGGTCATCCCTCGGCCCGTGTCGCCTATCGTTGAGGCCCCCTCAGTCGCGACACCTCTGGCCGAGCCCTCGTCGCCGTCGTCTCCTTCTACCGGCGATGCAGTTCCGAGGCACGCTATGGTTACACGGCAACATGATCATACGCGCAAGGAGAAGTCTTACGCTGATGGCATGGTTCGGTATGATTCTGGTCGCCGTGCCTTCTTCGCCGCACCGGTTTCCCACCGTGATGCCTTGGGTGAACCTGCCTAGAACGCCGCCATGTCTCAGGAGTTTCTGCTCTCCATCACACTAATACCTGGGTGTTGGTGCCTCGGCCACCTGGTGTCAATATTGTGGGCTGCAAGTGGATTTTCAAAACAAGCATCATCCGAATGGGTCTGTTGATAAGCACAAAGCTCGTCTTGTTGCTCGCCGTTTCACTCAACAGCACACGATTGGCTATGGAGATACTTTTAGTCCAGTGGTGAAGCCTGCCACGGTTCGCTTGGTTCTGCCTCTTGCTGTGTCTTGTGGTTGGAGCCTCTGACAGATTGATGTGAGCAATGCCTTTTTACATGGTTCTTGGCCGAAGATGTGTATATGCAGCAGCCACCCGGGTTTGAGGATGCCACTTATCCCTCTCATGTCCGCAAACTTCAGAGGTCTATCTATGGTCTCAAACAGTCGCCCCGTGCTAGGTATGCTCGTTTGAGTCAGCGCCTTTCGCAGCTCGGTTTTGTTGCCTCCAGATCAGATGCGTCTCTGTTCATCTTCTCCCAGGGTACTATTCAGATATACATGCTGGTGTACATCGATGATATTGTGATTGTTGGCTCTACCCCCACCGTGGTGGATCATCTTGTGCAGTCATTGTCTGCTAGCTTTCCCATCAAAGATTTGGGTCGCCTGGAGTACTTCCTTGGTTTGGAAGCGTCCTTTCATTCAGGGGGCATGACCTTGATGCAGAAAAAGTATGCATTGGACCTTCTTCATCGCGTCAACATGGAGAACTGCAAGGCCACTTCCACTCCGCTTGCTACATCCGAGAGTCTCTCACGTCATAGTGGTGCACTACTGGGTACTAATGACTCTTTCCGGTATCGCAGTGTGGTTGGAGCACTTCAGTATTTGACCCTCACTCGTCCTGATATCTCCTTTGTGGTGAACAAAGTGTGTCAGTTCTTGTCTCAGCCTACGGAGGATCATTGGGAGGTGGTTAAGCGTATTTTGAGATATGTCAAAGGTACGCTAGACATGGGACTACGGATTCGTAAGTCCAAATTTACTGGAGTGAGTATATTCACCGATGCAGACTGGGCAGGCTGTGTTGATGATAGGCGCTCCACTGGTGCATTTGCTATCTTTGTTGGACCCAATCTTGTATCTTGGAGCTCAAAGAAGCAACCCACAGTCTCGAGGTCAAGCACCGAGGCAGAGTATAAGGCATTGGCCAATGGCGCAGCTGAAGCCATTTGGATAGACTCAGTTCTCACAGAACTTGGAGTCCCACGGCAGCGTACACCTATATTGTGGTGTGATAACTTAGGGGCAACCTACCTAATGGCGAATCCGGTGTTTCATGCTCGGACTAAACACATTGAGATTGATTTCCATTTTGTGAGAGAACGAGCAGCTGCTTGTGAACTGAAAGTCAGGTTTCTTTCTATAGATGATCAGTTAGTGAATGTATTTACTAAACCCGCTACTAGACAGATGTTAGACCGCTTCAAAACCAATCTGAATCTTGTATGTAGTTCAGATTGAGGGGGCATGTAAAATATAGGATCTAGTATATTGTACTTGTATATGTATTTGTATACGTATGTAACTGTATTGTGATCATCTATATATTGAGACGTGAGGTTGGATGTCAACCACCCACGCAAAACCCTAAACCCTGTGTTTAACTGATTGTATACATAAGTGTAGAGACTGAACGCACTGTTTTGTATTGAGCTTCAGATCATATATATACAGATTACAACACCACAACGCACACCCGTACTTGTCTAACCAACTAACAGACTCCCACTATCTACCCTAGAAGCTAGGAGGCAGGCGAGGCATGCCGGTCGTGATTAGTTGGAGAAGTACGTGGGCCTGCAGACTCATTCCAACACCCCCCCGCAGACAGAGCGTCGCCGTTGGTGACGCACAGGCTGGACCTGAAATCCTCAAACGTGGCGGTCGGCAGCCCTTTGGTCATGATGTCAGCGAACTGCGAGGTGGTCGGCACATGCAGGACGCGAAACTGACCAAGAGCAACCTTCTCACGAACAAAGTGGATGTCGAGTTCGATGTGCTTGGTCCGGCGGTGATGTACAGGATTCTGAGCAAGGTAGACGGCTGACACATTGTCACAGTAAACAACCGTGGCTTTGTCGATTCCGGAGTGAAGCTCCTGGAGAAGCTGTCGCGTCCAACAGCACTCGGCGACGGCATTGGCCACAGCGCGGTACTCCGCCTCTGCACTGGACCTGGACACGGTGGGTTGCCTCTTGGACGACCAAGAGATGAGCGACCCACCAAGAAACAGGCAATAACCGGAGGTGGAACGTCGTGTGTCGGGGCAGCCAGCCCAGTCGGCGTCACTGTATGCGACGAGCTCATGCGGCGGTGAGGAGCTGATGGTTATGCCGTGGCTGACAGTCCCGCGGACATAGCGAAGGATGCGCTTCACCATGGACCAGTGGGGCTGCCGGGGAGCGTGCATGTATAAGCACACCTGTTGAACAGCATAAGTAAGATCCGGGCGCGTCAATGTGAGATACTGCAGTGCACCGGTGATACTGCGGTAGGAGGTGGCATCATCCGCAAGTTCTCCGTGGGAGGCAGAGAGCTTGGACCGCGTGTCGACCGGAGTTGGGGCCGGCCTGCAGTTGGTCATGCCAGCGCGATGTAGCAAGTCCTCGGCATACTGATGTTGATGAAGAAAGAACCCCGCCGAGGTGCGCCACACTTGGATGCCGAGGAAGAAGTGCAGCGCGCCCAAGTCCTTCAGCGCGACGGCGGCGGTGAGTTGCGCGATGACACGGCGGAGCAGTACGTCTGACGAGGCGGTGAGGACGATGTCGTCGACGTAGAGTAGCAGGTAGGCGATGTCGTGGCCGTGACGATAGACAAAGAGCGAGGCATCGGAGCGAGTCGCCGTGAACCCAATGGAACGTAGACAGGTGGTGATCTTCGTGAACCAAGCACGTGGAGCCTGCTTGAGGCCGTAGAACGACTTGGAGAGAAGACACACATCATGTGGGCGTGCCTCGTCGAGAAAACCCGCTGGCTGCTGACAGTAGACATGCTCAGTTAGTTCACCGTGGAGAAAGGCGTTTTTAACGTCAAGCTGGTGGACCGGCCAATTCCGAGAGGCGGCGAGCTGGAGGACGATGCGGATGGACGCCGGCTTGACGACAGGCGAGAAGGTGTCATGGTAATCGATGCCGTGACGCTGGGTGAAGCCACGGACGACCCACCTCGCCTTGTACCGATCCAAAGTGCCATCAGGATGTAGCTTGTGGCGAAAAATCCACTTGCCGGAGATGACGTGGGCGCCGGGCGGCCGAGGAACCAAGGTCCAGGTAGCGTTGGCGCGGAGGGCGTCAAATTCCTCCTGCATGGCCTGTCGCCAGTGAGCATCCGCGAGGGCTGCTCGAACCGACGTGGGAACAGGTGATGGAGAAGGCACGGTGGCAGTGAGGATGTAGTCATCGTCGTACTGCGTATTGCGGCGAGTGATGCCCGCGCGAGCCCGTGTCACCATGGGATGAGCTCGGCCGGGCGGCGAAGGTGGGGTAGAGCCACCGGCGAAGACCACAGGGGAGCTGCAGCCACTGGTCGCGCTCGACGAGGAAGGTGCAGGCGATTCTGCAGCTGTGCCGGGCGAGACTGCTGCCGTGGCAGCAGAAGTCGCTGCCGAGGCGGCCGAATCTGCTGCCATGGCAGCCGTCCTGGGCGACGCACGAGCTGCAGCCGATCCCGGCGATGAATATGCTGTCGTGGCAGTAGTAGTCGCGGCCGAGGCAGCCGAATTTGCTGCCATGGCAGCCGATCCGGGCGACGAAACCGCAGCCGTGGCAGCAGAAGTCGCTGCCGAGGCAGCCGATCCGGGGTGCGCTGCTGCTGTAGTCGGGGGTGTCGGAGCAGCAGGCGGCAGAGGCGGCGACCCAGCGAGGAGCAGTGGCGGCGAGGTGGTCCTGGTGAGGGCGTAGTCGGACGCAGAGGGAGACGCCCAAACCTGCGCAAACGGGAAGGAGTGCTCGTCGAAAAAGACGTGACGGGATATGATGATCCGGCCTGTGGTGGGGTCGAAGCACTTGTAGCCAGCATGATCGGGAGGGTAGCCCAGAAACACGCACGCCTTAGATCGAGGGGAGAGTTTGTTGGGAGCTGTTGCTGTAGTGTTAGGGTAACATAGGCATCCAAAGACTCGTAGGTGGGAATAGGATGGGGTTTTTCCGTAGAGGAGCTCAAAAGGTGTGACATGTTGGCGAGGCCGGCACGGGCGCAGGTTGAGAAGATAGGTTGTGGTGGCGAGGGCGTCGGGCCAAAATCTAGGAGGCGTGGAAGAGTGGAAAAGGAGGCTACGCAGGCCCTCGGTGAGAGTTCGGATGATGCGCTCGGCACGCCCGTTCTGTTGAGAGGTGTAGGGGCAAGTGAGGTGGAAGACAACGCCGTGGGTGGAGAGAAAGTGACGAAACGCTTTGTTGTCAAATTCACGGCCATTGTCGGTGTGGAAGGAGAGGATGGGTCGTTGGAACTGCGTGGCGACGTATGCATGAAATGTAATCAACACCTCAAAAACGTCAGACTTGCGCCGGAGAGGAAACGTCCAGGCAAAATGCGTGTGATCGTCAAGAACAACGAGGAAATACTGAAACCCGGAGTTGCTAAGTACCGGGGCAGTCCACACATCACAATGGAGCGTATGGAAGGCGAACGGCGCAATATTATTTGATTCACTGAAAGGCAAGCGTACATGTTTGGCTAGCTGACAGGCATGGCAAGTATGTGAGGTAGCTTTATTACAACGGAAATCAAAGTTGTCTAAAACATGTGATAAAGCAGCACGTCCGGGATGTCCAAGCCTTTGGTGCCATAAATCGGCTGTGAGGGCGACAAAGGCAGTGGGAGAAGCAGTAGCGCGGAGGTGAGATGATAAAGATCGCCGCCGCTATTACATCGGAGCACCACCGTCCCAGTGCGAAGGTCCTTAACAGAGAAACCGAAAGGGTCAAATGTCACAGACACAAAATTTTCACGAGTAAGTGCGCGAACAGAGATCAAGTTTTTAATGAGAGAAGGAGAAATCAGAATATGACTAAGAGAGAGAGGGGTGGAAGAGGTGGCGATGGATGTGGAGCCAGTGTGGGTTATGGGAAGAGAAGCACCGTTGCCGACTAGGATATGAGATGGGAAGGAGGAGGGCCGAACAGCCGAGATCATACCGGGGTTGCCTGCCATATGTGACGACGCACCGGTGTCGAGGATCCAGTCACCGCCGCCGGAGTAGGGCTGCTGCTGCATGGCGAGAAGGGCGGCCTGAAGGGCGCCGGTGTCCCATGGGACCGGTGCGGCGGCTGGTGGCGGGCCGGCGCCGTAGGTTGTCGCAGCAAGCCCAAGCGGAGGACGAGGGCCGAGCAGACCAGCTGTAGGTGCAGCAGATGGGCGCATCGTCACGGGCCATGCGTTGAACGTGCCGGTCAGGGGTTGACGCCGGCGTGGCCGTAGGACGGCGGACGTGCCGCGTACGCAGGCAGAGGTGGCGCAGCCTGTGGTGGAGGGGCCCCGCCGTGGCCACCTTGGCCGCCGCCGTTGCCGCCCTTGCGGCGCTTGCGGCCGCGCTGCCCGCCGCCGTTGCTCGCATGACCACTGGCGCCGCCTGGAACGCCATGGGCGCCGTTGCCACTAGGTAGATAGGGCACAGCAGATGGCGGAGCAGAAGGGGTAGGAGGCGGTGGAGCCGGAGGGCGCCCGGCGTAGAGCGCAGTCGCGGACTCGTGGGAGGCAGCGTGATCGATGCGGCGCTCTTCCTGGAGGAGGTAAGTGCGTGCTTGCAGAAACGTGGGCAGCTTGGAGTCGTCATACGTCATTGTAGAGATGGCGTGGGCGAACTTGTTGGAGAGCCCGCGGAGCATGTTGGAGACGAGGCCGCGGTCGGTCACCGGCATCCCGCAGTCGAAGAGCGTGTCGGCGAGGGTCTGGAGGCGGGTGAAGTAATCGGTGATGGAGAGGTCGTTTTGATGCAGACCGTGGAACTCCTCCAGAGCGAGAATACCCTGCTGATTCCGATTAGAGAGGAAGAGCTGCCGGATCGCCGTCCAGAGCGTGTACGCCGTGGGGTTCCGGTGGTTGACCGCCCCCCGAACTTGGGCGGAGATGGAGCCGAGAAGCCACCGGATGATACACCAGTCGACCTGCGTCCAGACGGCGTCGGTGAGCCGGTTCCGGGCGTCAACAGTGCCATTGACATGGTCCTGGATGTTGTAGGACATGAGAAGGGCATGGAGGAAGGAGCTCCAGGTGGTGTAGTTGGGGGGGTGCAGCTCTAGGGTGACGGGCATGGCGGAGGCGATGTTGAGAGAGAGGATGAGGTGGAGAGGCACGGAGGGGCCGGCGGAGGGTGGATCGCCGAAGGGGTTTGTGCCGGAGCCGGAGCCGGCGGAGGAGAGATCAGAGAGATCCATCGATGAGCGGAAGCGAGGAAGGAGATCGTGGAAGTATCTGATACCATGTAGAGACTGAACGCACTGTTTTGTATTGAGCTTCAGATCATATATATACAGATTACAACACCACAACGCACACCCGTACTTGTCTAACCAACTAACAGACTCCCACTATCTACCCTAGAAGCTAGGAGGCAGGCGAGGCATGCCGGTCGTGATTAGTTGGAGAAGTACGTGGGCCTGCAGACTCATTCCAACAATAAGTACAAATACATGACGTATGAAACGACCAACTCTTCTCTTTTAAAAACACGGTGAGGCTGCCTTCGTCCATGTTTTCATTTTTTGGCTGGATTCGGTTCCTTATACGTTGTAAATGGTATTTATCACGTAAAACGGTAGGGTGAAGAAGCAAGTATTCCCCTATCCACTCCTTTGACGATCCTGCAGGCGGCAGGGGAGGCAACGTGCCACCACCGGGCCTGCACCCGACTCTTCCTCCTCTCGGTTGCAAGGAGCCTTCTCCCCCTCGGGGGTCGATCTTACCTTCCCGCGGCGCGGCGCTAGGCGCCGACAGGAGGCGGTGCTGGTTGTCGCAACGGTGGCGTGGTGGGCTGCTCGGCGAGTGCATGATGCTGTGACCTGCGGTGGCTGGTGCTCGTCTCTCCAGATCTGGGCGACGTGTGTTCTGTGCTCGACAGATCCGACGCATGGATCTCGGAGGGTGACGTGGGTTGGGCAGTTGCCTGATGTGGCTCCTGCTGCAGTCATGGACGGCGGCGACGCAGTGTAGCTCTGTACCCTGGGTGCGGTGGCCTTCCTACGGCGTGGACGCTCCATGGCAGATCAGCATGTTTGGCTACGGCAACGACTGGCACCTGGCCAAGTGTCGGCTTATCTGCAAGCGGCCTAGTTCGGCCCTCGGTCCTGCCCCTCCTATTGCGTGTGGTGCGATCACCGAAGGGCTAGTCCACTCCCTGTCACCGTCCATCATGGTGGCTTCCCAAGGGTGGGAGAGGAGGGATCTTCCGCGCATCACTTTCTGTGGTGTAGCTCCGCGTCTCAAGTGGGGTGGTGTTGGGATCTTGGATGCCAGGGTGGCGGGCCTGGTGGTGGGAGGTGCAGTGCTCGTGGGTGACACCGCGGCACAGGTGTGGGCTGGTTGCCATGGTTGTGAGAGAGGCATTGTGACCGTTGCTCGATGTTCAATGAGGATGGTGCGGCGGGTGTCCTTGTGATTGGTCGCACCACTTTTCGGAGGCGGGGTTTTATTGCCTGGGGTCATTCCATGTCTGGCCTTGGCCAGGCCCACTGTGATGGCGTCCGTTGGCGTCGTATACTTTCTGAGGGCATCGTCGTGGCTTCCTTCGGGTGGGTCCGCGTGAATAGCTTGATCCTTTGGATCGGGCGGCAGCAACACTACAGTGTCGTAACCTTATTGGAGGCGCCGTCTTATAGTCCTCGGTTCGTCGGGCGCGGCTTCATCTCTTCGTGTGTGGTTTGGGTGACGTAGTCGTGTCTTGCATCATTATATCTTTTTTTTGCAAATGTGCAGCATTGTATCTTTCCTTTGCTGTATTTTGTGTGGCATCAAGTTTTAAGCGTTGGGTTGTATGGTCGTTGCTTTATATATAAAAGTGGGGCGAGAACCTTTTTCGGCTATAGGTCATAAATTTGTAGGTGGAAATACCAGCTCCTCTCGTAGTGTGGATGTTAATTGTTTTTTTAGTTCATTGATGTTAATTGTTTGTTGGCGACGAGCTACCATGCTGCACGTGGCATGCGCCCCGTGTTGTCTGCGCATTAAGCTAAAGTTTTTCATGTGGCAGAATAAATAAGGACCCTGATACGTGTCACACGTGTAGGCTGAAGGAGGTCGGGTCAAATGCCCTTCTAGCCACCCATCGTGACACATCAATTTTTCTTTCCTTCACACCAAACAGGGACAAAAACAGATGGTGTCAGCGGAAATCTTTTGGGTTTTTCAAACTTTAAAATGTTGTATCTCTTATATGAAAAATCCGATTGAAATATGTTTTCACCATTAAATCAGCCGCGAAGAGGACTTCAAAACTAGATCCCATATCGATATGTTTTGATGATATTTTTTTGCGGTCAAAAGTTGCCATGTGTATTCCACATAAATTGCTATGGTGTTTACACTCAAGTTGTCATATTATGTTGGGATATTTAAATTAGTGCCCCTGGTTCCTTAGTTGTGCTCACTTTTCCCCACGCTCCAAACTTTTGCTCACTTTCTCCCTCTTCCTTAGCTGAAACTCTCACAAATGCTCATAGCGGGTGTTTGCCTTCTTGACCTTCCATTGTCCGTTAATTGCTGACGAGTGGGGCCGAGTCTTCGTCTGACCATTGCTTGCTGATGGGTGGGACCGCAAGGAGACACGTATTGGGCGGCTTGTCTGAATCTGAAAAAGATCTAGACAGGCTGCACCGCACCGCGTCGCCCCGCCCCTCCGCCGGCGTCGTGCCGCATCCACCGCAGTTGTTTCCTCCACCCTATGCCCCTATTCCGTTCATCGGCGACGCCGCGTCACCGCCAGATATAGCCCACCTCCCCATCTGGGATTACATAGCGATGTTGAGTGAGGACGCCCGGAAGGCAGTCGACCGTGGAGAGGATTGTGTCGAATCCGCGGCAGATAATTCATGGATTAAACCTGGGTAAGCATCGTTTCCTCTCAAATTGACATTCTAAGTCGTATTGTAGGCCGTATTTGACTTTTGTTTGCTTGAATCGTTCGAATTTGTGCTCGATTTTTCCCGGCTAACTGAAGCCTTTGTTTCAACAAAATAGGATTGATCCCGCGCTGGCTTTCTGGCTGGCGATTAGAATGGAAACTAGTGTGTTGCGTGGTACTAAACCACATTTGATTTCATCATTTTTCTATCCCAAAGTGGTAGAAACCAGCATATATTTCAAAGATTTGCGAGCTGAGCTCCGAAACACCTATCTCTGTAGTGATGCCGACGGTGTTGAACTGAATTACTTTAGCAATGACGAGCAAAGATTTCTCCCACTAACTTGCGACAATAATGTGCCATTGTTTTTGTTGGGATTGCTGGCTGCCGATTCAGTAAACTCCAAATCGATGTGCTTCAGCCACGCGCAGAACGGGCAAAGGGGAAGGGAGTTCAGACATCATCTGTCTGAGCTAATAGCCAGCACCCCGGCACTCCTTGTAGGTCGACACCATGTAACGCAAGTGGTTCATGGAGCCACAACAGTCCTGCTGCCAATTATGGTTCCGATTCAGCTGCTGCTTCTCGTGTGCCTTCTGCGGTTGGTGTAGAAGAAGATGCAGAACCTGACGAGGCAGTGCCTACAAATGATGATGAAGACGAGATGATGTTTCCTGAACTAGTCGATGTAGCCATTCAGCAAGCAGTGGATGATGAATATACGGAGGAGCCCATCAGCCAAGCTAGGTTTGATGATACTGACGATGAAGAGAAGGTGGAGAACATGGACAGCTTAATCGAGGATGAATACGATGGCGATGACATGCCAACAATTGAGTGGAACAGGGAAAAACCTGAGCTTAGTGTAAGTACCATTTTCCAATCAATGGTGGACAGTCGGAATGCGGTGACAACATGGTGCATTATATCTGAAAACACCTATAATATTAAAAGGAGTGAGCCAGCAAGGTTCACAGTTTTTTGTCCATATCCTAGGTGTAGGTGGAAGTTGCATGCATGTCGTATGAGAAAGAGCAAATATATTCAGGTAATCCAAGTTCAGTTAGTAATTTAGTTTCAGATCATTGAGTAAGGTTTCTTAACTATTTTTTACCCTTTTATTTTGTTTCAGATAAAGAAAAACCCACACAAGCACACCTGTCCACCTGGAGGGGGAGGGGGGAAGGCCAAAACCAAGCTAGCAAAAACTAGGTGGGAGGCAGATGCTATATTGGATTGGCTGAGAGAAGAACCTGGACTTGGTCCAACAACACTCCATGGGAAGCTTTTTGAGAAGTACAAGATAGAAATTCCTTACATGAAAATTTTCAATGCTAGGGAAAAGGCTCTTGACAGAATTAATGGTTAATGGAATGACAGTTTTTAGCTGCTTTACACTTTCAAAGCTGAAGTGGAGATGGCAATTCCACGGAGTGTTGTAGAGATTGACAAGCATACAGTTCCATTCAAAATAAAAGGGAAGTCATTTGAGAAGGAGTGCTTCAGAAGGGCTTTTTTTTTGTTTCAAGGCTTGCTGGCAGGGGTTTCTAGATGGTTGCAGGCCCTATTTGGCTGTAGATGCTACAATTTGACGGGAAGATGGAGAGGACAGCTAGTAGCAGCTTCTGCAGTTAATGGATACAACTGGCTATTCCCAGTTGCATTTGGTGTGGTGGAGGCAGAGTCTGAGGGAAGTTGGATCTGGTTTCTACAGCAGTTGCGCAACATTATAGGCACACTCCCAGGTTTAGCTATACACACAGATGCTTGCAAGGGTTTAGAGAGTGCAGTAGAAATTGTATTCCCTGGAGTGGAGCATAGGGAATGTATGCGACACCTAGTGCATAATTTCAAAAGGAAGTTCAAATGTAAAGTTTATGATAAGAACTTATGGCCAGCATCATACACATGCAGCAAAAGGAAGCATGAACACCATTTGAGAGTGATGTATGCTCAAAATCCTCTTGTGAAGGAGTACATGGATGAACATCATGGCAAGGTGTGGTCAAGATGCAAATTCAACGAAATCTGCAAAGTAGATTATGTGACCAATAACCTTGCAGAATGCTTCAATTCAAAGTTCAATCAGTGAAAGGGCTCTTGTTGTCGCAAGCATTTGACAAGATGAGGCAAATGATCATGATAAAGATGGCTCTTCGCAAAAGAATTGCAGAAACACAATATGTTGGTCATCAAATGCTCCCATCACTGATTAAGGCATTGCACTTGAAGGCAAGAGGACTGAAGATGAAATGTATTCGATCTGGTACATATGAGGGAGAGGTTACCTATACTGACACTAAAAATAGGGTATGGAGGTATCCTGTGAACCTAAGTACTAGAGAATGTACTTATAGGAAATGGCAGATCCGTGGGAAGCCATGCATACATGCCCTACATCTGATGACCGTTATCGGGGGTGCAGATGGTGAAGTTGATGAATATTGCTCTGAGTATTTCTCTGTTGCCAAATTTATGGCTTCTTATGCTGACAATGTGCCTGCACTCTTGGGGAAAGATCAATGGAACATAGTAGATCCAGGGTTCAAACTCCACGCTCCTATCATTACTAGACCACCAGGAAGACCAAGGAACCAGAGGATTAGAGCAGGTGAGGAGGGTCGTCTACCAAAGAAGCATGCTTGCAAAAAATGTGGAGTTCTGGGGCATATTGCTAGGCTTTGTACCAATGCAGTGGATGCATCATTTGGAGAGGAGGAAAGATGGACAACATCCAATGCTGAGGAGAATGCAGCAGCAATGGAGACTGAAGATGCAGAGGAGAATGCAGCAGCAATGGAGACTGAAGATGCAGTGGAGAATGCAGCAGCAAATGAAGCATCTTGGTATGTGTTTGCATTTGTAGAATGCAGCAACCCTTTTGGTTGCATTTGTTCTCTTTTTTGCCTATGGCTTATAATTCTATTTACCAGCTCTAGGGAGAAAAGGCCAAGAGATGAAGAAGCAGAAGATTTTGAAACCATGGCCTTTGATGGTTTTGAAGCTATAAGAGAGGAAGAGGAGGGGGTAATTTTTCCAATTGTGCCTTTAAAGATTACTGAACCCATAAATGACCGTCAAATGGTCGTCAAGGGCTCGGCGAGTGGAACTACTCCATCAGCACCTCCA
The DNA here is from genome assembly GCA_021437245.1 of Aegilops speltoides. Lineage (NCBI taxonomy): Eukaryota > Viridiplantae > Streptophyta > Magnoliopsida > Poales > Poaceae > Aegilops > Aegilops speltoides. Next base: position 20,854,255 of record CM038147.1, on the reverse strand, counting down.
CGACGAAAACCTCAAGTAAAGATCAAAAGGAACAAGAGTCTGAAAGAAAAGAGCATCTCAACTAGAGAAACCAGGAGCAAGACGGTGAAGCCAGCTGCAAACACAAGGAGCAAGTCAAAAATTTGAATTAACTTGTTGGGAAATGTTTGTGTTGTCAATTTGAGGGCGAGTCGATCGCTTAAAACTTGGTAGATTTGTATTAAGATGTTGGCATCGTAAAACTTGGTAGATTTGAGCTACTGTGAAAACTTATCAGTTGTAATAATGTTGCTTTACTTTGGTTTCTTATTTGAGTCAGAATTCAAATTTCCATCAAAATTTGAATTTAAATCAATATTTGAATTTGGGCCAAAATTTGGATTCGAGCCAAAGTTGAAGTTGAACATTGCAGGTTCATTGCTCTCTGCGGTGTATTTGATCGTGCATTTGAAGTCCAATATTCGTAGGTGAATAGTCCGAATGAGAAATATGCTAGAAACGAGCTCGAAAGCTAGGGTAAACAGCCCTATTTGAAATCAAGTTTTTTTACCTTGTCTAAATGAGGCATATATATTTTTATTGTTTCAATAATACTAGAGATTTTATAAAAAGTTCATTTTGTTTTTACTTATTTATTAAAGTTTATTTTGTTTCTACTTATTTATTTTTCTTTACTTTTTTGCTTTTTTATTTATTTTATGAAAATTCTTTATTTTTTGCTTTATTTATTTTATTTTGTTTCTACTTACTGTTTCTATTTTTATTTATTTTATTATAGTTTATTTATTTTACTTTATTAAAGTTTATTTTGTTTCTACTTATTTATTGAAAAAAAATCTGTTTATACTTATTTATTTTATTTTGTTTCTACTTATTTCCTTCCTTCTCTTTTTTGCTTTTATTTATTTATTTTATGAAAATTGTTTTTGCTTTTAATGTTTTACACACAAAAGCCCTCTCCCCTGGCTGGTTCACTGGTCCCGGTTCGTGGCTTGGCCTGGTACTAAAAACCACCCTTTGGACCCGGCTCAGGCCACCAACCGGGATCAATGGTGGTGGGCCAGGAGCGAGGCCCATTGGTCCTGGTTCATCCTAACAACCGGGACCAAAGGGGCCAGACGAACCAGGACCAATGCCCCCATGAGGCCCGACAGGCCCCTAGCCTCACGAACCGGGACCTATGGGCCTATGGGTCCCGGTTCATGACTGAACCGGGACTAATGGGCTTACCTGGCCCGAACGAAAGTCATGTTTTCTACTAGTGTTATTCAAACATTTATAATTTTGTTTATGTATCAAAATTTGTTTCAATTTTTTCCTAAAAATGTTTGTATAAAAGCATTATTGCGCCTTCCAAAAAAGTTCATATTCAGAAAAAGGTTCGTGTTCTCAAATTTTGTTCAGAATTTTAAAAAGTGTTCACTTCCTCTGAAATTATACTTTAAAAACTTGAAACTTTTTAAAAAAACTCTTTAGGCATTTCTTAAATTGTTTGCTTTTAAAAAATGAACATGTTTATAAAGTTATTCACCAATCTGAAAAAATATTTGCCTTTTCAGATTTTGTTCAGAGTTTGAAAATATATCAATTTTTCAAAAAATGGTAACTTTTCAGAATTTTTTCAAAACTATGATAAGTGTTCCCATTTTCCAAAAAAAAAATCACACATTTTAAAAATGTTCCCTTTTTCAAATTTTGTTCAAAATTACAAATAACTTTCCTGTTTTTCAAACATAATGGTTCAACAACAACAACAACAACAAAGCATTTAGTTCCAAACAAGTTGGGGTAGGCTAGAGGTGAAAGCCATAAGATCTCGCAACAAACTCATTGCTCTGGCACGTGGATAGCAAGCTTCCACGCATCCCTGTCCATAGCTAGCTCTTTGGCGATACTCCAATCCTTCAGGTCTCTCTTAACGGACTCCTCCCATGTCAAATTCGATCGACCCCGCCCTCTCTTGACATTCTCCGCACGCTTTAGCCGTCCACTATGTACTGGAGCTTCTGGAGGCCTGCGTTGAATATGCCCAAACCATCTCAGACGAATGTTGGACAAGCTTCTCCTCAATTGGTGCTACCCCAACTCTATCTCGTATATCATCATTCCGGACTCGATCCTTCCTCATGTGGCCACACATCCATCTCAACGTACGCATCTCCGCCACACCTAACTGTTGAACATGTCGCCTTTTAGTCGGCTAACACTCCGCGCCATACAATATTGCGGGTCGAACCGCCGTCCTGTAGAACTTGCCTTTTAGCTTTTGTGGCACTCTCTTGTCACAGAGAATGCCAGAAGCTTGGCGCCACTTCATCCATCCTACTTTGATTCGATGGTTCACATCTTCATCAATACCCACATCCTCCTGCAACATTGACCCCAAATACCAAAAGGTGTCCTTCCGAGGTACCACCTTGCCATCAAGGCTAACCTCCTCCTCCTCACACCTAGTAGTACTGAAACCGCACATCATGTACTCGGTTTTATTTCTACTAAGCCTAAACCCTTTCGATTCCAAGGTTTGTCTCCATAACTCTAACTTCCTATTTACCCCCATTCGACTATCATCAACTAGCACCACATCATCCGCAAAGAGCATACACCATGGGATATCTCCTTGTATATCCCTTGTGACCTCATCCATCACCAATGCAAAAAGATAAGGGCTCAAAGCTGACCCCTGATGCAGTCCTATCTTAATCGGGAAGTCATCGGGGTCGACATCACTTGTTCGAACACTTGTCACAACATTATCGTACATGTCCTTGATGAGGGTAATGTACTTTGCTGGAACTTCGTGTTTCTCCAAGGCCCACCACATGATATTCCGCGGTATCTTATCATAGGCCTTCTCCAAGTCCATGAACACCATATGCGAGTCCTTCTTTTGCTCCCTATATCACTCCATAAGTTGTCGTACCAAGAAAATGGCTTCCATGGTCGACCTCCCAGGCATGAAACCAAACTGATTTTTGGTCACGCTTGTCATTCTTCTTAAGCGGTGCTCAATGACTCTCTCCCATAGCTTCATTGTATGGCTCATCAGCTTAATTCCACGGTAATTAGTACAACTCTGAACATCCCCCTTGTTCTTGAAGATTGGTACTAATATACTCCGTCTCCATTCTTCTGGCATCTTGTTTTCCTGAAAAATGAGGTTGAAAAGCTTGGTTAGCCATACTATCGCTATGTCCCCGAGACCTTTCCACACCTCAATGGGGATACCATCAGGGCTCATCGCCTTGCCTCCTTTCATCCTTTTTAAAGCCTCCTTCACCTCAGACTCCTGGATGCGCCGCACAAAACGCATGCTGGTCTCATCAAAGGAGTCGTCCAGTTCAATGGTAGAACTCCCATTCTCCCCATTGAACAGCTTGTCGAAGTACTCCCGCCATCTATGCTTAATGTCCTCGTCCTTCACCAAGAGTTGGCCTGCTCCGTCCTTGATGCATTTGACTTGGCCAAAATCCCTCGTCTTCCTCTCGCGGATCTTAGCCATCTTATAGATGTCCCTTTCACCTTCCTTCGTGCCTAACCGTTGGTAGAGGTCCTCATATGCCCGACCCTTGCTTCACCAACAGCTAAACGCATGCCTTCTTCGCCATCTTGTACTTCTCTATGTTTTCTGCACTCCTATCCGGTATAGGCGTCAAGCAATCTTTCTTCTCTTTAATCGCCTTCTGGACATCATCATTCCACCACCAGGTATCCTTATCTTCGCTTCTCCTTCCCCTGGACACTCTAAACTCCTCCGAGGCCACCTTACGAATGCAAGTCGTCATCTTAATCCACACATTGTCCGCATCCCCTCCTTCCTCCCAAGGGCCCTCCTTAATTACCCTCTCCTTGAACACCTGAGCTACCTCCCCTTGAGCTTCCACCACTTCGTTCTAGCGACTTTGGCACACTTATCCCGCTGGACACGAATCCGAAGCGAAGTCGGCAACCACCAAAGATATGCTGGGGTACAACACTCTCTCCAGGTATCACCTTACAGTCTAGGCACGCACGCCTATCTTCTCTTCTCGAGAGGATAAAATCAATCTGGCTAGAGTGTTGGCCACTACTAAAAGTCACTAGATGTGATTCTCTCTTTCTAAAGAGGGTGTTAGCTACAATCATGTTGTAGGCTAGAGCAAAGCTTAAGACATCTTCTCCTTCTTGATTCCTGATGCCATAGCCAAAGCCCCCATGCGCCCCTTCAAAACCTGTGTTAGATGTACCCACGTGGCCATTGAGGTCTCCTCCTATGAAGACCTTCTCACCAATCGGTACACTCCTAACCATGTCTTCCAAGCCTTCCAAAAACTCCCTCTTGGTGTTCCCATTGTGGCCTACTTGCGGGGCATACGCGCTGATAACATTGAGAACCAAGTCCTCAACTACCAGCTTGACCAGGATAATCCGGTCCCCACGTCTCTTGATGTCTACCACTCCATACTTGAGGCTCTTGTTGATCAAGATGCCTACGCCATTTCTGTTTGCAGCCGTCCCCGTGTACCACAGCTTGAAGCCGGTATCCTCCACCTCCTTCGCCTTCTGTCCTCTCCATTTGGTTTCTTGGACTCAAAGGATATCAACACCTCTCCTCACCGCTGCATCAACTAGCTCCCGAAGCTTCCCTGTCAGAGACCCTACATTCCAGCTACCTAAGCGAATCCTCCTAGGCTCGGCTAGCTTCCTTACTCTTCGCACTCAAACATAATGGTTCACATGTAAAATAATGTTCCACTTATTAACTTTTTGGAAAATGTAGCCGTTAAAAAAATTATTCACTTTTCTTTTTAAAGCATGTTTGAATTTTCAAAAACTGTTTAAATCTGTCGTGACTTATAGTTCTTATGATGCGCGCTGCCTTATTTGTACAAAGAAGCGTGTGAGGTAGGATGGCCGGTGATGATCGTTTACCATGGGAAGGATGGCCGATATTTTGAACAGTGCTAAGGGGAAAGGGTTTGATACATAGCACATGTGAAGATTAGTATCCCAGATCGTGTCGGGCGGGGAAGCTACTTTTTCAGGTAGTTAAATAGGATAATCTACTTCGCAACCCTTTCTAGCAACCACCAGAAGAACTGGCTTTTCGTTAAGAGGGGAGAGGGTATATAGTAGTATGTACTCTTTCCGTACCATAATGTAAAAAGACATTTTGTAGAAAAACATTTTACATTATGAGACGGAAGGAGTACCAGTGGCGTAGGTAGGGGGGACGAGCAGGGGCCTGGAGAGATACTTGGAACCCGTATAAGCAACCAGCGATGAAGTCAGACATACTGCATAGTTGGCCCCCCCTATCCGAACGTGTACACTTTTTTTTGAGGCAAACTCGCAAAGCTTTTTATTCATTCGTCACACAGTTTACAGGGACGAAGCAAAGATCTCTAGGGTGACCTAGCCAAACATGGCGGCCGGTACCCAGTGTTAAAGCATGCTTTGCAAGCTTGTGGGCCTCTACATTTGAGGTTCTAAACTCATGCGAGAAAATGCAAGAAATAAAATTCCTAGACGACTGCTCTATCTCAAGCACCACTGCTCCATAACAAGATGATGAAGCTCCCTTGTAATCGCCTCATTGCCGCCTTACAATCCGAGGCAATCAAATCCTCGAGGCGTATAGATCGATGGCTAGTGCCAACGCTTCTCTTATTGCCAATACCTCAAGAACCTCTGGATCTTCTATGTGCATGAATTTAATAGACGAAGCCCCCTAAAAAGATCCTGTCTCATCCCTGCACACGACTCCAACTGCACCAAAGCCTACGGATCTAGATGTCGCAGCATCGACATTGATCTTCAGATGATCACTCTGAGGTTTAACCCATCCGGTCGGTTTCCGTGGCGCTGGATCCTTTACTGTGTTAGTGGGTTTTGCAATGACTTCGATATCAGACAAGAATCTCTGCACAAAAGCATTTGTGGCAAAAGGGGTCTGTAGTATTCCTTCGTGAATCACTTTTCGTCTGGCATACCAGATAGCCCACAGCATGACTATCATGGTGGTAAACTCATGTGGTGATAAAGAGCTGTTCATCACAAACAGCCAGTCCTTTGCGTTTTCTTCTCCACTCAAGCACATGTGCTGAACCAACTCATCATCGGATAATGCCCACACGCTCCTTGAAAGTGTGCAATCCAGAAGTGCATGCCTCCAGCTGTCTTCTGCGCCACAGATTGCGCAGACCTGACTAGGCGCCATCTTGCGGTGTTTTAAGAGATCGTAGGTGGAGAGTGAGTGTTGTGCCAATCTCCAAGTAAAAACCTTCAATTTTGATGGAACCTGAAGACTCCAAATCGAGGACCAGCCCCTCCTCTCTCTCACCGGGTCAGATGATGTCTCAGTACTTTCCATCCAGGCTTCTCTTCCTGATTTTATGCTATATATGAGTTTATATGCAGACCGCACTGAGAATAAACCGCGAGGATCGGCAGACCATGCCCAGAAGTCATCAACTTGTCTCGTGCAAATCGGTATCTTGAGGATATCTTTAGCATCAGTCGGTAAAAAGACTTGGTGGACCAGCTCTTCCTTCCACATCGCCGATGTTTGGTCAATTAGCTCAGATACTCGCTGGGGTGGATTGAGGACAAGAGAAGTGATCGGTCTTGGCAATCCTGCTCATGGGATCCAGTTTTGCCTCCAAATTTTCGTCGATGTTCCATCGCCAATTCTGCGAATGATGCCCAGTTTCATTATGTCCCGTCCATCGACTATGGCTCTCCATATTTGGGAGGGGTGCGACCCAAGTTCTGCTTCCAGGATTGATGAGTCTGGAAAGTAAATGGCTCGAAGTAGCCGGGCACTCAAGGACTGGGGATCCTGAAGAAGGCGCCAGGCCTGTCTTGACAGTAAGGCAAGGTTGAATAATTCCATGTCTTTGAAGCCCAGACCTCCCAGGTTCTTTGGTTGCAGAATAACATCCCAAGAAACCCAACAAGGCCTTCTCTTCCCTTGCTTACTCCCCCACCAGAACTGCCGGATAATTGTTGTGATGCTGTCACAGACGCCCCTTGGTAGTCTAAAGCACGACATGGAGAAGACCGGGATCGCTTGTGCCACTGCTTTGATGAGAATTTCTTTCCCAGCCGAGGAAAGTAACAACTCCAACCAGCCTTTTACTTTTGCCCACACCCTATCCCTTAGATATTTAAAGGTGCCATTTTTGGATTGCCCCACCTCCATAGGCAGCCCCAAATATTTCTCGCTGAGAGACTCATTCTGCACATTAAGGCTGTTTTTCACCTCCTCTCTTAAGGCAGTCGGGCAACCCTTGCTAAAATAGATGGACGACTTCTCATGATTTACCTTTTGTCCTGAAGCAGCACAATATGTATTCAGCAGGTTTGAAACTGAATTTGCCCCCTCCACACTAGCCTTAAAAAGCAGCAGGCTATCATCTGCAAACAAGAGATGGTTCACAACAGGAGCAGTTGGAGCCACTTTTATTCCAAGTGATGATGACTGAGAACTAGATTTTAAAAGGCACGAAAGGCCCTCTGCTGCAAGTAAGAATAGATAGGGGAAATCGGGTCTCCCTGTCGAATACCTCTGGATGGTTTAAATTGTTCGAGCTTCTCTCCATTGAACATAACTGAAAAAGAGACTGACCTCACCATAGACATGACAGTATCAATCCATTGTGCTGCAAACCCCAACTTTGTCATGATGGCTTGTAAATAATCCCACTCAAGCCTATCGTAAGCCTTCATCATATCAAGCTTCAAAGCACAAAAGCCGTTAGATCTTGACTTGTTTCTCTTCATAAAATGTAGGCACTCGTAAGCACAGATGATGTTGTCAGCAATCAATCTCCCAGGTACAAATGCTGACTGTTCTTCTGAGATAATATCAGGCAGGATAACCTTCAACCTATTAGCCACCACCTTTGAAGCTATTTTGTATAACATATTACATAGGCTAATAGGTCTGAACTGGGATAGCAAGTTTGGATTTGTTACCTTCGGGATGAGCACAAGAACCGTGTCATTTATGCTGTCAGGGCTTTCTTCTCCTCTGACTATTCTCATAACAACCGATGTAACTTCATCGCCGCATAAATCCCAGTGTCGTTGGTAGAAGTGAGCTGGGAAACCATCCGGGCCGGGTGCTTTGGATGGGAACATCTGAAAAAGAGCGTGCTTCACCTCTTCGTTCGTGTACGGCGCACAAAGGGTTGCATTCATAGCTGGCGTCACCTTGCATGGGACATGCATCAACACCTCATCGATACCCGTAACGCCCTCTGATGTGTAGAGAGACTTGTAAAAATCCTGGACCATTAGTTTCAAAGTTGCTGGATCCTCCGTGAAAATACCCAGTGAGCTATACAACGCCTTTATCATGTTTTTCTTTCTCCTCATACTCGCCCGCATATGAAAAAAAATTGTATTTCTGTCCCCTTCTGAAAGCCATTGAATTCTGGACCGTTGACGCCACATGATCTCCTCCCTGTGGTATAATTCCACAAGTCTGTCGCTGATCTTAATCTCCAAGTGGACCGGTGCAGTACGTGATGGCTCGTTCTGCAGCCGTTGTAGCTGTGACGTCAACTCCTTTATCTCCTTTCTTACGCTGCCGAAACACTCCCTGCTCCATGTAGTTACATCTTTTGATATTCTCAGAAGCTTGTCCCGGAAGTCTCCCACACCATATCCCGGCGAGACCGCTTGCCACCTTGTTGAAATAGTTTGCTGCCAGTCCTCATGAGGTTCCCACATAACCTCATATCGGAAGTTTCTTGGGCGCGCCCTGTCTTCGTTTGGAGGGACGAGATTGAGCAAGATCGGCCCGTGATCAGAAGACGCTGCCGAGAGGTGGTGTAGAGCTGCGTCGGGGAACATGGAGCTCCAACTAGGCGATGCCAGAGCACGATCCAGACAAACACGCGTGTATGACCCTCCAGAGACTTTCTTTTCAAACGTCCAGAAACGGCCTTGAAAGCCCAAGTCTAGCAGCATGCAAACATCAACTGTGTCCCTAAACGCCTGGATCTGAGCATTACTCCTGTTGGCGACTCCTTGGTGTTCATCTGGACGTAAAACCTCATTGAAATCTCCTGTGCATAGCCATGGCAGATTGTTCAAACTTGTCAACCCTTTCATCAAGTCCCATGTCTGACTTCTCAAGTGAGTTTGAGCCTCACCGTAAACACAAGTTAACCTCCATGGAGCCATCCCCGGTTGCACAACCTGTGCATCTATGTGGTACACTGAGTCACCCAGGATATGAACCTCAATTGCATTATTCCAAAATATGCCAATGCCACCGCTTCTTCCTTGGCTATCTACAGCATATGAATGATCATAGCCCAAGGTACTAGCAAACGCTTCTACACGTGTTCCACTGATTTGTGTTTCGACGATGCACAACACGGTAGGGGCAAACTTTCGCGCAAAATCGTGAAGTTCTCGAACTGCCGCAGGTTTGCCCGCTCGACGGCAGTTCCAACATAACACACTCATTGGGACCGGCGGCGCTCCTCGAAGGAGCCCGCCAAGTTTTTTACAGCAGAAGTAGATCCCTCCTTCTTTTCATCTTCTGTCTTACTCCTCTTTGTCTCTCTCTGTAGCGGTGGACGTCCCAGTGTACAGCCTGCTGGAACAATAGCTAGTTGGTTGCCATTTGTGGCTTCCTGCTTCTCAGTTTTCGGGGTCCCCGAAACCCTCTCATGTTCTTGTCTCTCCAACCTCTTCCTGCTTTGTTCTTCCATGTCAACATCACAACTTGAAACAGCCAACTCTCCCAGATTGTCCTTGCGTTCATCTCTCTTCCCATACGATCCCATGTCCTCCTCCTCTGCATACCGACCCCCTGGACGGCCTCCTCTACCTCCCCTTCTGCCGCCCCTCCTGGCTCGGCCTTCACCCGGTCCTCTTCCCGCACGCATGAACCAGTTTGCACGGAGATCCTTGAAGACAAGCGCTGATGGCGGATGGATTCCAGTACCGTGTTCCTTAAACAGATGACCTAGCATGCCACACACCGCGCACCAATCGGGGAGTCGTTCATATTTCAATTTATAAATCTGTCTCTTACCATCCCGAATCATGGAGACAGCGTTCTTCAATGGTTTGAGGACGTTTTGCCTGATCCAAACCCTGTAAAAATTCCCTCGAAAATTGGCCGAGCTAGCTTCTACAAACAGTACCTCGCCCACCTTTGCAGCCAAAGGACCAACGAGATGGGCGTACAGCTCTGGTACATCATGGATCTGAATCCATATGTCAATTGTCTCCAATCTGATCGTTGAGGGTTTCGTGATACCATCATATGGTGCCATCAACACTTGCATCCCTCTGAAATTCCAGGGACCTTCCTCCATAACCCTCTCCCGGTCTCCTAAGCACGAGAACTTGACAAGATATCTGATTGTCCTCTAATGGTTTGAACTTCACCTCCTGGGTTGCGTCCCATGTTGAGCGCATGTTCTGAAAAACCACGTCTGGCTGTAGGATTTATGGTGTTGACTTTGGCGAGCGCAATCCATCTAGCGCCCTCCTCTGGTGCCTCCTTCTCGTCGTAAACGACGTCGTCCAGGTCCTCCTCGCGCAATCCCAACTCCTCCATCATCTTCTCCACGTCGCTGATCCCCGAAGAGCCCGAAGCTCCATGAGATGCCATCTAGATCACTAACCCGCAAGATAGAACAGACGGGTTGTTTGGGTGGGGAACCCTAGCAGCCGTCGCACCCTTCTACGCTCGGATTGCTCCGGGGACGGCAGGGCGATGATCGACGGTAGGGAAGTCAAAAATCTCGACGGCGGCGTGAACGCCCCCGGGAGAAAAGAGCGAAACCCTAGCTAGAGGGAATAGACCGTCCGAACGTGTACACTTAAAAGAAAAGGAGAAAAAGCCTAAGCAAAAGCCCACTAGCGGCCATTCTCAAAAAGAAATAGCCCACTTGCGGCCAGATGGCAAAGTAGCCTCCGATGTAGACTCCTGGAGCTGCGTAACTGCGTTCTTTCCCGAATATGTCTATGCCCAACCGGTTAGGCGCACAACTCCAATCCCTGTCGTTGCTACTTCATGTGGATGTGCGCCCTTGCATGTGTATGGTACTTCTCTCTATCTCTCTCTTCCAGTGCACACTGACACATGCATGTCTTACATCAACACATGCATGCCTACTTTATCTTTCCTCCATCCTCTAACTCCATCACTCTTTATTTTCTTTTGACAATTTAGATGGCTCATATCTTTAAAACCAAAATTGCGTTTTTGATTCTTTTTACATATTTGAACTCGTGACGCCAAGCCCTTTAGAACAAGACCAATCTTGGATACATTTGAAACACATTTTTGTTTCAAAGAGTGAAGAACTTTCTGAATAGTTGGTTTGCACTTTGTTAGAAATATGAAAGAACTTTGCTAGAATTTTTATCTAAAACCAAAGAACTTTGTTAACATGGTCTCCGAACTTTGCCATAAAAATTAGAAGAACTTTGTATACACAGCGTGATTTTTGCTTTGTGGCGCGTTAAAAAAAGGAATCTTCAGAATATTAATTTGTATGTCAGATCTTAATTAGCATCCACATAGTTTTACGGGCACAACTATAAGGAATTGCAGTCTACCATGCCGCCCCAAAACCTGATAAATGCAGCGACTTGTGACAAAAAATATAAAGTACTGTACCATACATTGCATGGCTGACATAGTGGTGGCCCACATCAATTGGATATCATGTAAGATGAGTGGCAGGGATTCGCGTTGCGCGCGCCAAGCGTTAGGAAAAATCCACGTTCGTTCTTTCCTCCGTAATTGCCGTGTACGTGGGTAAGATTGCGTTCCCCTGCCGCCGCCCTCGTCTGCCCTGCCCTGGATGGCTGGATGCACTTGCCGCCTCTCTCTCTCTCTCTCTCTCTCTCTCTCTGCTGTGCTGCTCATGATCTGATTACTTTTCGGCCAGTCGGCGACACAGCCTGCTACACTGCTCCAGCTATCGAACTGGCGGGTTAACTTATCACACTCTATACTGATATCTCTTAATTCTCTCAGTTGCAACGAATATACATTAGATATTTGTTGTTTTGGTTGTGTGATTTGACATGCTACAAGTAGTTCATGACTTCATGTCTTGTATAGTTTCACATGCCCTAGAAAATAACGTTATGCGAATTATCTTGTATGAGTTCCTATATGTGATGCAATTTTTTCGTACTCTGGACCTATATAACATAGCTAATTTTGAGGTTGCAATGTAGCAACTAGGAATAGAAAAAGACGTCAGTTCATAACCCTCACCCGGAAATGTGTGTTAAGCTTTGAAGAGATTATTAACTTCCACACTTCTTGTAGGTAGCTAAATTTAAATCAATACTTGTGAAACATGTACCTATTACTATGTGTATATACATGTTAGAAAAAGAAACATCTACCGTTACCCACGAGTGTTGGCTCTTTGCCCCCCCCCCCCCCAAGGAAAAGAATTTTATGAGACCAGGTCTCACGGGTCAGCAGGTGAGACCTATCCTGATGGATGACACGTGGCATTCACAAAGCACAAAGCATCTACCTAGATGCTTTGTGATTTGTGAATGCCATGTGTCATCCATCGTATGGTCTCACTCGCTTTATATGAGACCTGGTCTCATATAATCTCCCCTCCAATGCTCAAATCCAGGCTCCGCCCTTGAGAAGTATACAATACAATAGTCAGCATGTTTTTTAGGGAACACGCCAAAAATCTACTCGGCGACATGCATGAGTACACTGAATCACATACTACTCAACAGATAAATCGTAAGAGTAATTTTCTTGCGAATAGGGAGGTGATGCTCTCGGCCTCTCTGGCATTTTTGCAAGGAGATCCATCGTCTTCTTCGCTATGCATAGAGCATCTTGTCCTCAAGCTCTCTGCTTAATTCTATTGCGGTGGTTCTGTTGGTGGAAGTCTTACCCTTACGTGCTTGTTCTCTGATGGCGGCCTCCGCCTCCTCCACCAATGAAACTGTAGCATCTTCGCAGTTAATGGCAGCATGGACTCGCGTCAGACGAGCGAGATTCTCGATGCCAAATTCAAATCCTCCATAACGAAACTTTGTGTCCCGTGCGCTGAAGCTGAGCCGAAGCCTCCTGAGCTGCGGCATAGCCCCTGATCCGAACTGCAGCCCCCTCGCACCAGCTTTGCAAGTGAAACAGAACACCTTAAGACGCGGAAAGGCATTCCATCCACCAGCGATGATGTACCTTCTTCCTCCTCCTCCTCCTTCTCTTCTTCCTATTCCGTTTATGAAAGCTGAGAGGGTGTCCTTTTCGGCTGACACTAATTTGAGCAGCACTAGATGGGGCAGGTCCCCGAGGAGACGGACACTTCTCTCGCTCAGTTGAGTAACTTCAATGTTCAAGTGGTTGACATTGGAGGTAATCTTATCTACAACTCCTGCTGAAACTGGACCAGAAAGTGTCAACTCCAGCTTCCTGAACTGATATTGACTGAAGTAACACATAAATTTAACAAAGTCACCATGAAGATGATGAAGATAGAATGACCCGTGGTAATAGTTTGCAACCTCTATGAAGAAAGATCTGATTTCCCTTGAACTTTCAGCAGAATATGGCGGGAATCCTGCAAAGCTCACACCAAGGACCTTCAGCCGCCGTGACCGCCCGGACTGCGACCGAGGCTTCAGCATATCTACCACCGTATGAAGTGAGCTGATGCTGTCGATACCAATGGTTGATACTTCTTCCAGTTCTTCCATTTCATAGAGATTGTTCGGCAGCTTCACAGCACCGTCAACTAGAAGACGCACCAACCTTTGCAGTCCAACTATAGATGCAGGCAGAGTACTCAGCTTGGTCTGCCTCACATCTAGCGTCTCCAACTGCTCCAGTTCTCCAATCCTTTCAGGTAATTTATAGATACCAGTCCCTTTGAGTCCCAGGTATTTCAGCAGAAGCAACCCTTCTATACCTTCCAGATGTTGGCTCTCCAGATTAACAGCATTTTCCAGATCGAGTACACGTATAAGTTTGAAGCCCGCAAGGACAGACTTGCCTTCAGTACTCCAAGAAACTGAGAAGGCCGAATGACTGGCCCTCTCTTCAGTGTCTCCAATAACAGTGAGAGAGCGCATGCTTAAAAGGTGCACCGTTCTTGAGGTCAATATGTGTGCTTCATTGCTGTTATCCAGCGAGAATCGCCGAACTGTATTTATGCTACACGGAAATATACCTGAACCAAGATCTGCACCAACTGTAACAAAGTTATCTTCCTTGGACAAAGAGCGGATGAAATCAAGTACCACACCATGAATGCTGCAACCAATTGGTTCGTCATCATCATAGTTAAACACCGGCTTAATCAGATTCCTACATATAAGCTCGTTGAAGAATCTCTCCCCTTCCTCTTCTCCACGGATAAGTCCTTCAGCTCCCCACAACCGTATCAGACGATCCTTCTTTATGGTGCCATTTTCTGGAAAAACACTGAAGTACAAAAAGCAAGACTTTATTGGCAGGGATAAAACAGCAAAACTCATGTGCAGTGTCTTGATCATCCCTACTGACGTATAGCATTGCTCCTGTGATGAAATCATTGACATCGCAAGCTCATCTGCCAGTTCTTTAGATTTCTTGTATACTGAACCGGCTGCAACAATGATGGCCAGTGGCAAGCCATCACAAATTCTTAGAAGTTTAGCAGTAATTCCAGGAATATCTCGCACACCTGCAGCTGCCCGAAATGATTGCAGCAATAAGTTTGTAGAATCATCCTCGCTGAATGCCTTCATCACATACTGAATATCACTAGGATGTATAGAACAAGATTTGGCAACATCAATAATGCTTGTTGGGATGCAGTCTGACACGGCCAGACATATTCGTGTAGGAGTATGTGCTTTACTATGGGCAATATGGAATTGCAGAAATGATTTGGTTTTTAACAGAGCAACAAATACTCATTTTTTGCAGGTGTTATTCCGAGCTACTGCGCTGATCCGTACGTGGTCGTTACTCACTCCGCCGGAGGCCAGGGAGCATTTGGTTACTGGATCTGTCCGGTGGGAGATGGTGGCGCGGGATATCTTCAACCGGTTTGGATGGCGACCATGTAATAGGATAGGAATTTAGTTCTACCTATCTGGTTGCATGCTGGACCGGTTGTCGTTATGCTTTTCGCTGTTTTGTCATGGTTGCTCTATGTGAGCTTATCCATGCTTTTGCTACTTTGCTGTAAGACATTGTGCAGACCTTGATTTATCTTTAATAATAGAGGCCGTATGCATCGTTCTGATGCAGAGGCCGGGGAAGTCCCCCTTTTCGAAAAAAAAATAATGCAAGTCGTTGCCAATACCCTACTTCCCTGCTTCTTGTCAGGCAAAGCACAGTTGATAATTTTCCAAGCATGTTTACTCCATAGGCCATCGACTACGATGAAATACCTGACACATTAATGTACAAACCATTATAAGGCAGCTACCACAAATAAATAAATAAAAACGATGTCAATACCGGCACTGGACTGCATGTCCAAATTTGATCATTAAAACCATCATCGGACTTGCCAGGGACATTTGATCTACTACCGACGTGGATTTATTTTGTAACTAGTGATTCGCCCTACCTTTGATCTACTAGAAAAAGATCCAACCGTAGAATTTGTGATCTTAAATGCACCAAAATATGGCTGCACGGCCAAATATTGTGTCACTCCTAAGCATTATGTGCTTAAAAGTAAATTCATTTTTCTTGGCCACTCACAATGCTTACTATTGTGTGCTAGCATCATAGTGCATGATCCTATTTTAGTATCATATTCACATTGCATAGATCATTCTCTACAATTAAAGGGGAGTTGGTAAGTTCGCCTCACCTTGTCCCCGTTTTTTCCCCATGCCCCTCCCCCTTTGATTTTATGATGATTTTTTTATAACCTCAACCGTAGCAGCGCAAAATAAACCAACTTAAATAGAGGGCATTGAAATAATCTAAACCATTGAGTAACCTAGAATAATCTAAACCAAATCGACACTTTCACGAAAGCACCTCTGACATTAACTTAATCAAATCAAATCAAATCTTACCGATATCTCAATTAAATCAAACTTTCCTTTCCATCTTCTACCCAGACCCAAATCAAATCAAATCAAATCGTACCAAAACTTTAACTAAACCAAAATTTTCCTTGTCTTCCCCTATCCATACTCGAATCAAATTAAATCTTAGCGAACTCTAGAATACAGTGGGAGTAAGATATATGCTAGACAAGATTGATGTTGGACCATTAGAATATGTATGCCTCCATTGTAAACCACAAGCAATTAGCTAGTGAGTAGTTAAAAGAGGGGTTTATTTAGACTCCATACATTTACTCATGCAAACATTGGTCATAAATCTCATAGATCCATTCCCTCGCCTTGTCTATATTTTCAAAATGTACACTATAACCTGGGAACAAAGTAAGAAGTTAAGACCTTCTCTATTATGAAAAGAAGGGAATACAGTCCAAGGAGCCGCCAATTTATCTATGCTGGCAAGTAGTCACATTCTACTATAATGACTCAAGTCCATTAGCTTAGGTTAATTGCATATGTTGGGGAAGATGAGCTTCGAAGGATCAATGTTGTATCTGGAAGGCCATCGAGTGCCGCCTCCTGGTCGATGATCTCGGGGAATGGTCGGCATGGTACGCTTGAGGCGAAAGGATATATGATTGCCGCAGAATCATTCCAAGGCAAGCCGGTGGCATGGTCACTGTCGTGCATTAGGGAGGAGATGGTGCAGGCTCCCGGCGAAAAAGCTTTCCAGCCCTCCCAATGCCAATAGGTGTTGGGAGTCGAGAGCACCATAGGTATGGGGCTGGGAAGGGGGTTTGGGGTCCTAACAATTTTTGGAGCTATAGTGGAGTTCGTGTTGAACCTTCTTTTTGGACTTAAACCCTAAAAACTGTTTCGGGGCTTTGTTTAGGGGCCCTGCTAGAGATGCTCCAAGTAGGCTATCTTTGCCATGGGGAGGGCGGGCCTGCCCCTGAAATGAACATAACCCCCTTCTCCTACCAATCCCATGCCAGCAATTGCCATCAATGTCCATATATGTGCGCAAGAGCGAGACCCACCAATCATCTTCTAGCCGCACATGTACATTAATGATGGATTTGAACCACGGACGTCGGTTATCACCAACTAAATTGTGTCGTGTGCATCGACGTTGAAGACACAGAGCAGATGGGGAGACAATGCCATCCTTGTAGGACCCCGGTGCAAGCAGAGGGCTAAATCCAACCAAAACTATGTGTAAAGATGTGGCAAGTTGGCCGCATACCAAGTGGACAAATCCATCAATTAGGGACAGGGAAGGAGTGGGTGTCGTCGAGGACATAACATCAATGAGAACATGGGGCTGCACACTACGAGGGGGGGGGGGTCAGGGGTATAGGTGTGACATTTTTCCTTGGCAATAATAATATTATGATCGACATGCATGTGTTGTATATATAGTGCTCAACTGCACGAAGTACAACTGCGGAAATAAGGAGTGTGATTGTACCCCAAAAAACTGCAATTGTATGAAAAAAATTGGTACAACAATTTAAAAAGAATAAATGAGTGAACATACAATTTATACAGTGTAATTGCAGAAATAAAATTGTCCAAACTTCACACAAAGTGATTGTAAACCATTGAATAAAAGTGTGATTAAAACATAAAAATCTGCCGTCTACATTTTAGCAATTCGATGTGTTAATTTTAAACTATTTGCAGGTGAATTTGCAAATACCTTTTCGTAGCGAGGTACTCCCAAAGCTCAGTGACAACTTCGTGCAGATCACTCTTTTCCTGAAAACTTGTCATCGACTTGACTTGGCGAAGTATACTGAGTAGAGTGGTCCTCATGGATTGTCTCCGGCAAACAGAGACAAAAGCTTGGCACTCGAACTGACCTTGAAGATTTGCGTATATCTCCTTGGCAAGACTAGTCTTACCAGAGCCTTCCTTTCCGATGATGGTGGCCACCGTCAGCATCTTCTCCTTGTTTTGGAGATGTTTTTCAATATAACTTTTTGAGTCTCCGAGAGCTAGGAGGTCACATCTCTCCTCAAGATGTTCTTCAAGATCTCTTCTCTTCTTGAGGCCTAGAAGGTGGTGATTTGTGTACATGCCATCAGCAGGGTAGTTATATATGTAGCGGCCTATCTGGTCCCTGAAATTCTCCTCTTCTCGGGCTCGAATGCGACATCTTAGCTCGAGAGCTCGAAGGAGACTTCTCTCATCAAGATCAAAAAGGCCAAGCCGACTTCTCTCCTCCTCGAGAGCTCGAAGGCGGCTCCTCTCCTTGAGACCTTGAAGACGGCTGCTCTCCTGCACGAGAACTCTGACGCGACTTCTCTCCTCGGGATCTAAGTGGCCAAGCCGACTCCTCTCCCCCTCGAGAGCTTGAGGGGGACCTTTCTGGTTGAAATACAGTCGACGATAATCGGTGGTCTTGCTGGACGCAACATTAGCAACATCGGGGTTAGTGGGAGGTCCCATGACAAGATGATACCTTGCACAGATTTCACGCGCTTGCTCGATCTGGTCCTTGAATATGTTGACTTCCTCTTCTATTTCCAGTAGATCTCCCGTGTCCCTCATCGCGAGCTTCTGATCAATCCAGTCCTCGATCTCGAAGACCAGCTCCCTGACATGATTCATCCACGCTCTGGCTTGAAAATTCGCCTCCCCCCTCGCCCAGCAACCTTGTCGAAGAAACACTCCTTAAGAGTCATCAGATCTTCAAATAACATGTACTCCCTCCGTTCGGAATTACTTGTCTCGGAAATGGATGTATCTACAACGTTGTAGATACATCCATTTCCGAGACAAGTAATTCCGAACGGAGGGAGTAATATATCTCGGAACGACACCTTATCAGTTTGGTGAGAAGAGAGTTCATCGACCCTGTTGAATAGCTCACCATAGGTTGGTCCTCCATGGTCTATCTCTCGTCACTCTGAACGTACCTAGGGAATCAGTATTGATATGCCAGTTTCCGTGGGAAGGCGAGATGGATAGTCAGCTACCACAGATATTGATGCAAAACTGAACGCCACATGTAAGGGCAGGGCCTGCACCCGAACTTGGGCGCAGAAAGTCCACCTTCAACTATTTAAAGAAGGTGATGTCCATTCACAGTGTCGCCTTAAACATTCTGCTGAGCAGAGGAGTTGACAATCTAAAAAAAACAATCAACAACGCTTTCAGGAGAAAAAAAAAACAATCTATAACATTCTGCTAAGCCGTTGGCATTTAATAAAAAATAGAATGGAGAAACTGCATCCTTTTTAACTATGTTTTTTTCTTTCTTGACTGCTTCCTAATTTCCAACTAGTTTTAGGATGCCCATGTGGTTAACTATAACGGATTATTACTGCTGAAGTAACATAGAACATTGGTTGTCCAAAGCCAAACATTGCAATAATTGTTGCATGGATCGATATGTGCATTGGGGAGACCAATATTGATCTCGTTTTTAATATACAATATCTTTTTTATCTTTTCATTATCTCAGGGCAGGACAAGTCGTCTAGTGAGATCCTAGTGCACACTTTCGCAAACAAACCTGGATGTCGTACGTACCTCCCTGGGGTTACAGTAGCCGCCGCCTCCTCCTTCTCCTCCACAAAAAGCTAGGGTTTTTGCCTCCCGCCGCCGCCGCCGCAGGTCCGCCTACTCTCCGATGGCCTTAGGGCCATGGGGGCGCAGTGGATCTCGGCAAGGGTCGGCGGGAGGGCTCCGTTTTTAATCGTTTCTTTCAGTTTTGCTAGGGTTTGTGTCCTGCTCAGAAGACGAGACGGCGGCGGCTCCTCAAGATGGAATAAAGGTCTCCCGCCTAGCCCCGTTCCGGCGTCGTCTAGCATCGTTGGTGGGCGGTGGAGGTGTGTCTCCGGCGGATCTATCTTTGGTGGATTTGCTCGGATCTCGCCGTTGTTCGCTCACGTTCGTGTGTCTTGGATTGGATTTTTCTGATCTCGTTATTCTTCATCTGCGGCGGTTGCTGTTCAGTGCGCTGGTCCCACGGGCCTTAGCACGACGACTTCCCGACTGTCTACTACAACAAGTTGTGCCCGACTCGGCGATGGAGGGCGATGACGGCGCGCGCGCTTCGGCTCGCTTGATCTTGGTAGTTGTCGCTAGGTGGTCTACGGATCTGGATGTAATTTCTATTATTTCTGGTATTCGTTGTACTGCCATGATTGAAGATGAATAGATCGGAAATTTTCTCGCAAAAAAAAAAAAAAACCTGGATGTCCGGTATATTTGAATCAAGGTATGGCACGGCCTTCCGTTGATTTTTTCATTAAGGCACAAGTCTTTTCTAAGAATGACATATAAGTAACTGTGTATATTGTAGTATACACTCATATTTTGCTACTTTTTTGTGTGCATACGTTATGGACTTTTTTATTATTATTTTCAGCATTCTCCTAAATCAAGAAACTAAAGTACATACATATATTAATAAGCATTTTGTATAGTTAAAATTCACATCAACTTTAAAAAAAATCAAGTAAACTATTTTTGAAGTGATCTACCCCCATTATATATTTTATCTATTGGAGAGCCTTTCTTTTTATTTTCCTACTTAATGTATTTCCGGGCGCAGATGTTGGCCCATATATGTGACTTCTTTTGCTTTGATCCCCAAGCATGACATGGTTGCCAGCTTTTCCTCAAAAAGAAAAAGAAGGTTGACAGGTCATTCTTGCGTGTTCGCATAGTATATCATACTGCTAAAAAACACAATACAATCATGCATACATAATGGCTTTGTTCCTTGGATATTTCCACAGCACAAAAAGCCGCGACTGAGAAACTTGCTCCCGCGGCGGAATTCACACGGACCACCGTTCGACTAGGTCGGCAGCCGCTATTCATACGTGGCCGCCCAACACAATTCGCACCGCACCACCTCCGCCCACGATCCTACTCCATGCACGACCCCCGTCATGACCGAGAGCTGTAGAGCGATGTGGGAGAGCCTCTCAACGGAGTAGAAGAAGGGGCTAGCCGGCATTGCGGCCGACTGGCAGGCCCGTCGTGCGAGCAAGTCAGAGGCTGGCTTGCCGGTGAGTTTGCCGGAGGTCATTGACCACGATGAGATGATGGACGAGGGATGTGACGACGAGCCGGCACCACCGCCCATGCCGGTCAATGCTGGCTTCACCTTGGAGTAGGCGCGGGCGCACTTCAATGCCGTAATGGCGGAAGAGCAGTCAGCGTCACCGGTGTTGGCGTTTCGGCAACTGCAGGAGGACCAAAAAACTACAACATCCGGCTCCTTGACAAGCACTGGCTGGTTGAGGGACAAATCACCAGCGAGCACATGAAGGACAACGCCATCGCAGTCATGCTAGTGGAGCATCGAGGCTTCGTGGATGACCAGCGGGCGCTATACCAGTCCATCCGTAGCACCCGTGACATCCTCCATGAGAGATGGTAGGTGCACGTCATGTCGGAGGAGCATTATGCTTTGTTTGTGTAGATCAGCACGGAGGCGGAGGAAGAGGAGGCACATGCGATGATGGACGTTGCTACCTCCGCGTCGGTCACGCAGCCTGCACGGTTCGCGCCCGGACACAACGACCACGAGGCCAGTCGATCCACGACTAGTGACATCCACATGGCAGACTCCGGCATTTCATCCCTCCAGAGGCGTTGTCTTATGTCCCACGTCATATTCTTCCCATCCCGCAGCTTCACTTGCCGAGTCTCATGACCATTGAGCTTGCCGGATATGAGAAAGACAGGACGTGTAACAAAGACGCCTCCACGATCGGTGCAGTTTTTAGACTAGATTAAATAAGTGCCGTCCGCTTTTTTTATAGTTAAAAAATGTTGAAAATGTAATGGATTTGGTCCGATCTAAACAAAAATCACCCAGTTTGCATGAAAATCGTCTAGTTTGTTGAAATTCTGTTTGAAATGTATGTGGGTACGGTTGGATGGCCGGATATTGTATCACTGTCCGCGGACGGTTGGTTGCAGTGTCGTCTGTTTTAGGGGTTCATGCTTGAGATGCCCTAAACTTCTATGTACAACATTGACAACCAAAGAACCTTTCCTACCTAATATTGATAGTTAATTGTGAGTGCGTTACAATGGGATCATAAGTATTCTTGTGGTTCAACATCGTTCTTGTATAACATATGCTTTTAAGTTTTAAGTACTCAAACGTCAACTTATCTTTACTGTTATAAATTCTTGGTCTTCTTCTTTTTCTGCCACTAAACCAAGCCCACCACTCTGCCACCCAGACACACTTTGAATTTCAAACATGTAACTGTGCAGTTATGTTGTATTTTAGAATATTCTTGTCTAAGCAAGGTATGTCTACTGTTTTTACCCTGTCACGTAAACCTCTCCCTCCCTCACGTCCCCTCTCGCTCCTTGCCGTCGGAGGAAGCGGTGGACATGGAGTTCAAGCGTGCCGCACGAGTAAGGTGGGGGGACAGGGAGAGGAATGTGGAAGGGGAGTTAGAGGAAATCCGTTAACAAATCTAAAATCTCTACCATAGATATATAAGGTACTCCCTGAAAATTGGTTTAACTCCAGCGACACGTCGAAATCTCAGCCCATATAATTCATTCTCCTATATTTTATTAATTTTATGGAACTACCAATATTCCCATCATTGTAATATCAAGATTATATTTTTTTTATATTGTTGGCTAGATTGTTTGCTATAGTAAAGAGGATGCGGTCACCACGCACAAGTTAGTATAATCTTCGTCTTCACAATTTATCTAGCCAGGCTGTGGCATGGTAAAAGTCTATCAGTACTAACGGACGTGGATTTTTTTAGCACGGGCTTTTGGACACCCCTTATCCTAACCCTCCATTATTGCTTTGACATCCATGCAAGACAACTAACTTAGTACACCAATTTTTCTCTTTTTTGTTTCTTCTAAATAAAACAACATATGAACTTCAAACTTTGGAAGAAATCAAAACATTCTAACTAGAATGTGGGATTTTTTTTTTCATATTTTTGGGTCCAACATAAAAATACGAAATGAGATTTTTATAATTTAGAAATGGTACTTTTAGTATTTATGATGCAAAAAAAATCCGAAAGCTTCTACCCTCATTCTAGTTACAATGTTTTGTTATGTTGTAAATTTTGAAGTTCCTATGTTGTTCTATATGGGAGAAACAAAAAAGTGAAAAGTACTTGCACGAATCCCGATGCAAAAAAATGAGTGACTAGATAAGGGGGTGTCGTGAAGCCTATGCTCTACAATATCTTTTCCCCTTCCGTACTAATGGCGTGCAGACTCGGCTTACATATCCTCTGTTTGACCTACATGTAGCTAGTACGTTTGCTGATCATTTCCTAGTACCAAACAAGAAAAAGAGAGGGGAAAGGGAGCTTGATGATGATGGAGGCTGTCGTGAAGACAGGTATCCAGTCCACGCTTAATATCGTGCGTAGCGTGGGAAATGAGAATAAGAAGCTCAAAGGCCGGATCAATGGCCTCCTCAAGTCATTGGAGATTGAAGTCCGTATGGCAAAGTGGGATGAGAAGGACTATGAGGGCGTTGATCAGAAGCTGGCAGTGGATATGCAGGAGCTGCTTTTCGATATTGATGACTTCTTATGTGATTTGTCTATCCCGGAGGGATTTGCCGCTTTTTGGCACAATGCCCTTGGAATGGATTCCCGGAATGAAGACATCCCCATGATCCACTCTTTCATCACGAGCGTCCAGAGCATCCGGCAGCGGCAGGCCCAGATCGGATCCGGCGCAAAAGAAGTTGACAGCTCCTCCTCATCGGCTGGATCTCCTCCTGTTTATGCTCCAGAGGCCGCCACTGGTGGAAAAAAAGCCTTTGGTCGCGGTTCGCAACTGCCATTAGTCGCGGCTGCGCAACCGCGACCAACTAAGCGCGACTAAAGCCCCCCACCTTTAGTCGCGGCTGCTTAAGAACCGCGACTAACGGCCCGTCCACGTGGGCGCCAGGCGGCCGTCGGGGCGGAGGACCTTTAGTCGCGGTTCTTCTGGCCAACCGCGACTAAAGGCCGCCGCAGGTTTAGGGTTTTAGCCCCCCCCCTAAACCTGTTTTCTGTTTAATTTGTATTGTTTTATTTCTTTTGTGCTTTATTTTAATTTTGAAGGAGTTTCATATATTCTACGGTACTACATACATGCATATGAATGTACAATTTCAAATAAATTTGAAATTAGAACCAAAAAGAATTCAAGAGGAATATACAATATATATTCAATATCATCGGATGACCATATACAATTTTGAACAAGTTTCCATACATGATTTAATCCATATAAAGTTCTACGTCCTCGTAATAGTGTTCTCCTTGAGGATGAAGGACTTCCCTTCTGAACCATACAGCTAGTTCCTCTTGAAGTGGTCGGAAGCGAGCTTCTGGACTAAGCATCCACCGGAGGTTATTCCTCTGAGCATTGGTATCACTCGGAACCCGCTCAGAGGTGTATCTCCGGATCATCTCACAGACATAGTATCCACATAGATTGGTCAACGGTGGCTGAATATCCCCAGCATTCTTAGGCTTTAATATTTTGAATTCTAGCTCTTTTTTGAATTCACCGACCTTTGTATCTACGAACCGTCTCCAAACCCTACGAGGCAAAGAAAATTAAATGAACAAGAGAGTTATTAGTTACTTGATATTAGGAAATGAACGAAATAGGCCGATCGATATAGAGCGCAAATGAATGAAAATAATTACTTCGCAGCATTTTTCTCATGTCGCCCCAAAGCTTTGGATCCTTATTCAGAGAGTCGTGGGCGAGACATTACGAGGTGTTAACTTTAATTACTAGCAGAATCCAGTGGAACCTGCGGACACGATACATGCAC
The DNA here is from genome assembly GCA_021437245.1 of Aegilops speltoides. Classification (NCBI taxonomy): domain Eukaryota; kingdom Viridiplantae; phylum Streptophyta; class Magnoliopsida; order Poales; family Poaceae; genus Aegilops; species Aegilops speltoides. The sequence goes on along the minus strand of CM038147.1, from coordinate 20,829,450 downwards.
AAGACGTCATGCATAACTCATCGATTAGCCGCCACATACCATGCATGGAGTAAACAAAAGAGAATGTGCTCAAGATGTAAACACTCACCCAAAATGGTAAGGAAATAGAATATCACTTTTGAGTTCCTGCTTTGTAAGAAACTGCCACAGTCTGCCTCCACGTCGGCGGGTAATGCTTCAACACAATTCCATTAACGATGTGTGGGTCAATGAACCCAACATCATGGATGTTCCTTACTCTGCATTCCTTAATCTTCATTCTGCATGTATAATAGCGGACACAACAATATAGTTAGGACATATATATAGTGCAGGCAATATGAACGAGATGGGGTAGAAATTAATAAATCACTTACGTAGCGTAGCAACCGATGATAGATTTGTCGAGCTCGCAGATTGAAAAGCTGGAACAATTCACTCGAAGGCAATTTGTACATAGTAATGTTTGAAGTGATGCTCATGTCTAACTTCCGCATAAATATATTCTTTGGCGTTTTATTTTTATGTAACCCTTGTACCAATTCAGCAGATGTTTCATTTGGTCGTAGATCCTTTTCTCAAGCAGGCTCGACGAGAGGCCCATTCTTGACATATGTAATTACTACCTCCTTCACTGGCAACTCATCAAGGCCTAATAGTTCACGAAGAGTAATACCTAAGTTGGCGCTTGTTCTCGCACTCGTTACATACTCAATCCTGTCTGCCGCAGCTTGTATGATCTCGGGGGCATCCGGACAGAAGGCTTCCACTATAAGCGGGGCAATCGATTGTTTACTTTGTTCCCCGAGCTGGGCAACTTGTTTCCCGCTTTTTTCACTTTCGGCCTTCTCCCGCTCTTGGTTCTCCTTGAACATGAGTGCCTGCCTGCGAAGTTCACGTGCATAGTCGTTAGGCAGATTCTTCGCGGCTTGGGACGGTGTGCTCAAAAATGACTTAGCCCACTTCTTTTGCTCATCAGAAAATACTGGCTTGGGCTCGGGCTCTCTTTTCTTCTTGCAGTCCGCCTTCCATTTCTCCAAATCAGCAGCAGCGTCGCGTCGACTTCCTCGGCACTCGTTCCCAAGGCCTTGTGGGAGAGGCTTCACCGATGGCTCCGTACCTTTGTGGTCTTAGGTACATAAGGGTCCGGTTAATAATCCAGACTGCTTCGCTTCTTTGCCGTGGTGGATTGGGGCGGCGTCGATCACCCGCGGACGAGGACTGGGGCGGCGGATGATCACCCGCGGACGTTGTGGATCGGGGCGGCGTCGGCTGATGTGACGGAGGTGTAGGTGAACCGCCACCACCACCACCACCACCACCACCCCCACCCCCACCACCACCACCGTGAGGGGTGGACTTGTTGTCCTTGGCGCCTCGCTTTGAACTTGATAAACTTCTTTTGCCATAGAATGTAATGGCGCTTGACATCTCCAAGTCTTTTCTCCCCTTCAGGTGTAGCAATTTCAATCTCCAGGTCCTCAAACCCTTGGACTATGTCCTCCACCGTGACACGAGCATAGCCATCTTGAATGGGGTTGTTGTGGTGGAGTGCTCCAGGTAAACATGGTAAAGCACTGCCGATGGCTACCTTCATGGACATGTTCCCGATAGGATAATACAGATGACATTCTTTCATCTCCTTTATATCGTCCATGGGGTGGCGAGGAGGCTCCGGTGCAGTAATTTCGACCACCAGAGGCTCCGGTGCAGTAATTTCGATCACCAGAGGCTCCGGTGCAGTAATTTCGATCGTCGGTGCATCTGCACCAGCCGGTGGGGCCTCCGTGGAAGCCACGCTGCTTCTCCGCTGCTGGCTTCCGAGATCCGCTGGATGATCTTCATGCTGCACCCGAGCTGAATCTCTTTCGGCTACTAGTACACTCATGGTTTTCTTCATCACTTCCATTTCCGATGCCAACCGCGCCACAACATCTGCTTCCCGATCCATCTTTCTCTTACGGCTTCAGAACCGACGGGTCATCGCTCGGGGAACCCTATTTTCCACGGAATGTGCCCCATGCCTCGTGACACGCCCTCCGTGTTCAGGATTCCCGAGGGCTTTTGTCGGTAGCGTCGTTCTCTCTGTTGAACTTGATCTTCCCCTGTTGAGCATCTTTCATTGCGTCAATAAGGGCTTGGGTGGGTTTAATTAATTTGCCCTGGTAAACACACTCCCCTGTCTCCGGGTTCAGCGTTCCCCCATGCCCGTACCACCAGCTTTTGGCCCTTGGGTCCCATCCCTCCGTACCTGGACGGATTCCTCGCGCCCTCAGCTCGTTCTCCATCTTCTCCAACCTAGGCACCCAAATGCGATACCCTCCTGGCCCCATAACATGATTGTACTCCTTCTTAAACGCATTTTCCTTATTTTTTTTCGATATTTGAATGAACTGCTCCGATTTCTTTTGCTTCACAAATTCTGGCCAATCATCTTTCAGTTTCTCATATTGTCCTTTGAAATCCGGAGTCTTGTTCTGCTTGACAAAGTCACGGGCTAGATTTTGCTTGAATTTCCGGAATGCGTCGGCCATCTTATGAAGAGCGAACTGTTTGACTAGCCTCCTCCTCTCCTTGTTTTCCTCAATCTTGTTACCCTCCTCATCGAATTTGTTGTATTCCGGAGGTAGAATGAAATGTTCCATAAGCTTCTTGAAGCAATCTTTTTTTGTTCTCTTATCGACAAAAGTGAAACCATCAATTCGTGCCTTCTTTGGCTCATTCCACTCCTGGACGGTGATCGAGACGTTGTCTCTAACAATGGCTCCGCATTGGCTGACAAACTTGGTGGCGTTCTTGCGGGGCTCCAGCGGCCTGCCGGTTGCACTGTCGACAACCGCGATGGTGCATGTTTCTCCTTGTTTCATCGTCTTGGTTGCGCCACGCTTTGACGACGTACTCGATTGTTTCGACGATCCGGCCGAGGGCTAAAATAAGAAAGAGAGTCGCGCGCGTTAGTACACACATATTTATTCAAATCAGTTAGTTTGTATCACCAGAGGCTCAATGTATATATATACCTCGGCGCGGAGGTGGTTGCTACTTCCATTTGAAGATCGCTGTTTATCGGCGTTTCTTGACATCATCTTCTTGACGGCGCCTTCATCTTCACCGTCAAGGTTCGGATAAGAAGAGATATCATCTTCTTCTTCTCCGGTCGGCACATATTGAATATCGCCGTTTATGATGCCGAACATATGTGCTTCACCGTCCGGATCATAGTTGTCCATAATCGGTCAGCTCTATCGTCCGCCATTATGTCATCCTGAAAACATGTAGTAAAAACAAATTAATTAAGTGAAGAAGGGGGGTGGCGGTGGCGGTGGCAAAAGGGCGGTGGCAAAAGGAGGGGCGAGGAAGGGTGGGAGAGGGTGTCGCGGTAGAGCGCGAGACGGGCGGCGAGACGGCGCGTCACGGAGAGGAGGAAATTCCAATTTGTCATGTCGCGAACCCAAAATGGGCGGCCCAGTGAGCTACGTCTGTGAGACGCGTCGACTTTTTGATGCAAAGAGCGCACACGGGCTGGATATGCCCGAGCACAGGTCTTAGCCGGGCTGCGATTTGCAGCCTCATGCGGCTGTCTTCTTTGCTAAATGCACCGCCCGTTGTAGCCGACGCCAAACAGTGATTAGGATACGTTGGAATTTCCTATATGACGCTTTCAAGCGCTCAACCTGTCGAGCGAACGCACCTCTGACGACAGGCGCTGTGAGCGCACGATTTGGGTCGGCCCATCACGTAAATCCTTCACGTCCGGTTTTAGGAACCTTCCGAGGTTCCCAACCCTTTTTATTTTCATTTCTTTTCCTTTCTTTTTCTGTTTCGTTTTTTTTTTCTTTTTTTGTTTATTGTTCTTTTCTTTTCTTTTTAAAAAATGTTCTCCTTTTAAAAAATGTTCTATTTTTCAAAAATGTTCATATTTTCAAAAAATGTTCGATTTTCACAAATTTGTTCGTGTTTTCAAATTTTGTTCCGGAGTTTCAGAAAATTGTTTGTGTTTTCAATTTTTTTTGCCGGCTGTAGCCAACTATCCATTCGTCCTGCAAGGAAGGGGAATAGGGGACGAGGTGGGAGAAGCTCACGGCGAGGAGGGACTCCTTGGCGGAGAGGCGCTCCGTCTCGCGGGCGTAGCTGGCAGCGGGCTCCCACGCCTGTGCGTACACGTCGTCCCGCCGGGGACGGACGGGCGGCGGCCGATGAGCAGCGGATGACGGAGCAGGCGTCGTGGATGAGCAGCGGCGGCGGCGGGTCGGACAAAGGCGGCTCGATGAGCAACACGGCGGCGGACGGACGGTCGGGCGGCCGGATGAGCAGCAGCTGGCGGCGAAAGCGACGGCGGGCGGCGTCGAGGGCGAGGCGACGCGGCGGCGGCGCGAGGGCGCGCAGAGACGAACAAAGGGAATCGGAGAAGACGAAATCGGACCTTGTATTTATAGCCCCCACTTTAGTCGCGGTTGGCGGCGAGACCCATGACTAAAGGTACCCTTTAGTCGCGGGTTGCCTGCCCAACCGCGACTAAAGGGTTTTTAAGCGGTTTTTTGCGTTCCGCGCCCCACCTTTAGTCGCGGTTGATGCAGCCAACCGCGACTAAAGGGTACCTTTAGTCGCGGTCTGCCGCCAACCGCGACTAAAGGCCGCCAGAGTTTAGGGTTTTAGCCCCCCAAACCTGTTTTCTGCTTAATTTGTATTGTTTTCTTTTTAATTTGTATTGTTTTCTGCTTAATTTGTATTGTTTTCATTTTTGCTTTATTTATTTTGTTTTGTTTCTACTTACAACAAAAAACTTATTTATTTTATTTTATTTTATTTCTAATTACTTATTTATTTTACTTTATGATAATTATTTTTGCTATTAAAGTTTCTAATTACTTATTTATTTATGTTATTAAAATCTTAAAAATACAATTATATATCAAAAAAATCAGAAAATAAAACTAATTCATTTTAAATTCTTGTTTTTCTTCTGTTTTTTTCTTCCTTTTTTCTTCTTTTTTTTCTTCTGTTTGTTTCTTCCTTTTTCTTGTTTTTCTTCTTTTTTTCTTCCTTTCTTCCTTTTTCCTTTTTTCTTCTGTTTTTCTTCTGTTTGTTTTTTTCTTATGTTTTTCTTCTGCTTGTTTTTTTCTTGGTTTTTCCTTTTTTCTTCTGTTTGTTTTTTTCTTCTGTTTTCCTTTTTTCTTCTGTTTTTTCTTCTGTTTTTTTTTCTTTTCCCTTCTTTCTTCTTCTTCCTTTTTCCTTTTAAAATCAGAAAAATAAAACTAATTCATTTTAAAATCTTAAAAATACAATTATATATCAAAAAAATCAGAAAAATAAAACTAATCCCTTGAAGGTTTGACAAAAGGTTTGATACATCATTCAGTTCATCGACCAAATACAAAGTTTGGTACAATAAATTATTACACATCAATTCTTCCCTTGTGTCCCTGCTTGCTTACGATTGTGCTGTTGGGGAACGTAGTAATTTCAAAATTTTCCTACGCACACGCAAGATCATGGTGATGTATAGCAACGAGAGGGGAGAGTGTTGTCCACATACCCTTGTAGACCCGGCGAAGCGATCACAACGTAGAGGAAGTAGTCGTCGTTCTCCTCGCGATCCGACCGATCCGGCGCCGTTACTCCGGCGCCCGAGTTCTTGACACACGTACAGCTCGATGGCGTCCCTCGTACTCGATCCAGCCGAGTGTCGAGGAGAGTTTCGTCGACCTGACGGCGTGGTGACGATCTTGATGTTTCACCGGCGCAGGCTTCGCTTAAGCTTTGACGGTATAACCGAGGTGGAATATGGTGGAGGGGGCATCGACACGGCTAAGGAACGATCTAAAGATCAACTTGTGTGTTCAAGGTGCCCCCTGCCCCGTATATAAAGGAGCAAGGGGAAGGGGCGGCGGCCAAGGGAGGCGCGGCCAGGAGTCCTACTCCTCTGGGAGTAGGATTCCCCCAATCCTAGTTGGACTAGGATTCCTGGAGGGGAAAGAGAGAGAGGGGCGGCCCTTCTCCTAGTCCTAGTAGGACTAGGGAAGGGGGGGCGCACCACCTAGGGCTGGCCCTTCTCCTTTCCACTAAGGCCCATCGAGGCCCATTTACCTCCGGGGTTCCGGTAACCTCCGGTACTCGATAAATTCCGTTTTACCGGAATCATTCGAACTCCAAACATAGGCTTCCAATATATCAATCTTTATGTCTCGACCATTTCGAGACTCCTCGTCATGTCCGTGATCACATCCGGGACTCGAACTCCTTCGGTACATCAAAATACATAAACTCATAATAACATCGCCGAAACCTTAAGCGTGCGGACCCTACGGTTCGAGAACAATGTAGACATGACCTAGAACTATTCACGGTCAATAACCAACAGCGGGACCTGGATGCCCATATTGGTTCCTACATATTCTCGAAGATCTTTATCGGTCGACCGCATAACAACATCGTTGTTCCTTTGTCATCGGTATGTTACTTGCCCGAGATTCGATCGTCGGTATCCAATACCTAGTTCAATCTCGTTACCGGCAAGTCTCTTTACTCGTTTTGTAATACATCATCTCACAACTAACTCATTAGTTGTAATGCTTGCAAGGCTTAAGTGATGTGCATTACCGAGAGGGCCCAGAGATACCTCTCCGACAATCGGAGTGACAAATCCTAATCTCGAAATCGCCAACCCAACATCGCCTTTGGAGACACCTGTAGTACTCCTTTATAATCACCCGATTCGTTGTGACGTTTGGTAGCACCAAAGTGTTCCTCCGTAAACGGAGTTGCATAATCTCATAGTTACGGGAACATGTATATGTCATGGATAAAAGCGGTAGCAACATACTAAGCGATCGTGTGCTAAGCTAAGGGAATGGGTCATGTCAATCAGATCATTCTACTAATGATGTGACCTTGTTAATCAAATAACAACTCCTTGTTCATGGTCGGAAACATAACCATCTTTGATTAACAAGCTAGTCTAGTAGAGGCATACTAGTGACATGTTGTTTTGTCTATGCATTCACACATGTATCATGTTTCCGGTTAATACAATTCTAGCATGAATGATAAACATTTATCATGAAATAAGGAAATAAATAATAACTTTATTATTGCCTCTAGGGCATATTTCCTTGATCTCCCACTTGCACTAGAGTCAATAATCTAGATTACATAGTAATGATTCTAACACCCATGGAGTCTTGGTGCTGATCATGTTTTGCTCGTGGAAGAGGCTTAGTCAACGGTGCGCAACATTCAGATCCGTGTGTATCTTGCAAATCTCTATGTCTCCCATCCGGACTAAGTCCGGATGGAGTTGAAGCGTCTCTTGATGTGCTTGGTCCTCTTGTGAAATCTGGATTCCTTCGCTAAGGCAATTGCTCGATATTGTCACGAAGATTTTCATTGGACCCGATGCACTAGGTATGACACCTAGATCGGATATGAACTCCTTCATCCGCACTCCTTCATTAGCTGCTTCCGAAGCTGCTATGTATTCCGCTTCACATGTAGATCCCGCTCTGACGCTTTGTTTAGAACTGCACCAACCGACAGCTCCTCCGTTTAGTGTAAATCGTATCCGGTCTGCGATTTAGAATCGTCCGGATCGGTGTCAAAGCTTGCATCAACGTAACCGTTCACGATGAGCTCTTTGTCACCTCCATATACGAGAAACATATCCTTAGTCCTTTTCGGTATTTTAGGATGTTCTTGACCGCTGTCGATGATCCACTCTGGATTACTTTGGTACCTCCTGCTAGGCTTATAGCAAGGCACACATCAGTGTCTGTACACAGCATTGCATACATGATAGAGCCTATGGCTGAAGCATAGGAACATCTTTCATTTTCTCTCTATCTTCTGCGGTGGTGGGCATTGAGTCGACTCAACTTCACACCTTGTAACACGTGCAAGAACCCTTTCTTTGCTTGATCCATTTTGAACTTCTTCAAAATTTTGTCAAGGTATGTGCTTTGTGAAAGTCCAATTAAGCGCCTTGATCTATCTCTATAGATCTTAATGCCCAATATGTAAGCAGCTTCACCGAGGTCTTTCATTGAAAAACTCTTATTCAAGTATCCCTTTATGCTATCCAGAATTCTATATCATTTCCGATCAGCAATATGTCATCCACATATAATATCGAAATGCTCTGAGCTCCCACTCACTTTCTTGTAAATACAGGCTTCTCCAAAAGTGCAGACAAACCCAAATGCTTTGATCACACTATCAAAGCGTTTATTCCAACTCGAGATGCTTGCACCATTCCATAGATGGATCATTGGAGCTTGCACACTTTGTTAGCTCCTTTGGATCGATAAAACCTTCGGTTGCATCATATACAACTCTTCTTCCGAAAATCCATTCAGAATGCAGTCTTTACATCCATTTGCCAAATTTCATAATCATAAAATGCGGCAATTGCTAACATGATTCGACGGACTTAAGCATCGCTACGGGTGAGAAGGTCTCATCGTAGTCAATCCCTTGAACTTGTCGAAAACCTTTTGCGACAAGTCGAGCTTTATAAACGATAACATTACCGTCGTGTCGGTCTTCTTCTTGAAGATCCACTTGTTTTCTATTGCTTGCCTACCCTCGGGCAAGTCAACCAAAGTCCATACTTTGTTTTCATACATGGATCCCATCTCAGATTTCATGGCCTCAAGCCATTTTGCGAATCTGGGCTCACCATCGCTTCTTCATAGTTCGTAGGTTCATCATGATCTAGTAGCATGATTTCCGAACAGGATTACCGTACCACTCAGTGCGGATCTTACTCTGGTTGATCTACGAGGTTCTGCGATAACTTGATCTGAAGTTTCATGATCAACATCATCAACTTCCTCACTACTTGGTGTAGGTGTCTCGAAACCGTTTTCTGCGACGAACTACTTTCAAGTAAGGGAGAAGGTACTATTACCTCATCAAGTTCCACTTTCCTCCCACTCACTTCTTTCGAGAGAAACTCCTTCTCTAGAAAGGATCCATTCTTAACAACGAATGTCTTGCCTTCGGATCTGTGATAGAAGGTGTACCCAACTGTCTCCTTTGGGTATCCTATGAAGACACATTTCTCCGATTTGGGTTCGAGCTTATCGGGTTGAAGCTTTTTCACGTAAGCATCGCATCCCCAAACTTTAAGAAACGACAACTTTGGTTTCTTGCCAAACCATAGTTCATAAGGTGTCGTCTCAGCGGTTTCGACGGTGTTCTATTCAGTGTGAATGCGGCCGTCTCTAGAGCATAACCCCAAAACGATAGCGGTAAATCTGTAAGAGACATCATAGATCGTACCATATCTAGTAAAGTACGATTCGACGTTCGGACACACCATTACGCTGTGGTGTTCGGGTGGCGTGAGTTCTTGAAACTATTCCGCATTGTTTCAAATGTAGACCAAACTCGTAACTTAAATATTCACCTCCACGATCAGATCGTAGAAACTTAATTTTCTTGTTACGATGATTTTCAACTTCACTCTGAAATTCTTTGAACTTTTCAAACGTTTCAGACTTATGTTTCATTAAGTAGATATACCCATATCTGCTTAAGTCATCTGTGAAGGTGAGAAAATAACGATATCCGCCACGAGCCTCAACATTCATCGGACCACATACATCTGTATGTATGATTTCCAACAAATCTGTTGCTCTCTCCATAGTTCCGGAGAACGGTGTTCTAGTCATCTTGCCCATGAGGCACGGTTCGCAAGTGCCAAGTGATTCATAATCAAGTGACTCCAAAAGTCCATCGAGATGGAGTTTCTTCATGCGCTTTACACCGATATGACCTAAGCGGCGAGTGCCACAAATAAGTTGCACTATCATTATCAACTCTGCATCTTTTGGTTTCAACATTATGAATATGTGTATCACTACTATCGAGATTCATCAAAATAGACCATTCCTCAAGGGTGCATGACCATAAAAGATATTACTCATATAAATAGAACAACCATTATTCTCGATTTAAATGAATAACCGTCTCGCATCAAACAAGATCCAGATATAATGTTCATGCTCAACGCAGCACCAAATAACAATTATTTAGGTCTAAAACTAATCCCGAAGGTAGATGTAGAGGTAGCGTGCCGACCGCGATCACATCGACTTTGGAACCATTTCCCAGCGCATCGTCACCTCGTCCTTTGCGAGTTAAGCAATCAGTAGTCCTGTTTGAGTTGCAAATATTAGCAATGTAACCAAGATCAAATACCAGTGCTACTGCGAGCTCTAGTAAGGTACACATCAATAACATGTATATCACATATACCTTTGTTCACCTTGCCATCCTTCTTATCCGCCAAATACTTGGGGCAGTTCCGCTTCCGGTGACCGTCGCGCTTGCGGTAGAAGCACTCGAGTTTCAGGTTTAGGGCCAGACTTGGGTTTCTTCTCTGAGCAGCAACTTGCTTGCTGTTCTTCTTGAATTCCCTTCTTCTTCCCTTTGCCTTTCTTCTTGAAACTAGTGGTCTTATTGACCATCAACACTTGATGCTTCTTCTTGATTTCTACCTCCGCAGCCTTTAGCATTGCGAAGAGCTCGGTATAGTCTTTACTAACCCTTGCATATTATAGTTCATCACGAAGCCTTTGTAGCTTGGTGGCGGTGATTGGAGAATTCATCAATGACACAATCATCCGGAAGATTAACTCCCAATTGTGTCAAGTGATTGTAGTACCCGGACATTACGAGTATATGCTCACTAACGTAACTATTCTCCTCCATCTTGCAGCTATAGAACTTATTGGAGACTTCATATCTCTCAATCCGGGCATTACTTTGGAATATCAACTTCAACTCTGGAACATCTCATATGCTCCATGACGTTCAAAACGTCGTTGAAGTCCCGGTTCTAAGCCGTAAAGCATGGCACATGAACTATAGAGTAGTCATCGCTTTGCTCTCGCGAGACGTTCACAACATCTGGCGTTGCTCAAAGATGGCCTGTCACCTAGCGGTGCATCCAGGGCGTAGCTCTTACGTGCAGCAATGAGGATAATCCTCGAGTTACGGACCCAGTCCGTGTAATTGCTACCATCATCTTTCAACTTTGCTTTCTCAAGGAACGCATTAAAATTCAACGGAACAACAAAGACGAGCCATCTATCTACAATCAAACATAAACAAGCAAGATACTATCGGTACTAAGTTCATGATAAATTTAAGTTCAATTAATCATATTACTTAAGAACTCCCACTTAGAAAAACATCTCTCTAGTCATCTAAGTGATCACGTGATCCAAATCAACTAAACCATAACCGATCATCACGTGAAATGGATTAGTTTTCAATGGTGAACATCTTATGTTGATCATATCTACTATATGATTCACGCTCGACCTTTCGGTCTCCGTGTTCCGAGGCCATATCTGCATATGCTAGGCTCGTCAAGTATAACCCGAGTATTCTGCGTGTGCAAAACTGGCTTGCACCCGTTGTAGATGGACGTGAGAGCTTATCACACCCGATCATCACGTGGTGTGCGGGCACGACGAACTTTGGCAGCGGTGCATACTCGGGGAGAACACTTCTTGATAATTTAGTGAGAGATCATCTTATAATGCTACCGTCAATCAAAGCAAGATAAGATGCATAAAAGGATAAACATCACATGCAAATCAATATAAGTGATATGATATGGTCATCATCATCTTGTGCTTCATGATCTCCATCTTGCAGCACCACCATGATCACCATCGTCACCGGCGCGACACCTTGATCTTCATCGTAGCATCGTTGTCGTCTTGCCAATCTTATGCTTCTACGACTATCTCTACCGCTTAGTGATAAAGTAAAGCATTACAGGGCGATTGCATTGCATACAATAAGCGACAACCATATGGCTCCTGCCAGTTGCCGATAACCGGTTACAAAACATGATCATCTCATACAATAAAATATAGCATCACGTCTTGACCATATCACATCACAACATGCCCTGCAAAAACAAGTTAGGCGTCCTCTACTTTGTTGTTGCAAATTTTACGTGGCTGCTACGGGCTTTAAGCAAGAACCAGTCTCACCTCGCATCAAAACCACAACGATACTTCGTCAAATAGACTCCGTTTAACCTTCTCAAGGACCGGGCGTAGCCACACTCAGTTCAACTAAAGTGAGAGAGCAGGCACCCACCAGTCACCTTTAAGCAACGAGTGCTCGTGGCGGTGAAACCAGTCTCGCGTAAGCGTCTGGCGTAATGTCGGTCTGGGCCGCTTCATCTCACAATACCGCTGAACCAAAGTATGACATGCTGGTAGGTAGTATGACTTGTATCGCCCACAACTCACTTGTGTTCTACTCGTGCAAAACATCAAACCATAGAAAAAAAAACCTAGGCTCGGATGCCACTGTTGGGGAACGTAGTAATTTCAAAATTTTCCTACGCACACGCAAGATCATGGTGATGTATAGCAACGAGAGGGGAGAGTGTTGTCCACATACCCTTGTAGACCCGAAGCGGAAGCGATCACAACGTAGAGGAAGTAGTCGTACGTTCTCCTCGCGATCCGACCGATCCCGGCGCCGTTACTCCGGCGCCCCCGAGTTCTTGACACACGTACAGCTCGATGACGTCCCTCGTACTCCGATCCAGCCGAGTGTCGAGGAGAGTTTCGTCGACCGACGGCGTGGTGACGATCTTGATGTTTCACCGGCGCAGGGCTTCGCCTAAGCTTTGCGACGGTATAACCGAGGTGGAATATGGTGGAGGGGGGCACCGCACACGGCTAAGGAACGATCTAAAGATCAACTTGTGTGTTCCAAGGTGCCCCCCTGCCCCCGTATATAAAGGAGCAAGGGGAAGGGGGCCGGCGGCCAAGGGGAGGCGCGCCAGGGAGTCCTACTCCCTCTGGGAGTAGGATTCCCCCAATCCTAGTTGGACTAGGATTCCCGGAGGGGGGAAAGAGAGAGAGGGGGGCCGGCCCCTTCTCCTAGTCCTAGTAGGACTAGGGAAGGGGGGAGGCGCGCGCCCCACCTAGGGCTGGCCCCTTCTCCTTTCCACTAAGGCCCATCGAGGCCCATTTACCTCCCGGGGGGTTCCGGTAACCTCCCGGTACTCCGGTAAATTCCCGTTTTCGCCCGGAACCATTCCGAACTCCAAACATAGGCTTCCAATATATCAATCTTTATGTCTCGACCATTTCGAGACTCCTCGTCATGTCCGTGATCACATCCGGGACTCCGAACTCCTTCGGTACATCAAAATACATAAACTCATAATAACTGTCATCGAAACCTTAAGCGTGCGGACCCTACGGTTCGAGAACAATGTAGACATGACCTAGAACTATTCACGGTCAATAACCAACAGCGGGACCTGGATGCCCATATTGGTTCCTACATATTCTACGAAGATCTTTATCGGTCAGACCGCATAACAACATCGTTGTTCCTTTGTCATCGGTATGTTACTTGCCCGAGATTCGATCGTCGGTATCCAATACCTAGTTCAATCTCGTTACCGGCAAGTCTCTTTACTCGTTCTGTAATACATCATCTCACAACTAACTCATTAGTTGTAATGCTTGCAAGGCTTAAGTGATGTGCATTACCGAGAGGGCCCAGAGATACCTCTCCGACAATCGGAGTGACAAAACCTAATCTCGAAATACGCCAACCCAACATCGCCTTTGGAGACACCTGTAGTACTCCTTTATAATCACCCGATTCGTTGTGACGTTTGGTAGCACCAAAGTGTTCCTCCGTAAACGGAGTTGCATAATCTCATAGTTACGTGAACATGTATATGTCATGGATAAAAGCAGTAGCAACATACTAACGATCGTGTGCTAAGCTAAGGGAATGGGTCATGTCAATCAGATCATTCTACTAATGATGTGACCTTGTTAATCAAATAACAACTCCTTGTTCATGGTCAGGAAACATAACCATCTTTGATTAACAAGCTAGTCTAGTAGAGGCATACTAGTGACATGTTGTTTTGTCTATGCATTCACACATGTATCATGTTTCCGGTTAATACAATTCTAGCATGAATGATAAACATTTATCATGAAATAAGGAAATAAATAATAACTTTATTATTGCCTCTAGGGCATATTTCCTTCATGTGCCGTATCCATGGAGCATCCTCATCATTTAACTTAATGCTTGGGTCGGTGTTCACTTTGAAGGGCGGAATTTCAGCAAACATATTATAATCTTCTGACATGTCTGTCTTGTCCTCCACTCCCACGATGTTTCTTTTCCCTGAAAGAACAATGTGGCGCTTTGGATCATCGCATGATGTACTGATCGTTTTCTTATCTTTCCGTTTCCTCGGTTTGCTACTCATGTCCTTCACATAGAAAACCTGAGCGACATCTTTCGCTAGGACGAATGGTTCGTCAAGGTAACCAAGATTGTTGAAATCCACCATTGTCATTCCGTATTGCTGGTCCACCTTTACCCCACCTCCTGTTAGCTTGAACCATTTGCACGGAACAAAGGGACCTTAAAGGAGGGTCCATAGTCAAGTTCCCATATCTCCTCTATGTAACCATAATATGTGACCTTTTGCCCATTCTCGGTTCTTTGCATCAAAGCGGACACCACTGTTTTGGTTGGTGCTCTTTTTATCTTGGGCGATCGTGTAAAATGTATTCCCATTTATCTCGTACCCTTGGAAAGTCGTTATAGTCAAAGATGGTGTCTTGGCCAACATGTACAGCTGATCTACAACATCATTGTCATTCATTAAATGTTTTCTCAACCAACTGCCGAAAGTCTCCATGTGGGCCTTCCTAATCCAGATTCAGCTTCCCGGGTTGTCCGAAAGCGTAAAATATTCTTGTGTTTATCAAAGTGCGGAGCCACCAAGTTGGAATTGGTCAAGACACGGTGTGGTGTGCTCATCGAGAGAATGGCCGTCCATACATATCGTTGATTTCCTTCCGATCGTGCCTTTTCCACTTAGTCTCCCCTCGTGCGCGACCGAGGAAGACCAATCGGCTTAAGGTCAGGAACAAAGTCAACACAAAACTCAATTACCTCCTCATTTCCATAGCCCTTGGCGATGCTTCCTTCTGGCCTAGCACGGTTATTTAACATATTTCTTTAATACTCCCATGAACCTCTCGAAGGGGAACATATTGTGTAGAAATACAGGACCGAGAACGGAAATCTCTTCGACTAGGTGAACCAGGAGGTGCGTCATAATATTGAAGAAGGATGGCGGAACACCAACTCAAATCGACAAGACATTGGATCACATCGCTCAGTAACCGTGGTAGAACTTCGGATTGATTACCTTCGAGAGATTGCATTGAGGAATGCACATAGCTTCACAATGGCTAATCGAACATTTTCCGCAGAGCCCCTCAAAGCAATCGGAAGCAATTGCGTCATAATCACGTGGCGGTCGTGAGACTTCAGGTTTTGGAACTTTTTCTCCGCCATGTTTATTATTCCCTTTATATTGGGCGAGAATCCAGACGGGACCTTCATACTGCTCGGGCATTCAAAAAGATGACCTTCTCTTCTTTGGTCGAGCGTAGCTGGCACGACCTTGAAACCATTCCGGATGCGGTCATCGTGGTCTTTCAAACGTTGCTGGTCCCGCCGTGCTTCCTTTGTATCATTTGTCTTCCCATACACGCCCAAGAAGCTTAGGAGGTTCACGCAAATATTCTTCGTAACGTGCATCACGTCGATTGCAGAGCGGACATCTAGGACTTTCCAATATTCTAGCTCCCAGAATATAGATTTCTTCTTCCACATGGCTGCGTGCCCGTCAGCTCCCTTCGGAACTGATTGTCCGCCAGGACCCTTTCCAAAGATGACTTTCAAATCCTTCACCATATCAAATACCTCAAAGACCGGTCGTTCCGCAGCTTCGCCGGTGATCTGCCTCCGTTGTAATGCTTGCCTTTCTTTCTTACTGGATGAATTTTCGGAAGAAATCGACGATGCCCAAGGTACACGTTCTTCTTACAATTTGGCAAATGTACACTTTCAGTCTCATGTAAGCAGTGCGTGCATGCATTGTATCCCTTATTTGACAGTCCCGAAAGGTTACTAAGAGCAGGCCAATCGTTGATGGTTACGAAAAGCAACGCTCGTAGGTCAAATTCCTCTTGTTTGTGCTCATCCCACACACGGACACCACCCCACAGCTGTAAAAGTTCATCAACTAATGGCCTTAGGTACACATCGATGTCGTTGCCGGGTTGCTTCGGACCTTGGATGAGCACTGGCATCATAATGAACTTCCGCTTCATGCACAACCAAGGAGGAAGGTTGTAGATGCATAGAGTCACGGGCAGTGCTATGGCTGGAGCTCGCTCGCCAAAAGGATTCATGCCATCCGTACTTAGAGCAAACCTTATGTTCCTTGCGTCAGCTGCAAAATCTTTGAACCATCTGTCGATCTTTCTCCATTGCGTTCCATCTGCGGTGTGTCTCAACTCCTCGTCCGACTTACGTTCCTCTTTGTGCCATCGCAACAACTTGGCATGCTCTTTGTTCATGAACAGACGTTTCAACCGTGGTATTATAGGAGCATACCACATCACCTTGGCGGGAACCCTCTTCCTGGGTTTCTGGCCCTCAACATCGTCACCAGGGTCATCGCCTCGATCTTATAACGCAATGCAAGGCATACCGGGCATTCATTCAAATTCTCGTATTCACGCGGTAGAGGATGCGATCGTTGATGCATGCATGTATCTTCGAACCTCTAAACCTAGAGGGCGACAACCTTCTTTGCTTCAGACGTCTCAAGCGGGCAACTCGTTATCCTTTGGAAACATATTCTTCAACATTTTCAGCAAGTTTTCAAATGCCGAGTCAGCTACACCTGCCTCTGCCTTCCATTTCAGCAAATCCAGATTGTGCAGCCCAGCTTTTTCGACCATCATCGCATCCGGGTACAGCGCCTTTCGTGATCCTCTAACATGCGATCCAAATTCTCCCTCTCCTTTTCGGTTTCGCGGCGTCTCCGTGCATCAAAGCAATGGTCCGACCAAGATCATCAACGGGATCATCACGTGCCTCTTCTTCACCTTCCCTTCACCTTCAAATCCTCCATGAAAGTATCACCGAAATGAGCAAGATAGCTTTCATCGATGAAATCATCCCTTCTTCATCTTCTTCCATTATAACCCCTCTTTCTCCATGCTTGGTCCAACAATTATAGCTTGGCATGAAACCCTTCAAGCGGATGCATGTGAACAACTCTTGAGGAAGAGTAACCCTTCTCATTCTTACAGATAACACATGGACAGATAACAAAACCCCCGCTTGTTCGCATTAGCCACTACGAGGAAATCTTTCAAACCCGTAGTGAACTCACGGAGAGTCGGTTACCGTACATCCATTGCCGATTCATCTGCATTATTATAATATAAAATATATAATTAACCATCATGCATTTGTTATGAACTACACACATGCATATTGACACATCAAAGGTTCATCAAGTTGCTAACCGCGATCGAAGAGTGTGGCTCCAACACTTCATGTCATGTTTGTTTCATGCTCTTGGGGCATTTCATCAAACACCTTATGTGCATAAGAGGAACCAAAAGCAAACCTACACCCACTTGTGAAGAGAATGGCTCCAAATGGCTAAGTGTTGGCTGCTGGATGGGTATATATAGGGAGGGCTTTAGTCGCGGTTGGCACAGCAAACCGTGACTAAAGGTGCCGAAGCCTTTAGTCGCGGTTGTCTGGCCAACCGCGACTAAAGCCCTCACGTGCACCAGCTGGCCACCGAGCGCCTGGGCTCAGCCTTTGGTCGCGGTTCACCTCGAACCGCGACTAAAGGTCCCATTGGTCGCGGTTCCTACAGCTTCGCGACTTATGGGGCTGGACGGAAAGCCTGTTTTTCCACCAGTGCGCTCTCGTGGGCTTCCCTGAGACAAAAGTCAACTTCCTCGAGCTGCTCTCTCCACGGGTTGATAAGCCGAGGGTGGTGTCCATTGTGGGATGTAACGGTGTGGGGAAGACTGCCCTTGCAAGGGCAGTCTTTGAAGAAGCCAGTACTGCAGACCAATCTACACACGCAACCAAAATTCTTCTAGACCGGTCGACATACCACAGTGAAATCCGTGAAGAGTCTGCACCTGCAACAGATGTCCCTGCAGCCATTGCATACGATTGCAAAGCTTGGGTTGTGGCTTCGACGTGCAGCGACTGGGAGGATCTTCTAAACAAGGTTCTCGAAGAAGTTGGTTCAAAAGAAGCGCCTCGGGACACCGCCAAAGTTCTCGAAAGTTTTCTAAAGGACAAAAGGTCTCTCTCTCTCTCTCTCTCTCTCTCTCTCTCTCTCTCTCTCTCTCTCTCTCTCTCTCTCTCTCTGCGCATTACCTCTAGTACTATTCTTTTTTGTTTTGCTTGTTAGTCGGTGCTTGTTCGATCGTGAATCGATACTGTTTTCTTATCCTCTTATCATAAGATTTAGTTTTAGCCAGGATGTGTAAATTAAGCACCTGTTTTGTTTCAGGCTTGCTATAATCTTTGTACAAAGTAGGCGTTTGCCTGGCTTATTCTAATTCCGTAAAAGAGCATATATCAAGTAATCTTCTTAAGAAGTTAGACAATAGACTTACGAGTATGTATAATCTGGAAGTTGTACTGTTCATTTATCTACTACTCCCTCCGTCCGAAAAAGCTTGCCCCAAGCTTGTTCTTCAAATGGATGTATCTAGCACTAACTTGGAGCTAGATGCTTCCATTTGAGGGACAAACTTTTTCGGACGGAGGGAGTATACGGTATTGTTTTTTACGGGTCTCTAACTCTCTATCTATCCCTGATGATTCTGTTTTGAATACGCTTCAGGTACTTGGTCATTATCGATGACTTGCAGCCATATGGTGTAAAATGGAGGGATATCGAAAATGCCTTCCCTCAAAATAATAAGGGCAGCAAAATTATTGTCACCACAAATGTTCATTCCATCGCCAAGACTTGCAGCCCTGGCAGTCATTATGTGTATCCGATGCAGTGCCTTAACCGAGATCATTCTAGTCAACTAATCTTGAACACTATTCATGGCAGTCGAAGCTATGGTTTGGGTCTTTCAGATGCTGACAGTCTTTCAGATGCTGAAAGACCTCGTCTCGAAAGAATCTGTGATAAATGTGGAGATTTACCACTGGCGCTAATCAGTGTGGCCAATTATATGGGTGGGAATGGACAAGATTTATCTGAAGATGCCTGCAAGGATGTGTGTGAAACACTCGGTAACTATCTGAAAAGTAAGGAGATGGAATTTGATGAACTGAAAAGAGCTCTTATGCAGCGGTATGAAAAGCTGCCAGACAATGGTGAGAAGAACTGCTTGCTTTATGTAAGTATATTCCCGAGGGGTTATCAAATAAGCTGGAAGAGCCTAGCCAGAAGATTAATAGCTGAAGAATTTGTTGTCGGAGATGCTGAAATGGAGAAGAAAATAGAAGATGTTGGAAGATTGTTGAAACAGTTGATTGACCGTAGCATGATTGAGCCAGTAATGCCATGTAACAACTCCCATATTGCTAAGAGGTGTAAAGTTCACAGTGCAATGCTGGATTTCACCATCCAGAAGTCGTTATCAAAAAATTTGGTTACTCTAATTGCCAGGAATGATTTTCGGCAGGGTGACCACGAGGGCCGTGTTCGTCGACTAACTGTTGAGTCCAGCACCAGTTCTCAATCTTATGACTGCCTACGCAAGAAAAGCACACCCAATTCTGATGGAGAGCAAAGTAAGCTGCCGTCTGTGAGGTCATTAACGATGTTTAACAGTGAAATTGTGGATATCCAGAGGTGCAAGTTCATGCGGGTCATGGACATGGAAGGTTGCGGTGGGCTTGACAAGAAAATTCTTGGTAAAATATGTGAATTGGTGTTTCTCAAATACCTCAGGCTCAGCAACTCTAACCTCAAGGAGCTTCCAGAAGAACTAGAGAAATTGAAGTATCTACAGACGCTGGATATGGGAGACACATTGATACCAATATTACTGCCCGTGGTAGTCATCATGCTGCCAGAGCTAGTATATCTATTTGGTTGGTTTTTGCTACCACCGTCAACTTCCGTAGAACTAAGTAAGTTGAAGAAGTTCTTGGAAAGTAGAAGTCAGCTACACACTCTAGCTGGAATTGTTTTCAACGAGAATGAAGTTCTGGCAACTATTATACAGAAAGCAAAGAACCTAAAGAAGGTTAAAATATGGTCCATGGACACTTCCCCAAGTGGCACTATAGACCCTGCTTCAGGGAGCAGTCATGCTGATGCTCCTATAGGCAACACTTCTGCTCTTGATGCTCCGAAGACCATTCTTTCCACCGCTGCTGCAGCCAGGAATGCCGCTCGTCACATTGATTCTCTGGCCCCAGGCAACGTTAATGCTCTCGTCAGTCCTAGAAAAAGCAAACGTTGGTACAATAATGCTTTTTCTAGACTATTAGGTGGGTCTGAGGTGTCTAAGCCTAACCATGCCACTTTCAATCGAAAGGCAACTTCAACTGAGCTCTCCGGTAATCCACCGGTATCACCATGCTTTCAACCCAGCTCTTCTAAACTTGATGGGCCAGCGCCAAGTGAAACCTCGGTAGCAAAAAAAAGTCTGGCTGATATTTTTGTCTGCTCTGGAGTACTCGAATCTCTGTACATTGAATCCAACGATTTCTGCAACGTCTTTCTAGATTCTTGAAAGGCTACTTGCCGTATTGGTTCTATCAAACTACAAGGCAAATTGGTATGTCTACCTCAACCTAATATACTGAAGGGGCTGCGCAGTCTGAGCAAATTGCACCTCTATTTATCTGGTCTCAGCTGTCAAGCTTTATCTGCCCTGCAAAACTTACTTTTCCTGGAGTATCTAACGATTGTAGAGGAGAGGGATGGGTCATGGAATGACAGCTTCATTGTGGAAGATACAGGATTCCCTTGCCTTAAGGTGTTATGCTTTGAGGGCCCAAAACACCCACATGTGGAGATCAAACCCGGAGGAATGCAACATCTCACTTCTATCAAGCTGCTTTGTAGAGAACTTCCTCCTGATAATGATGCAAATAAGGCGTCAATCGAATGCCCTCCTCGATTCAAGGGCATATCACATCTTGCAAAACTCAACGAGGTGATACTCCACCATGATGCTACTCTTGAAAAGTTGAAATCTTGGAAAGAAGCAGCAATGAGCCACGCCAACATGCCCTGTGTGAGAAAGCAACCAGCACCTGAACCAATCCTCAACTCAGCATAGTTCATGGAGCCCCGGCGGCCTGTCAGTATAAGTTGTTTGATTTCTGTGGTGTTTATTTGTGTTGGTGTGTGGTGTGACTCGTGGATGTTCCTCTCCATGTTTTTCCCCTCTTTATTTTGTCTTGTTCAACCCTTTACTTATAACCTATATAAAACTGCCATCGCAGAAAAAAAGTACATAACAATGAATCATGGAGCTCATTAAGAAGCAGACTGTAATACCTACTCCCGACCATTCATGCTAATTGTGTATGTACGGTGATGTGGTTTACTATATTCTACGGCAATTTACTACTCCCTTGCTTTGGCAAATATGTTGTACTTATAAAACCCACAAAATTAACATGGTGTGGAAGTGCATTTAGACGCAAATTGATGCATATGATTTTGAAATATCTTATCCTTACATTTTTTTTAAATATAGACAGTCAAAGTTTCGTTCATTTTTACTATGTCTAGCTTTCATGGAAGCAGAGAAAGTTTATTGATTGCACTAACTACATGCAGCGTTTACCGTATGAAAAATCCTAGTTTAATTTTACTTGAGTTACTAAAACTATGAAAACTTACTGTCTTCAATAGGTTTCACAAGCTATATCGTGTTGTGATCATGGTTTTAAATAGCCCGCTATAGCATTTACAGAAGGTCTTGCGGTGGGGGACTTTGGTCCAAACAAGTGAATAAGTATTTTAAATAGCACGTTATAGCTATAGCATTTAGAAGAAGTCCGCCGCTAAGAGGCTTAGCGCACTATTTAAAACTATGTGTGTGATGCATTGGGAGAGCTGCACTTCTCCCCAGGATGCTTGTTTGAGTTCTCACATTTCCTAACCCCTGACCTTATGGAACAGCGTACAACACGTCTATAATCAAAAAATGGTCGATTCTACAATGTCTGTACCAAGTTCACATTTTTTATATACCATAAATAATGGAAGAGCAAATTTTGTTCAAAAATTTCGTCAAGCAAATGGGTGTTGTTTTCCTGTAAATACGGTAACCAGAAATAACGGCCCATCCTGTAAAATTTTCAATATGTAGCCTAATCCTTGGTTACACGAGAGTGAACTAATAAGGCTCACTCCCCTGCAAAATGATGGCATATCCAAAGTTTAAGGTTTGCCAACAACACGTGTTCTTGTGTCAAACAAATTTAATCCCTATGTTCGAAGAGTACCATATGCACTAATGATGATGTGGTGGATATGTGTGTGCATGAGAAGGACATACGGTTCTGGGACAAAAAAAATCACAATAAGATCAAGCAATTGGTTCTCGAGTTGTCAAGCTAAAACCAAAGTTAAAATTAACCGACAACATAAACAACACTCTTGTGAAGGTAATAATTCCACATCAGAGATTTTACATAGCCACTAAAGATATCAAGGAGAATACATTAAGTGATTCATTGGCTTATCAAATTCTCTATCAAGCCGAGGAAAAACATTGGTAACTAGCGCTGGCCAAACTCAAATGTGTGGACAACATCTTAATTGTATATTGATTCTGTTATTGAGATTCTTGTATGAAGTGAGAGTACAAACATTTCGAAATGGTATTTTTGCTGTCGTTCATTATTCTTGAACCCATGCTCCTTGTGCATAGAAATTAAATAAGAGCAACTTGCTCCTTCCGACTTACTTCTGTTGAAGTAATTAATGCAAGGCAGAGTTGACATCTACTCCATCCGGTCCTTTTTACTCTGCATATAAGATTTGTCTGAAGTCAAATTTCGTAAAGTTGGACCAACTTTATAGAGAAAAATATCAACATTCACAATAGGAAATCAATATCCTTAGATGGGTCATGATATTTTCTCATATAATATGGTCAAACTTTACGATGTTTGACTTCAGACAAATTTTATATGCGAAGTAAAAAAGACAGAAGGGAGTACTAGCTTGTTATTGGCTTTCATGGCATTTTCTTTTCGATCAGCTAAGCTGA
Source organism: Aegilops speltoides (assembly GCA_021437245.1). Lineage (NCBI taxonomy): Eukaryota > Viridiplantae > Streptophyta > Magnoliopsida > Poales > Poaceae > Aegilops > Aegilops speltoides. The sequence continues at coordinate 20,806,348 of CM038147.1, read as the reverse complement.
TGCTTCTGTCGAAGTAATTAATGCAAGACAGAGTTGACATCTACTAGCTTGTTGTTGGCTTCAATGACCTTTTCTTTTGGGTTAGCTAAGATGTTTAACTACCTATATTATTTTTTATCAAAATTCATGAATATAATGACGATAAACTAGAGTTCAAACAGGCTGCCCTAGTTGTCTCTCCAATTATGCAAGCTAGCTAGCTTCTAACTAATCAGCCACTGGATGTATATAAACTCGTATAAATATTTAGAGCATGGGATGGCACCTACTAGCAGTTTTGTGTACTATCTGCACGTCACTGAACGGCTTAATGCATGTTACCTATGACAGTCAACTTGATCATGTACTATTTATATTCACACTGGCCAGTTATCTGCCCTTGACTTGGTCAGGAGAGTATTTTCTTTGCAATTGGCAGAATCTTGTACAGAGTGGTTAAGATCTAAGACTTCGATCCATCTCGACCAATTAATGGATAGAACGTCGAAGACTTTCCGGCAGCTAGTTATAAACATATACTCCTAGAATATATTATTAGGTACATTTACGTAGTGTAGGCTTGAAGTTTCTTTGAATTGAATCACTGTGTATGGTTACATGTTCATACCCCAACTATGCAGGTTATCATTAGCTTAGTTGCAATACATACCCCGGTCTTTTGGGATTTCATATTTACCGCCCTCCAACCAGGGAAAGCGATTGGTACTAGTTGTATTTGTGCTACTTAGGTGAAGAAACATATGGAGTACCAAGGAAATATCAAGGAAGTCATTTTGCCACAGTCTGATCTAGACGTTGCATTTCAAATGAATTGCATGGGTAATTTTGTTGCCTTAATTAGGAAAAATATCATAGCAAGTTCCAGTAGATTTAAATTAACCATTTTAGGAAACTACCACAGTTAGGACTAAAAGAAATCACTATGCCTAATTAAATTTAAGTTTGATTAATATCTCGTAACTATCTCTAGTGAGAAAGAATCACACATCTAGTACAATATGTTTCAAAAGAACAGTTCTACATCATTTTATTTGGCAATAGAAGAATAGTTCTAAAAGGCCAGCGCTCGCTCGATATGTGCCGCTTCTCCTGTTCCATGGTCGTTTGGCTTGGCAGTTCACCGGTCCACCTTTGACCAGTTCACCGCTGACTTTTTGAGAACATGTGAAAAATTCAAACAATCAGAAATTAAAAATAACGTCACAAAGAATGAAAAATATTCGTGAACTTGAAAATAGTTTACAAGTTCAAAAAATTCCATGGATTCGAAAAAGCTCACAAGCATGAAAAAGTTCATGAGTTCAAAAGAATTTCAGGAGATATGAAAAAGTTTGCAGATTTGTTTTTATTTTGTAATTTTTAAAGTAGTTCACGTATTTTAAAAATAATTCATGCATTTATAAAAGTTCACGGATTTAAAAATATCGCAAGTATTAAAAAAGTTCACACATTTGGAAAAAGAGTTCACGAAACAAAGAAAAGAGAAAAAACAATATAAATAAAAATGAAAAAACCAGATGGAATACAAAAAAGTCGGAAGCTTCACAAAATCGGCTGGGAATGTTTAGAAAAAAATAACCATGGTACATTCACGTTATTTTAGGAGCCATGGTCCATTCACGTGAGATGTGTGTGGGTTGACCAGAAGTAAAAAAAATTAATGGGCTGGCCCAAGGTGGACGCGGGTGGGCGCAAGTTTGCAGAAATACCTTACTGGCACTAAGGGCGCCGAATAGGTTTCGGGCTCCTTGCCGCCGTCTCGACCACCGGACCCAGCAGCTTGGCTGCGCTCCGACGTCCGGAAACCACTCACTCTGAAAAATCTGTTTCAGTGAACATCAATCACAACGATTAGTGTGTCGGTCTGTCAGTGTTATGAACCAAAATACAATCCCTCAATAGATGCTTGATACAGAGGAACCACTTAAGGATGGATGGCTTAATACACAAGTTTTTTTCTTCGAAATTTTGAGATACAAGTTGGCAACAGCAACAAGGGGGATCTGGGAGAGAAGAGCCGAGATGGGCAGGAGATCCGCTAGGGATGCAAGCAGACGGCGTCCACTTGTCCGCGACCATCCGCGCAGCAAAATTTACACTAACATTCATTGATTTAAGAACTGTGTTAGCTTAATTTTTCTGTTCGCCGACTGTCGCAGACAATCAGCCGGGAGCTCCTATTAGCCGCCGGCGTCAAATGGCCGAGCCTTCGCTGAAGGCAGGGGGCGATTGGGCCGGCCCGCATTTGGAGGTAACGAGCCCCAGCCGCGTAGAAAAATTGCCAAAAACTAATGTACGAGGTAAAGATCAAACTCGCGACCTCCCTCTCGTGGTATGGTGCTACTAACCACTCGTCCTAACGAATTCTAGTGATAGGCTTGCGGCGCGACCTTTTAAGTATGGAACTTCTTTTGAAAAATGGAAAAATACACACTGAGCATTTTGTAATATACGTTGAAAATTTTCTTAACATAAAATGAAAATTTTCATTATATAATGAACTTTTTTTAATATACATGAATATTTTTTAAAACATACGAATATATCCTCTGAACAATTTTTGAATACGCATTGAACATTATGTAATATACGTTGAACAATTTTTAAATACACATTGAACATTTGTGTAATATACACTTAATAAATTTCAAAAACACTGTGATTATATATTCATTGAACAATTTCTAATAAATGATGAACAGTTTTGTAATTGATGATGAACTTTTGTAAAAAAACATGAACATTTCCTTAATATACGGATGAACATTTTTGTCACATGCAATAAACTTTGTATATTATAATAAAAACGAAACAATAGAACTAAAGAATAAAAAGTATAGGAAAAGAAATATAAACAGAACAATAAAAGAAAAGAAAGAGAAAAATGAAAAGAAAAGAAACAGAAAACAGAAGAAAGAGCGAGGCAGCAGCGAAACAAGTCTGGGCCAGCCCAAACGGGGCTGTTGCGAGGCGAAGCTTCAGCGAAGGTACCATCTTGACGCACACGAGCGTCACACAGGGATTGCCCAATCAGCCGAAGCTGATGTCTATCCGAAGCACCCAGTACTTCCTTTTGTTGCCGCAGGGACAAGGCAGGGCCCAAGGCCCACTAGATGACAGGTCCGTGACAGGCAGCGAGCATACCTAACGCCTTCTTTGGATTGGAGGATTCTCACAGGATTCTCACGGGATATCAATTCTCATGATTGTTTTCTATGGAACGCATTTGGATCACAGAATTAGGTCATTAAAATTCCTCGGGATTGGGTCGCCAAGGTGCTGATTCACGAGGAATTTACACGTGAGGTCCGACCTCTGGAAAAATTCCATAGGATTGAATATGTCATGGCAACCAAATCCTACATTTTCCTATTCCTTTGTTTTGCAAATCTTGCGATCCAAAGAAGCCTTAAATAGCATCATTCTCAAAGAGCAGATAGCAGCAATACACCGGCTCATGGATATGATGGATGGATAGATCGCCACAGGTGCTGTCCTCCATGCAAATCTGTCAATCCAGAACGTTCTACAATAACTCGGGTGCAAAGGATCGATTCGATTTGACAGTAACGGACAGTAGGAGTCAGTGAAGAAGTTACTTCGGTGTGGCCCAAATGGACGGTGCGCAGTCTGGAACTTGCATGCCGTACGCATCATCTATGTGACTATGACACTATGTTGCCAGGCCGTACTCATGATCTGCGTTGCTGGTCTCTCATCTCTCCGAGACAAAGCCGTTGTGCGCTTCTCGGTCGAGCTTTTGATCACTTCACTCAGCTCCCGGTGCCTCTCGGTAAGAAGAAGAACGAAGATGCTGACAGAAGGAGCTAGACGGATGCAATGTTTCTGCGAACGTCCACGTGGCACGCTAAGCTAGAGTACCATTACTACTAGTTCACTAGAGGACCATTGGAGGGCATGTTTGGGTTTTTGTTTAAGACTAGTAAGATGCCCGTGCTACGCTACGAAGCACATAAAATAAGGTGGAACAACAAAATTTATGAGCCACTTTTTTGAGAGAAGGTTAGGTTCTAATCACATCAAACAAGTCCTTGTACAATAACATTGCCAACACGACCAAAGTTCCATGGAGCCACACGTTTGTTGCAATGACGCCGTCAACACAAACCAAGTCTCGTGGAGCCGAACATCTGTTGCATCACGATTACATCGAGATCCAACCTTAAATACTTTAGAGGACAATACCCTTTCAAGGATCAATATATATAACTTGGAGGCATATCGCTCCTCGCGATATTTGTCACATTCAGGCTACCGAGCTTGATTTCTGGTGTGTGACTTGCATGAGTGGTAAAAATGAGCCATTCTCAAAGGTTGTCGCTCCGGTTCCATGAACATAGTAACTTGGTATGATCGATGAAACTATTAATTCTTCTGTCGGGTGGTAGGTGCAACATATGCCAACGGATGGTTTATCATTGTGGGAGCCAGTAAGACATCGCCGGTGCCTGGAAATGGGATAAGGCGAAGACATGCACGCCGGCGAATCTTACCCAGCTTCGGGGCTCTCCGTGAAGATAACACCCCTACTGCTGCTCTGCGGGGTCTCCGCATGATCACTAGATCAACAAGTAGCTACAAGATGCTCCTTGAGTTGTTCGGTGGGAGGAGGAAGAAGGGCAAGGCTAGCTCTCTTCTCTCCCTATGGCAGTGTCCAAAACTCTGTGTCATCAACCCCTTGCATGGGCGTCCCGGGGGGTTTATATAGGCCTACCCCCCGGGGGTACAATGGTAATCCGGCTGGGCGTGGGCCCAGGCCGTCAGTGTCTGCGACTGCCGCCTTCTCCGCCAGCTTCTGGGGCCCGCCGACTGGTGGGTCCCGCCGCTGTCGGCCCGTTGGTCGACAGGCCGGCCCCACCGCGCGGGGGATCTTGTCGGGGGCTGGTTATTGTGGCCTTGCCTCTGATGACGAGGGCTTTTGTCGAGGTAAGCATGGCTACAGTGCCGCGCCTTGCGGGCTCCCACTGTAGCCTTATCGTGTCTCATCTGCTTAATGGTGCGCGCGCCCCGAGGGGGGGAGCAAGCCGGCTATTGGAAGCCGGCCCGGCCTTGGGCCGGCTGGGGGAGGCCGGGCCGCCTTCGGACGTCTCTCTGACCGAAGGGGCCCACCGCCTGAGGGCCGTACTGGCGACCCGTCGTGGATGGCATCAGGATTCTCATGGCAACAGTGCCACGCCGAACGGAGGATGGCTGCTCCGTACGACGTGCTGTAGCTATGCATTCTCCGAGATTCGGGGGTGGCATGGTTTGTTGTAGCCACGCCTTGTCCCGTCACCGTTATGGGTGATGGTCTTTGGAGGCGGCGTTCGGCCGCTTGCTTCTTCATGGGCCGGCTTCGGGAAGTCGGTCCTTCATGGGCCGGCTTCTTGGAGGCGGCCCGATCGTGGCGTCCTCCAAAGGTTGTTTTACGGCCGGGCCGCCTTCGGCCAGCCGGCCTAGGTGACAGCGGGCCGGAGGAAGGCGGCCCTGTGTCTTAGGTGCCACGAGGTCCGATCGGCCCGTTGTTTTTTTTGAGGGCCAAAGGGAGCCGGCTAGGCTACCCGTGGTCATTTACTCCGACATCTTCTTTGGTATATTTTGTATTTCATTTGTTTTTTGAGGAAAATGGCAGTGGCTACTGACTATGCATTTTTCAAACGACAAGGTAACGACATGTAATCCACAAAAGATAATGCTGCATAAAAAGGATCTTGCTAATACCTGTAGCAGCAGATGATGTTTTAGATGGTTGCTAGCTGCTCCTAATGCAGCTGCATAATGATACAACTACAATAACTATCGATTGCTCTCATTTTACAACTGTGACATGGCTATGATGAACATATGATGTGCTAGATACAGTTATTGTGGTTGTATCATTGGAGCCCTGTGTAACGGACGACAGTGGCACCGTTTCTAGATCTACCTGCAGAGCTTCCTCATATGTTGAATTTTTCAGATGATGAAATAGAGCATCAGTTGCAGATAACTTGGTCAGGAGAACATTGTTACATACCTGCAGCAGCTTGGTTTGGGCTATCTCCTGGCTGGAAAGAAGACAGAAGACATCTTGTGCGATTTTCAGACTAAGGCATGTCCCCTGAAGCAGGAGGCAGAACATTAACTTGGTCGGTACACTACCTCCTTCCCATTTGATCCAAATGAAATGTTTAAGCAAGAACTGTAGCAGATGTATAGTGAAACTACAATAACTATGTTTCAAACCTGAACTATGACTCATAATCAATACAAACTCATGCCTAACTGAATGTTATCGAACCTGTTCGAATGCAGCAGAAGCATTCTTTGAATGGAGTAGAGCAGAGCAGTAGGCAAAAACGTCCAGAAATTCCAAACAACACACAATTCCTGTCTCGTGCTCGTCAGCTCGTGCATAGTGTACGTTTTAAAGTTCATTAAGCTATAATCTGATTGTAATCAGAACTCAATTAGGCTATCAAATCATGGAAGAAAAGTAGAAACCAAAATTACATCCATAAACTTCGGTTGAGTAACCTAAAATCTAATTGGTTCAGAACTAAGGAAACACCGTGTACACGTATACAGAAAATGAGCAATTTGATAAAATAGCACGTCTTTCCTCGCACCTTGATAAAATAGCACACTTTTCTTTTTGTTTGATTAAATGACACACTTTTCCTCCATGGCTGGATAAAATAGCAAACTGATTTTTTTTTCTCAATTTTCTGGTATGGGTCTATACATCATAATATTGTGGACGATTTTGCCCTGTGGTCTTTTCTGCCTGGTCAACAGTTTCGATCGGAGACAAGATGATTCAGAACCAGGAGAACATCGAAAGAGAGGAACAAAACACAAAACAGCCAGCCGCCATCTCGCCGTGGTTCCTCCCCGAGCGCCGTGACCTCGTCGCGCCTCCTATCCCGCGCCGCCCGTTCCTGTGGCGGAGGCGCCACCGTCCGCCGCCCTTCGACCGCTCCCCGCCGTGCCGGAGAAGAAGGGCGCTGCCGTACGGCGCACTCCGGCTGCTTCCTCACCGTGCGGGAGAAGAATGGCACCGCCACTTCAAGCCCCCCTACAGCGTGCGGCAGTCCAAGTCGCTTCGTGGCCGTAGTGTGCGTTTGCTGGCTGGAGGCTGTAGCTGTTCGCTGCTGTACCTGCTCGCTGCTGTGCTTGCCTGTGGCTGCTCGCTGCTGCAATAGTGTTGCCTGAAGATGATATAGCACTCACAGCTGGATATGGATATCTTCCGATGGATGCAATCAAAATTCAGCTTCAATGGTTGTAACGTGTATTGATATATAGCCTTGTTGACATGGATATAAGTGAAATTTCATCAGCATTTTCACCAAAAATTTTGGCATGACCTGTCTTTATTTCTGTACCACTTGACATGTCACAAAAATTAAAGCATAAGGTGACAATCCAGAATGAATACTACTCCCTCCGTCACGGTTTAGAAGGCACAGTTAAATTTGCGTGCGTTTCCACAATAGACAAGGTTTAGGGCGCATTGCATTTATTTCTAGTAGCTAATTAGTACTCCGGAGTACTATTTCTATATGCATGCGTAGTGTGAATGCTATTTTTTAGCCCATCTCACAACCAATAGATAACCACCTAGGTCCCAGAGAATTTTCAAGCGCGCCTTCTAAACCGTGACGGAGGGAGTACAGAATAAGGTGCAGATGTGCTCATAGACTTGACAATCCAGAATGAATATGCATGAGTTTCAGATTTAAAGCATAAGGTGAGTATTTGTCTCACAAGTTGCATCCAGAAGCATAAAGCGAGCCGTCAACTAACTACGCGCACGACAAGATCCCAGAGACAGTGAAAGGGTAAATTCAATCCAAAAGCATCAACTACGCGAAGTAGCATCAATTTCGTAACGATGACTACTACACACTACATGATCACAAAATGGCATTCTACACTCTTTTTCTCCTCTTCGGCGTAAGCTTCTTTGCGGGCCTCACACCAACATTTGGTGGAGAAGTGGGAGTCTCTGTTTCCATAGAAAGTTGCCTGCATAATACAACAATTTCATTCATGAAGGAAGTAGCCTACAAACAACAACAATTGAAGAAAACCATCAATTTTCGTCACCTTCTTGTGATTGGACTAGGGCTGCCTTGTATGACAGGCAATGAAGATGTCTCTCCAAGAGGGGTACCAAGACATGATTGACTGCAAAAAAGACATTGTTCATAATATATATAAAAACACCCCACATTTGTAGAGATAAACACAAACAATGGTTAGTTCTAACTATTCATTAAAAAACTGACGTTAACGATTCATAGAGTTTGTAACTGACCCTGCTGGAGCTGCGCCCTCCGGCTCCATCACATCGACCTAAACCTTTTGCTGTCGTGAAGCCAACGAACTAGCTCTCCTCCACAAAAATCTCCAAGATATAAGGTTCCCGGATGACTTGCTTCCTAATTCCACATGTGAGATCAGATTAAAGGAAGAGAGAGATATAGAGGAGGAAACCTGTACTGGTAAGGAGAGAAAGAGAGATCAACAGAGAAGATGGGAGAACACTTGTAACTCACGGCAAGATGAGCGGCGGCGGCGGCGGAACAGGTCGAGCGGCGACGGCGGAACGGGTCGAGCGACGGGTGATGAGGGCAGCACGCCGGGGCAGAGGCACGGCGAGTCAACGACGATGGAATTTGCGGCGCCTGTGTGAGGAAGCCGGCGAGGCGGCGTCCCTGCTTGCCTCGCGTTCCTCTGTTTCGATCGGAACTGATCGCTAGTTTCGATCGAAACTGTTGACCGGGCAGAAAAGACCAAGGGGCAAAATCATCCAAAATATTATGATGTGTAGGCCCATACCAGAAAATTGAGAAAAAAAATCAGTTTGTGCTATTTTATCCAGCCATGAAGGAAAAGTGTGTCATTTAATCAAACAAAAAGAAAAGTGTGCTATTTTATCAACGTACGAGGAAAGACGTGCTATTTTATCAAATTGCTCGAAAATAAACGAAGAGTCGGCGATGCACTTGGATGGAACAGACGGACGGCCAACTCGTTTCTCGACGTGGCGTGCGCGGCGCGGCGCTCGGGAGGACTCGATGCAGTCCGGGCGAGCGCGACCGTCCCGGATAGGCAACGGCGAGCGGGCGTGCCGGCAGGGTGTGGGACCTCTCCACATGCGCAAGAGATGCAGGTGCCACGTTCTGGCGACGATGAGCGAGCGGCGACAACAACGGGTGCGAGATCAATGCGGTATCGACGACGGTGAGCGAGCTGGGCGGCAGAAACCAAACGGTGGAAAGAAAGACACAGCGAGGACGGACGGTGTTGCTGGGTGGTGGACTGCTGCGGCACAGGAGGAGGCATGAGAGGCGTCGGGGAATGGACGGCGTTGGCAGTGTACTTGCGGAGATTGGCACTGGAGGAGACGGAAAAAGGGGGCGGAAGAGGGGAGGCTGTGGTGGTCGTGGGTGGTGGGTTGCGGTGGCAGAGAGGAGGCATTCGGGGCGGACGGCGCCGACAGCGACCATCGCGCCAGATCGGACTTCCATGGCTTGCTGGAGAAAGGCCACGAGGGGATGGATCTGGATGGGTCTAGAAGGGAGAGACGAAGGGGTTTTCTGAAAAGAATACAAGGAGAGTGGCGGGGTCTTTTTGCAAAAGTGTCAGAGCTTGTCTTAGATGCGTTAGATGCAGATCGGACGGTCGAAATTGATAGATGGCAGACACACCATCATCACCAATTGTGGTTTTTATAAGAGTAGATCCGGTGATTGTCAGTCGTCACAAGCTAGGGGCTGAACGGCCGAGGAGTGTGAGGTGGTTCGTGAGGGTAAAGGGCTTCGATGTAGCAGGGGGAAAATCACAGAGTCAATCAGGCCCTTCTCATATATTGCTCCAAGCGACATCAGGTTTTTAGCAGGAAAAAGATTCATCACTCACACATGATCAACCGTCAGTCCTCCAAAGAATGCATTCATGCTCATGATATTTATTATGAGTCCAACACCTAGTTTCACACCAGGTGATCCCTTACAATATGATACTCTTTTGACCCACTTCTATGTATCTGCTTGAAACAAGTTTACGCCATCATCCATAAGGACTCCATAAGGTTTAGACAATCTATTTGGACACTTATTAATGGAGGTACTTTACTAATGCAATTCTTTAACTTGAGGTACCTACACACAGTAAAACCTATAATCAATCAAATAGAAATATACAAATGTTGGTTCGGAAGCAGAGGAGGGGGAGAGAGGAGGAGCGCGAGGACAGGGGAGGGGATGGGATGTGAGAGGGCTGCGTGTGCGCGTACTTTTATGCACCCCAGAACAGAAGAGGTGTGCCACCCCCAATGCACAGCTATGTTGTTTGAAGTTCTTCGCACACAAGGACATGGTTTTCTCTTGAGTTTTGCTATATATATTCCTAGTGATTAATTAAACTAGTACAATAGAATATATTATGTAATCAGAAGAAAAAAGCCCCTGGCAATGCACGGGCATACACCCCTTCCAACAATATCGACATTAGAAGAACATATATAAAAATACACATTTTGTATTATCATTCATGTGCAACATGCAGCCCTTCTGTTTGTGTAAAACTCGATGAGTTTTTGATCTGGTCCATCATAGTTCAGTGACATTATTAAACGACACTTTCAAAGCATCATCCGAAGCCATCGGCTTTTATCTCTGGTTTACGAAAGTGAACATATAAACATATACTGAAATAAAAAAGGTTAACAATAAGCTCATATACAATCCTTTAAAACTCGAAGATTTCCTTGCCCGCGGTGGGCTTTTGGGCGGCGTGGGGACCCGTTGATCAGTGTGATAACTTCCCCGAAAGAAGGGTTTAGGGTTTTAAAGGTTGATCAGTGTGATAACTTCCCTGAAAGAAAATGAAAACGAATCGTCCAGCGCCCACTCACACGAGACTTCCTCATCCCAATAGGATTTCCCCGTTGGCCAGCCGCCCGCCGCCAAGACCAATCCAGTTGTTGTATGTGCATCCGGCCGCCGCCGCCCCGCCTAGTGGGTTAATGTAGTCAAACGAGCCAGAAAGCCTATTCTGGATGTGCATTATCAACATATCTGGGCTAGGCCCACGAAGGTCGTCCTCTGGTCTTATATCCAAGGCCCAACTGTTTAAAAATCCACCCCACCTTTTTTTTAATCTTAAGGAGGATGGAGACGAGGACGGGCCGGGAGTAGTCGCGCCGAGATCACTAGTAGAAAAAGGGTCAAACGTGAAGCACATTAGTGCCGGTTTGATTTTGGCCCGGTACTAATGGTACCATTAGTGCCGGTTCGAACGGATTTGCATTAATGCCGGTTCGTGTTGAACCTTTAGTACCGGTTCGTGGCACGAACCGGTACTAAAGGGGTGGTGGCAGGCTGGCGTCAGGCCGGGGCCCCACGATCACCTTTAGTACCGGTTCGTGCCATGAACCGGTACTAAAGGGGTCTGACCTATAGTACCGGTTTGTGACACAAACCGGCACTAAAAGTGTAGGGAAAATGTAAAACGGCTATAACTTTTGCATACATGTCGGAAAAAAACGTATAATATATCAAAAAATTCAGCACGAAAATCCGCATCCGATGGAGACAGCCTACGGCCTATTTGGAATTATTTAGAATCCTCAAATTCCAAAAGGAAAAAAGATATGGTCAAATAATTTCAATTTTTTTTTAAAATTTTTTTGTTAAATCTGGTCAAACTACTTATTCAAGAAGTATTAATGTTACTACATAATTATTCAAGAATATTAGTGTTACTAAATAATTATTTCAATTTTTTGAATTTTGGTCAAACTATGGTCAAACTTATTCAAGAAATATTAGCGTTACTAAATAATTACTGTTTTTTAGCATAATAGTTTCAAACTCAAACGGTGAAATGTGTGACTTCATGCTCAAGCTAAACTCCTGAGGGTTAATAGGATTAACATCTTACTATTGTTAGGAAAACAACAAGTGCAGACTCGGAAACGAAGGAGAATAGTGTTGGGGAACGTAGTAATTTCTAAAATTTTCCTACGCACACGCAAGATCATGGTGATGCATAGCAACGAGAGGGGAGAGTGTTGTCTACGTACCCTCGTAGACCGAAGCGGAAGCGATCACAACGTAGAGGAAGTAGTCGTACGTTCTCCTCCCGATCCAACCGATCCCATCACCGTTACTCCGGCGCCTCCGAGTTCTTGACACACGTACAGCTCGGTGACGCTCCTCGGGCTCCAATCCAGTAGAGCTTCGGGGAGAGAGAGTTCCGTCAGCACGACGGCGTGGTGACGATCTTGATGTTCTATCAAGCAAAGGCTTCGCCTAAGCACCGCTACGATATGACCGAGGTGGATTATGGTGGAGGGGGCACCGCACACGGCTAAGGAACGATCTCAAGGATCAACTTGTGTGTTGTTCCTAGAGGTGCCCCCTGCCCCGTATATAAAGGAGCCAAGGGAGGGTTCGGCCGGCCAGAGGCGCGCCAGAGGAGTCCTCCTCCCACCGAGTAGGACTCCCCCTTCCTTGTTGGAGTAGGAGAGAAGGAAGAGGGGAGAGGAGGAAGGAAAAGGGGCTGCACCCCTGTCCAATTCGGACTAGAGGGGCTGCGCCCTTCTTCCTTTGGCCTCTTTCCTCTATTCCCGTATGGCCCAATAAGGCCCATATACTCCCGGCGAATTCCGTAACTCTCCGGTACTCGAAAAATACCGAATGACTCGGAACCTTTCCGAACTCCGAATATAGTCGTCAATATATCGATCTTTACGTCTCGACCATTGCGAGACTCCTCGTCATGTCCCCGATCTCATCCGGGACTCGAACTACTTCGGTACATCAAAACTCATAAACTCATAATATAACCGTCATCGAAACGTTAAGCGTGCGGACCCTACGGTTCGAGAACAATGTAGACATGGCGAGACACGTCTCGGTCAATAACCAATAGCGGGACCTGGATGCCCATATTGGCTCCTACATATTCTACGAAGATCTTTATCGGTCGACCGCATAACAACATCGTTGTTCCTTTGTCATCGGTATGTTACTTGCCCGAGATTCGATCGTCGGTATCCAATACCTAGTTCAATCTCGTTACGCAAGTCTCTTTACTCGTTCCGTAATACATCATCTCACAGCTAACTCATTAGTTGTAATGCTTGCAAGGCTTAAGTGATGTGCATTACCGAGAGGGCCCAGAGATACCTCTCCGACAATCGGAGTGACAAATCCTAATCTCAAATCGCCAACCCAACATATGCCTTTGGAGATACCTGTAGTACTCCTTTTATAATCACCCGATTCGTTGTGACGTTTGGTAGTACCAAAGTGTTCCTCCGCAAGCGGAGTTGCATAATCTCATAGTTATAGGAACATGTATAAGTCATGGCTAAAAGCAGTAGCAATATACTAAACGATCGGGTGCTAAGCTAATGGAATGGGTCATGTCAATCAGATCATTCAACTAATGATGTGACCTTGTTAATCAAATAACAACTCCTTGTTCATGGTTAGGAAACATAACCATCTTTGATTAACAAGCTAGTCAAGTAGAGGCATACTAGTGACACTCTGTTTGTCTATATATTCACACATGTATTATGTTTCCGGTTAATACAATTCTAGCATGAATAATAAACATTTATCATGATATGAGAAAATATATAATAACTTTATTATTGCCTCTAGGGCATATTTCCATCAGTCTCCCACTTGCACTAGAGTCAATAATCTAGATCACATCACCATGTGATTAACATCGATAGTTCACATCATCATGTGATTAACACCCATAGTTCACATCACCATGTGACGAACACCCAAAGGGTTACTAGATTCAGTAATCTAGTTCACATCGCTATGTGATTAACACCCAAAGAGTACTAAGGTGTGATCATGTTTTGCTTGTGAGAGAGTCTTAGTCAACGGGTCTTTCACATTCAGATCCGTTATGTATTTTGCAATTTTTCTATGTCTACAATGCTCTGCACGAAGCTACTCTAGCTAATTGCTCCCACTTTTAATATGTATCTAGATCGAGACTTAGAGTCATCCAGATCAGTATCAAAACTTGCATCGACGTAACCCTTTACGACGAACCTTTTTTCACTTCCATAATCGAGAAACATATCCTTATTCCACTAAGGATAATTTTGACCGCTGTCCGATGATCTACTCCTAGATCACTATTGTACTCCTTGCCAAACTCAAGGTGCAGGGTATACAATAGATCTGGTACACAGCATGGCATACTTTATAGAACCTATGGCCAAGGCATAGGGAATGACTTTCATTCTCTTTCTATCTTCTGCCGTGGTCGGGTTTTGAGTCTTACTCAATTTCACACCTTGTAACACAGGCAAGAACTCTTTCTTTGACTGTTCCATTTTGAACTACTTCAAAATCTTGTCAAGGTATGTACTCATTGAAAAACTTATCAAGCATCTTGATCTATCTCTATAGATCTTGATGCTCAATATGTAAGCAGCTTCACCGAGGTCTTTCTTTGAAAAACTTCTTTCAAACACTCCTTTATGCTTTGCAGAATAATTCTACATTATTTCCGATCTACAATATGTCATTCACATATACTTATCAGAAATGTTGTAGTGCTCCCACTCACTTTCTAGTAAATACAGGCTTCACCATAAGTCTGCAAAACTATATGCTTTGATCAACTCATCAAAGCGTATATTCCAACTCCGAGATGCTTGCACCAGTCCATAGATGGATCGCTGGAGCTTGCACACTTTGTTAGCTTCCTTTGGATCGAAAAAAACTTCTGGTTGCATCATATACAACTCTTCCTCCAGAAAACCATTCAGGAATGCAGTTTTTACATCCATTTGCCAAATTTCATAAATTGTGGCAATTGCTAACATGATTCGGACAGACTTAAGCATCGCTACAGTTGAGAAAATCTCATTGTAGTCAACATCTTGAACTTTGTCGAAAACCTTTTTGCAACAAGTCGAGCTTTGTAGATAGTAACACTACTATCAACGTCCGTCTTCCTCTTGAATATCCATTTATTTTCTATTTACCGATCATCGGGCAAATCCATCAAAGTCCATACTTTGTTCTCATACATGGATCATATCTCAGATTTCATGGCCTCAAACCATTTTGCGGAATCTGGGCTCATCATCGCTTCCTCATAGTTCGTAGGTTTGTCATGGTCAAGTAACACGACCTCCGAGCAGGATTACCGTACCACTCTGTGCGGATCTCACTCTTTTACCTACGAGGTTCGGTAGTAACTTGATCTGAAGTTTTATGATCATCATTATTAACTTCCTCACTAATTGGTGTAGGTGTCACAGAACCAATTTCGTGATGAACTACTTTCCAATAAGGGAGCTAGTACTGTTACCTCATCAAGTTCTACTTTCCTCCCACTCACTTCTTTCGAGAGAAACTCCTTCTCTAGAAAGGATCCATTCTTAACAACGAATGTCTTGCCTTCGGATCTGTGATAGAAGGTGTACCCAACTGTCTCCTTTGGGTATCCTATGAAGACACATTTCTCGATTTGGGTTTGAGCTTATCAGATGAAACTTTTCACATAAGCATCGCAGCCCCAAACTTTAAGAAACGACAACTTTGGTTTCTTGCTAAACCACAGTTCATATAGTGTCGTCTCAACGGATTTAGATGGTGCCCTATTTAACGTGAATGCAGTTGTCTCTAAAGCATGATCCCAAAACGATATTGGTAAATCGGTAAGAAACATCATAGATTGTACTATATCCAATAAAGTACGGTTATGACGTTCGGACACACCATTATGATCTGGTGTTCCAGGTGGCATGAATTTGTGAAACTATTCCACATTGTTTTAATTGAAGACCAAACTCATAACTTAAATATTTGTCCCCGCGATCAAATCGTAGAAACCTTATTTTCTTGTCACAATGATTTTTCCACTTCACTCTGAAATTCTTTGAATCCTTTCAACTATTTCAGACTTATGTTTCATCAAGTAGATATACCCATATCTGCTCAAATCATCTGTGAAGGTCAGAAAATAACGATACCCGCCGCGAGCCTTAACACTCATTGGATCGCATACATCGATGTATTATTTCCAATAAGTCAGTTGCTCGCTCCACTGTTCCGGAGAACGGAGTCTTAGTCATCTTGCCCATGAGGCATGGTTCGCAAGCATCAAGTGATTCATAATCAAGTGATTCCAAAATCCCATCAGCATGGAGTTTCTTCATGCGCTTTACACCAATATGACATAAACGGCAGTGCCACAAATAAGTTGCACTATCATTATTAACTTGGCATCTTTTGGTTTCAATATTATGAATATGTGTATCACTACGATCGAGATCCAATGAACCATTTTCATTGGGTGTGTAACCATATAAGGTTTTATTCATGTAAACAGAACAACAGTTTATTCTCTTACTTAAATGAATAACCGTATTGCAATAAACACGATCAAATCATATTCATGCTCAACGCAAACACCAAATAACATTTATTTAGGTTCAACACTAATCCCGAAAGTATAGGGAGTGTGCGATGATGATCATATCAATCTTGAAACTACTTTCAACACACATCGTCACTTCACCCTTAACTAGTTTCTGTTTATTCTGCAACTCCCGTTTCGAGTTACTACTCTTAGCAACTGAACCAGTACCAAATACCGAAGGGTTGCTATAAACACTAGTAAAGTACACATCAATAACATGTATATCAAATATACCTTTGTTCACTTTGCCATCCTGCTTATCCACCAAATATTCAGGGCATTTCCGCTTCCAGTGACCATTTCCTTTGCAGTGTAAGCACTCAGTTTCAGGCTTTGGAGCTTCTTCGTGGGAGTGACAACTTGCTTGTCTTTCCACTTGAAGTTCCCTTTCTTTCCCTTTGCCCTTTTCTTGAAACTAGTGGTCTTGTCAATCATCAACACTTGATGCTCTTTCTTGATTTCTACATTCGCGATTTCAACATCACGAAGAACTCGGAATCATTTTCATCATCCCTTGCATACTATAGTTCATCACGAAGTTCTACTAACTTGGTGATGGTGACTAGAGAATTCTGTCAATCACTATCTTATCTCGAAGATTAACTCCCACTTGATTCAAGCGATTGTAGTACCTGACAATCTGTGCACATGCTCACTAGTTGAGCGATTCTCCTCCATCTTTTAGCTATAGAACTTGTTGAAGACTTCATATCTCTCAACTCGGTATTTGCTTGAAATATTAACTTCAACTCTGGAACATCTCATATGGTCCATGACGTTCAAAACGTCTTTGAAGTCCCGATTCTAAGCTGTTAAGCATGGTGCACTTAAACTATCAAGTAGTCATCATATTGAGCTAGCCAAACGTTCATAACGTTTGCATCTGCCTCTGCAATAGGTCTGTCACCTAGCGATGCATTAAGGACATAATTCTTACGTGCAGCAATGAGGATAAACCTCCGATCACGGATCGAATCCGCATCATTGCTACTAACATTTTTCAACACAATTTTCTCTAGAAACATATCAAAAAACAAACATATGAAAGCAACAAAGCGAGCTATTGATCTACAACATAATTTTCAAAATACTACCAGGACTAAGTTCATGATAAATTTAAGTTCAATTAATCATATTACTTAAGAACTCCCACTTAGACAGACATCTCTCTAGTCATCTAAGTGATCACGCGATCCAAATCAACTAAACCATAACCGATCATCACGTGAGATGGAGTAGTTTTCAATGGTGAACATCTTATGTTGATCATATCTACTATATGATTCATACTCGACCTTTCGGTCTCCGTGTTCCGAGGCCATATCTGCATATGCTAGGCTCGTCAAGTATAACCTGAGTATTCTGCGTGTGCAAAAACTGGCTTGCACCAGTTGTAGATGGACGTAGAGCTTATCACACCCGATCATCACGTGGTGTCTCGGCACGACGAACTTTGGCAACGGTGCATACTCGGGGAGAACACTTCTTGATAATTTCAGTGAGAGATCATCTTAAAATGCTACCGTCAATCAAAGCAAGATAAGATGCATAAAGGATAAACATCACATGCAATCAATATAAGTGATATGATATGGCCATCATCATCTTGTGCTTGTGATCTCCATCTCCGAAGCACCGTCGTGATCACCATCGTCACCGGCGCGACACCTTGATCTCCATCGTAGCATCGTTGTCGTTTCGCCATCTATTGCTTCTCGACTATCGCTACCGCTTAGTGATAAAGTAAAGCAATTACAGGCGTTGCATTTCATACAATAAGCGACAACCATATGGCTCCAGCCGATTGCCGATAACCGGTTACAAAACATGATCATCTCATACAATAAAATATAGCATCACGTCTTGACCATATCACATCACAACATGGCCTGCAAAAACAAGTTAGGCGTCCTCTACTTTGTTGTTGCAAATTTTACGTGGCTGCTACGGGCTTAAGCAAGAACCAATCTCACCTCGCATCAAAACCACAACGATATTTCGTCAAATAGACTCCGTTTAACCTTCTCAAGGACCGGGCGTAGCCATACTCGGTTCAACTAAAGTGAGAGAGACAGACACCCGCCAGTCACCTTTAAGCACGAGTGCTCGTAACGGTGAAACCAGTCTCGCGTAAGCGTACGCGTAATGTCGGTCCGGGCCGCTTCATCTCACAATACCGCTGAACCAAAATATGACATGCTGGTAGGTAGTATGACTTGTATCGCCCACAACTCACTTGTGTTCTATTCGTGCAAAACATCAAACCATAAAAACCTAGGCTCGGATGCCACTATTGGGGAACGTAGTAATTTCTAAAATTTTCCTACGCACACGCAAGATCATGGTGATGCATAGCAACGAGAGGGGAGAGTGTTGTCTACGTACCCTCGTAGACCGAAGCGGAAGCGATCACAACGTAGAGGAAGTAGTCGTACATTCTCCTCCCGATCCAACCGATCCCATCGCCGTTACTCCGGCGCCTCCGAGTTCTTGACACACGTACAGCTCGGTGACGCTCCTCGGGCTCCAATCCAGTAGAGCTTCGGGGAGAGAGAGTTCCGTCAGCACGACGGCGTGGTGACGATCTTGATGTTCTACCGACGCAGGGCTTCGCCTAAGCACCGCTACGATATGACCGAGGTGGATTATGGTGGAGGGGGGCACCGCACACGGCTAAGGAACGATCTCAAGGATCAACTTGTGTGTTGTTCCTAGAGGTGCCCCCTGCCCCCGTATATAAAGGAGCCAAGGGGCGGGGTTCGGCCGGCTAGGAGGGGCGCGCCAGGAGGAGTCCTCCTCCCACCGGGAGTAGGACTCCCCCCCTTCCTTGTTGGAGTAGGAGAGAAGGAAAGAGGGGGAGAGGAGGAAGGAAAAGGGGGCTGCACCCCCTGTCCAATTCGGACTAGAGGGGGGCTCCGCCCCTTCTTCCTTTTGGCCTCTTTCCTCTATTCCCGTATGGCCCAATAAGGCCCATATACTCCCGGCGAATTCCGTAACTCTCCGGTACTCGAAAAATACCGAATGACTCGGAACCTTTCCGAACTCCGAATATAGTCGTCCAATATATCGATCTTTACGTCTCGACCATTTCGAGACTCCTCGTCATGTCCCAGATCTCATCCGGGACTCGAACTCCTTCGGTACATCAAAACTCATAAACTCATAATATAAGCATCATCGAAACCTTAAGCGTGCGGACCCTACGGTTCGAGAACAATGTAGACATGGCGAGACACGTCTCCGGTCAATAACCAATAGCGGGACCTGGATGCCCATATTGGCTCCTACATATTCTACGAAGATCTTTATCGGTCGACCGCATAACAACATCGTTGTTCCCTTTGTCATCGGTATGTTACTTGCCCGAGATTCGATCGTCGGTATCCAATACCTAGTTCAATCTCGTTACGGCAAGTCTCTTTACTCGTTCCGTAATACATCATCTCACAGCTAACTCATTAGTTGTAATGCTTGCAAGGCTTAAGTGATGTGCATTACCGAGAGGGCCCAGATACCTCTCCGACAATCGGAGTGACAAATCCTAATCTCGAAATCGCCAACCCAACATCTGCCTTTGGAGACACCTGTAGTACTCCTTTATAATCACCCGATTCGTTGTGACGTTTGGTAGTACCAAAGTGTTCCTCCGCAAGCGGAGTTGCATAATCTCATAGTTATAGGAACATGTATAAGTCATGGATAAAAGCAGTAGCAACATACTAAACGATCGGGTGCTAAGCTAATGGAATGGGTCATGTCAATCAGATCATTCAACTAATGATGTGACCTTGTTAATCAAATAACAACTCCTTGTTCATGGTTAGGAAACATAACCATCTTTGATTAACAAGCTAGTCAAGTAGAGGCATACTAGTGACACTCTGTTTGTCTATATATTCACACATGTATTATGTTTCTGGTTAATACAATTCTAGCATGAATAATAAACATTTATCATGATATGAGGAAATATATAATAACTTTATTATTGCCTCTAGGGCATATTTCCTTCAAATAGAACCCGAAAGTTAAGCGTGCTCGGGCTAGAGTAGTGAGAGGGATGGGTGACCGGTCGGGAAGTTAGATGATTTGGAATGAGTGATCCACACTTGAGCAGTTAAGAGAAGTGATTAGAGACTAAATCATCAAATAATTCAGAAAAATTAAAAATCAAAAAAAAAAAAATCAAATTTTTTTTCCAAAATTTTCAAAAAAAAAATTCAAAAAAAAACCGGTACTAAAGGTCCCCCATACCAGGGCGTGAGCTCACGCCACGTGGTGGCACTTTAGCGCCGATTCGTGCCGAACCGGTACTAAAGGGGGGTGGGCTTTAGTGCCCACCCTTTAGTGCCGGTTATGGAACCGGCACTAAAGGCCCTTACGAACCGGCACTAAAGCTCCGTTTTCTACTAGTGGATACTCCCCAAAACCGTATCGCCCTTCTCCCGAGAAGGATCTCGATGGACGGGGTTTCGGAAAAATAAAAAAAAAATCAAATTTTTTTTCCAAAATTTTCAAAAAAAAAATTCAAAAAAAACCGGTACTAAAGGTCCCCCATACCAGGGCGTGAGCTCACGCCACGTGGTGGCACTTTAGCGCCGGTTCGTGCCGAACCGGTACTAAAGGGGGGTGGGCTTTAGTGCCCACCCTTTAGTGCCGGTTATGGAACCGGCACTAAAGGCCCTTACGAACCGGCACTAAAGCTCCGTTTTCTACTAGTGGATACTCCCCAAAACTGTATCGCCCTTCTCCCGAGAAGGATCTCGATGGACGGGGTTTCGGACGCACATGCTCCCCCGGCCAACCGTGCACATGGTTGTCAGGATGGGATCGCCGGAGGCAGCAAAGTGAGAGGAATAGTGGATGACGGCTAGGATTGCGCAAGGAGGGAGTGAGTGTCTTGGCTGCACCAGCCAACGCCTCCTTATATAGGTTGTCGGGTAGATGGACCTGGGCTTAGGCCCATGTCCAAGTCTGCGAACAGTCCATGGTCCAACGTCTTGGATAGTGGCACTTCTGTTAGCAACTCATTATTTAATCCGAGATTAATTAATCATTTCTGAATCCAATATGTAGGAGTAATATTCCAATATGCACACCAATATGATTAGCAGGCACACCAATATGCTTCTACTCCTATACTCACAAGCATGCTGACAAAGCAGTACTCCACTAAATGTTCATTTGGATTAGCAGGCATTCACCACACTAAAGAGCATCACTAGAGCAGCCCTAGAGCATCCCAAATGTATCATCAACAACATCCTCTAACTGAACATGCTCACCTGAAAAGCAGAAACGCTGCATCTCTACACTGTACTCCAATCACATGAATCATCTCTACACTGGAGTAGAAACAAAAAAGATGAGAAACTCTGAATTCACTACTCTGAACATTTACACTACAGAGTACAACATCCTCTGTGATTAAATGAACATCCTCCTGTGAATTCACTTTAATTAACTGAAAATATAACATCATCAACAACATCCTGGATAACATCCTCAAACTGAACATTCTGGAGTACATAACATGAAGCATCACTTTCTTGCTGGGGAACCAGATCATGCACCTCGCCCCTTCAGAAAAAATTCAGAACAGCCGCCGTTGCAGAAAGTTCAGAAAATCTAGTGAACAATAAGTTCAGAAAGTTCATTCTACACTAAAATCACAATAACACTAAATACTCCTACCATCACAAACCACGCGACTAAATTTAGCACTAGCGGGCCTATGATCACAAGCAAGTAGTGCCCTTTTTTCCAAAACCAAACTGCAGTCTACTCCGAAATGTTTACTCCGGCTCCGCCGTCTTGCCTTTTCACCGGTGTAGATCGATTGATGGATAGATGGAGGGATGAATTTGGGGGAAGGAAAGGGATGGAGAGATGGAGTGAAGGAAACGAGATGACAAGAGTGGAATGCGAGAGAAGACAATTTGCGAGCGGTGCAGGAGGGCATTTTTGGAAACGAACAATATTTTGTAGCGTGACAAGTTTTGTACATGGATGCAAAAACGCTCTTATATTTCGGGACAGAGGGAGTACTTTACAATGGCGTGTAGATGAAATTCGACCACTTTACACGGCACACTGAGCCGGCCAAAATGGACACCGCGGCGTCTATCTGAATCATCGGATACTTGCCTGCATGCGTGGTCTCTGTTTGACAGCGGGGTTTTGGATTAAGTCTCAAGACTTAAGACTGGGAGCAGCAGCCCGAGGTTTATTAGTAAACTCAGTAGCAGTCAGTCATAGAGGTTCGATCAAGGAAGTATAATCTCAGCAAGCAACAAACATTTTCTCACAAACCTGCAAGGTTTACATACCATTTTGCTACAGATAATGAATATACAGCACGAACAACAAGTGCTTGGTGACTAATCACTAACAACATACATATTCGCTGTATATGCCTATGCACACGGCAAAAAATCATAGCTGGCCTCGACTGGTAGATCTGCCACCTCCTGCTACTTCAGTACGTGGTATTTCAGCCCCTTCCTATCATCGGCGGCATCTATGAAGACGGTCGAGCCTTGGCATGCTTCTCCATTGACAAGCATGTCCACGAGAACTCTCGTCACGTTCCTCTTCATCCACCTCTTAATAGGCCTTGCACCATACACCTGCAATATATAGTCCATGTATATGCATCGTAAGCGGGACATACTAGAAAAGACTACGCAAATAAGTGTGATTTGGTTTGGTGATGAAAATAACATGTACTTACCGTGTCGTGCGACTCTGACCAAATGACGTCCAAGACAGCATCTGATGCAAACAGAGAGATGCCCTTGTTAGCTGCCATAGCAACAACACTCTTCATCTGGATTTTCACAATCTCCCTCAGTTCGTCATGCGAAAGCGGCTCAAATATCACAGTCTCACTCAGTTTGTTGATAAATTCAGGCTTAAAGCGTTTCTCAACCTGTGCAAGATCAGGTAAATATGTCGATCAGCAGAGTGCCCAACTGGACTTTACAAAGAGACAGTTTGGGATACACATACCTTTTCCATAAGAAGATCCCGTGCAGTTTCCATGTTTTCTGCGGCCATTCCAGCTGACACGTTCTCTGCTCCTAGATTTGAGCTCATGATGATGATAGTATTCTTGAAATATACGCTCCGTCCTTTTCCATCAATCAACACGCCATCATCGAGGAGTTGAATGAGAACCTTGAATATCGAGGGATGCGCCTTATCCACCTCGTCAAAAAGCACAACGCTATATGGTTGGCTCCTTACTTTATCAGTAAGCTGTCCATCTTCTTCATAGCTTCAGAAAGTCATATGGAAATGTGAGACATGAGAAGGAAGTTCAGGAAAGAAATACGTGTGCAAAGAGTGTTCAAGTTTAAACCTTCGAGGTCCTCCAATGAGACGCGCCACAGATCCACTGTCAGCAAATTCAGACATGTCAAAGCGGAGTAACGTCTTCTCATTGTCAAACAGCTTCTCGGCAAGTGCTTTCGCAAGCTCTGTCTTCCCAACACCAGTCGGCCCCAAAAATAGAAAGGAACCGATTGGTTGGCTAGATTGATCAAAGCCGACCCTAGAACGCAGCACTTCTTGTGCAACCAAATTAACCGCTTCATGCTGTCCAACGACTCTCTCATGCAATCTGTCTACTAGGTGGCTGAACTTTTCTTCCTCTCGGCCAAGTGTAGTGATCGGAATTTTAGTCCATCGGCTCACAACCTTTATATAACGAAAGAACATGGCATGAGCATCACACTGAAACAAATGGACACTACTCATATAGATTCTATTATTAGCAAGGAAATGTGAATTTACCTGTGCAATATGACATGGACCAACGGTTAGCTCCTCTGCATTTACAGTGCTAGTTTTCTTATCTCTAATTTGTTTTGGTTGATGCAACTTCACGGAAGTGCATGCCTCGTCCATCAGATCAATTGCTTTATCTGGAAACTGTCGACCTGAAAACAATAAAATCCACAATTTCTTCAAGATGCACAAACCTACAAAAGTAAACCTACAAAATGCACAAATCTTATCATGAACGTACCTGTAATATAACGGCCGGCGAGGTGCGCAGCAGCAACTAGAGCATCGTCGCGAATTGTGAGTCCATGGTAGTCTTGGTAGCGCTGCTTCAACCCCTGCAGGATGGCAACGGTCGCCTGCACGGTCGGCTCGTCGATGTCAACCCTTTGGAAGCGCCGCTCGAGCGCGGCATCCTTCTGGATGTATTTGCGGTACTCTTCGGTTGTGGTGGCGCCTATGCAACGGATGCGGCCACGGGCCAACGCGGGCTTGAGGATGTTGGCAGCGTCGCCGGTGCCGCCACGATGATCGCCGGCACCGACAATCATGTGCATCTCGTCAATGAAGAGGATGAGCTTGCCGGCGGAATCCTCGGCCTTCTTGATGGCATCCTTCAAGCGCTGCTCGAACATGCCGCGCCAGTGGGTCCCCGCGACCATGGCCCCGACGTCGAGCTCGGCCACGCGGGCCCCGGCGAGGGCTTCGGGGACCGTCCCAGCAGCGATGCGCCGAGCAAGGCCCTCGACGATGGCCGTCTTGCCGACGCCGGCAGGGCCGACGAGGGCGGCGCAGTTCTTGGTGCGGCGGCAGAGGATGCAGATGACGCGGTCGATGTCGTCGTCGCGGCCGATGACGGGATCGGAGGCAGCGGCGTCCAAGGTCCGGAGGATGGCGGGCGTGGAGAAGGGCTTGAGCTGTTGCGACAAGAGGCTCCACACTACTGCCCACGACAAACCAACGCTGGTAACGGCCAATACCCTAGCCAGCATAGCCTGCTCCATCTCTTCTCTTCCGATCCAAACAGGGGAGCGATCTCCTGACTTGTCGTTGATTCTCTGGTACGCACCCACACGGCCACACCCACGCCGCCGGAGTCAATGGATTTCTGGCTTTCAGGGGACGTGGGTACACATATATATATATATATATCTAGCGCAGCTGATAGAGTAGTAAACCACGACTCGGTGATGGACTCAAATGAAACACTAACCCTACTCGGACACCTCCGCATCGATCGTCCGATCTGGTCTCACTGTCACCTCTGGAGCCGTCTCATGGACTCGCGCATAGCCGTCCGATCATACTCCCGCCATCGGTCGTCCAATCTAAGCTCACTGTCATGGCGCAATTCTTGTATGGACACTATCTCACGGATAATTCGACTTTCGGTGATGGTCGAGCTGGGCGAGTCCATTGTGCGTGAAAAACGTATATCACATGACGAACTCGCCTAGGTCGACCGCCATTGGCAAAAGACTGTTGGAACCGCAGCCCTCTAGCTACCTCTCCTCTCGCGGAACGGAGGTGGAAAAAGAAAAACAGTGGACACGAGAGATTTTTCGGCCGGCGCATGAACGCCGCCACGGGCGCACAAACGCCCAAATCTTTTTTCTCTTCAAACTAGCTACATCGCTACAACACCGGTTTCATCAACCAGTACACATGGAAGCTACTTATACCCGCTGGCCGCTGCGCGCACACACGACCACCACGCACGCACGTCTAACCACTAACCCAACTACTACATGCATGCCCATGTGGCACTTATCCACTCAATGGATCCCTACATGCATGCAAGGCTAGCGCGCAGCTCACAACTAATCCGGACGTGCATGCATCAACTAACTATGCACGGCCAGTTCGCATGACGGACAGGCGCACACGCCACAGACGCCGGCCATCACATCGAGACGTGGTTTACTCCTAACATACTCTCCCTAAACCACGACTTGGCTCGCAGTCGCCGCAGTTGTTGCAGCTCGCGGCGTCGTCGTCGTCATGCCCGCCGCTACGGCCTCCGCCACGCTTGACACAGCCTTCATGTCTTCCTCGGCAACACACATCAAGCTCCTTCTCCGTCGGCGACACTTGTCTGGCGTCCCTCGGCGTTCTGCACGTCCCGCGCGCATCCGGCGCGCCCGACGAGCCCGACCCCACCAGTGCGTCCCGCACGTCCCGCGCGCATCTGACGCGCCCGACGAGCCCGACAGCACCAGACGCTCACCGCGTGCCGCCTCCGCGTCCGCCATGGCAGCCGCCAGTGACAAACGCCGAAAGGATGTAGCCGAACTCGAGCACCACGGCGACATACACCTCATCCCAACGTCAACCGCACGCTTGTACGCGCGCCCGCGGTCCCGGCGCGTCCAGTGCGCACCCATAACACGCACCGGTCGCGCCTGGCTTGCCGCCGCGTCTTATTGTCCTGCACCGCCGCGGCACCAACCGCAGTGCAACACCTCCACGCCGCCACGCCGCGCCACCGCGCAGGTCCGCCGGGGCCGCCGCGGCTCCGTGCCACGCGCCTCCTGTTAGGGAACGTAGTAATTTCAAAAAATTTCCGACGCACACGCAAGATCATGGTGATGATATAGCAACGAGGGGAGAGTGTTGTCTACGTACCCTCGTAGACCGAAGCGGAAGCGTTGACGCAACGTAGAGGAAGTAGTCGTACGTCCTCCCGGTCCGACCGATCCAAGCACCGTTACTCCGGCACCTCCGAGTTCTTGACACGCGTACAGCTCGATGACGCACCCTCGATCTCCAATCCAGTAGAGGATCCGAGGGGGAGTTCCGTCAGCACGACGGCGTGGTGACGATCTTGATGTTCTCCTGTCGCAGGGCTTCGCCTAAGCACCGCTACAATATGACCGAGGTATAATATCGTGGAGGGGGGCACCGCACACGGCTAAGGAATGATCAATGATCAACTTGTATGTTCTAGGGTGCCCCCTACCCCCGTATATAAAGGAGGGAGGGAGGAGGTGGCCGGCCTCAAGGGGGCGCGCCATAGGGAGGAAACCTACTCCAAGTAGGTTTCCTCTCTTTCCTTATCTTATTTGGAGGGAAGGAAAGAGTACTAGTATTAGGAAGTAGTACTAGTAGTAGTAATAGGAAGAGGGGGAAGGAGAAAGGAAAGGGGGGCCGGCCCCCCTCCCCAATTCGGATTGGGTGCTCCTTCTCCCTTCCTCCTACATGGGCCCAATAAGGCCCATATACCTCCCGGGGGGTTCCGGTAACCTCCCGGAGCTCCAAACTTCTCCGGAACCTTTCCGGTGTCCAAATATATCCGTCCAATATATCAATCCTTATGTCTCGACCATTTCGAGACTCCTCATCATGTCCCCGATCTCATCCGGGACTTCGAACTCCTTCGGTACATCAAAACTCATAAACTCATAATATAACTGTCATCGAAACCTTAAGCGTGCGGACCCTACGGTTCGAGAACTATGTAGACATGACCTAGAACTATTCTCGGTCAATAACCAATAGCGGGACCTGGATGCCCATATTGGCTCCTACATATTCTACGAAGATCTTTATCGGTCAAACCGCATAACAACATACGTCGTTCCCTTTGTCATCGGTATGTTACTTGCCCGAGATTCGATCGTCGGTATCCAATACCTAGTTCAATCTCGTCACCGGCAAGTCTCTTTACTCGTTCCGTAATACATCATCTCATAACTAACTCATTAGTTACATGCTTGCAAGGCTTAGGTGATGAGTATTACCGAGAGGGCCCAGAGATACCTCTCCGACAATCGGAGTGACAAATCCTAATCTCGAATTATGCCAACCCAACATGTACCTTCGGAAACACCTGAGAGCACCTTTATAATCACCCGATTCGTTGTGACGTTTGGTAGCACACAAAGTGTTCTTCCGTAAACGGAGTTACACAATCTCATAGTTGCAGGAACTTTGTATAAGTCATGAAGAAAGCAATAGCAGTATACTAAGCGATCAAGTGCTAGGCTAACGAATGGGTCATGTCAATCACATCATTCTCCTAATGATGTGATCCGTTAATCAAATGACAACTCTTTTGTCCATGGCTAGGAAACATAACCATCTTTGATAAACGAGCTAGTCAAGTAGAGGCATACTAGTGACACTATGTTTGTCTATGTATTCACACATGTATTATGTTTCCGGTTAATACAATTCTAGCATGAATAATAAACATTTATCATGATATAAGGAAATAAATAATAACTTTATTATTGCCTCTAGGGCATATTTCCTTCAGTCTCCCACTTGCACTAGAGTCAATAATCTAGTTCACATCGCTATGTGATTTAACACCAATATTCATATCTGTATATGATTAACACCCATAGTTCACATCGTCATGTGACCAACACTCGAAGGGTTTACTAGAGTCAATAATCTAGTTCACATCGCTATGTGATTAACACCCAAAGAGTACTAAGGTGTGATCATGTTTTGCTCGTGAGAGAAGCTTAGTCAACGGGTCTGTCACATTTAGAGCCGTATGTATTTTGCAAATATTCTATGTCCACAATGCTCTGCATGGAGCTACTCTAGCTAATTGCTCCCACCTTCAATATGTATCCAGATTGAGACTTAGAGTCATCTGGATCAGTGTAAAAGTTTGCACTGATGTAACTTTTACAACACTCTTTTATCACCTCCATAATCGAGAAACATCTCCTTAGTCCTTACTAAGGATATTCTTGACCAATGTCTAGTGATCTACTCCTAGATCACTATTGTACTCCCTTGCCAAATTCAGAGCAAGGTATACAATAGGTCTGGTACATAACATATCATACTTTATAGAACCTACGACTGAGGCATAGGGAATGACTTTCATTCTCTAATCTATTTTCTGCCGTGGTCGGGATTTGAGTCTTACTCAATTTCACACCTTTGCAACACAGGCAAGAACTCTTTCTTTGACTGTTCCATTTTGAACTATTTCAAAATCTTGCCAAGGTATGTACTTATTGAAAATCTTATCAAGCGTATTGATCTATCTCAATAGATCTTGATGCTCAATATGTAAGTAGATTTTACTGAGGTCTTTTCTTTTTAAAGAACTCCTTTAAAACACTCCTTCATGCTTTGCAGAAAAATTCTACATCATTTCTGATCGACAATATGTCACTCACATATACTAATCAGAAAGGCTGTAGTGCTCCCACTCACTTTATTGTAAATACAGGCTTCATCGTAAGTCCATATAAAACTATATGCTTTGATCAACTTATCAAAGCGTATATTCCAACTCCGAGATGCTTGCACCAATCCATAGATGGATCGCTGGAACTTGCACATTTTGTTAGCACCTTTAGGATTGACAAAACCTTCTGGTTGCATCATATACAACTCTTCTTTAATAAATCCATTAAGGAATGCAGTTTTGACATCCATTTGCCAGATTTCATAAAATGTGGCAATTGCTAACATGGTTCAGACAGACTTAAGTATCGATACGAGTGAGAAAATCTCATCGTATTCAACACCTTGAACTTGTTGAAAACCTTTTTTGCAACAAGTCGAGCTTAATGGATAGTAACACTACTATCAGTGTTCGTCATCCTCTTGAAGATCCATTTATTTAACATGGCTTGCTGATCATCGAGCAAGTCAATCAAAGTCCATACTTTGTTCTTATACATGGATCATATCTCAGATTTTATGGCCTCAAGCCATTTCGTGGAATCTGGGCTCATCATCGCTTCCTCATAGTTCGTAGGTTCATCATGGTCTAGTAACATGAATTCCAGAACAGGATTACCGTACCACTCTAGTGCGGATTGTTCTTTGGAAGACCTACGAGGTTCTGTAGTAACTTGATCTGAAGTTTCATGATCATCATCATTAGCTTCCTCACTAATTGGTGTAGGAATCACTGGAACTGATTTCTGTGATGAACTACTTTCCAATTCGGGAGAAGGTACAAATTACCTTATCAAGCTCTACTTTCCTCCCACTCACTTCTTTCGAGAGAAACTCCTTCTCTAGAAAGGATCCATTGTTAGCAACGAATGATTTGCCTTTGGATCTGTGATAGAAGGTGTACCCAATAGTTACCTTTGGGTATTCTATGAAGACGCACTTCTCCGATTTGGGTTTGAGCTTATCAGGATGAAACTTTTTCACATAAGCATCGTAGCCCCAAACTTTAAGAAACGACAACTAGGGTTTCTTGCTAAACCACAGTTCATATAATGTCGTCTCAACGGATTTAGATGGTGCCCTTTTAACGTGAATGCAGCTGTCTCTAATGCATAACCCCAAAACGACAATGGTAAATCAGTAAGAAACATCATAGATCGCACCATATCCAATAAAGTACGATCACGACGTTCGGACGCACCATAATGTTGTGGTGTTCCAGGTGGCGTGAACTGTGAAACTATTTCACATTGTTTTAGTTGAAGACCAAACTCGTAACTCAAATATTCGTCTCCGCGATCAGATCACAGAAACTTTATTTTCTTGTTACGATGATCTTTCCACTTCACTCTGAAATTTTTTGAACCTTTCAACTATTTCAGACTTATGTTTCATCAAGTAGATATACCCATATCAGCTTAATCATCTGTGAAGGTCAGAAAATAACGATACTCGCCACGAGCCTTAATACTCATTGGTCTGCATACATCAGTATGTATTATTTCCAACAAGTTTGTTGCTCTCCATTGTTTCGAAGAAAGGAGTTTTAGTCATCTTGCCCAAAAGGCACGGTTCACAAGCATCAAATGATTCATAACCAAGTGATTCCGAAAATCCATCTTTATGGAGTTTCTTCATGCGCTTTACACCGATATGACCCAAACGGCAGTGCCACAAATAAGTTGCACTATCATTATTAACTTTGCATCTTTTGGCATCAATATTACGAACATGTGTATCACTACGATCGAGATCCAACAAACTATTTTCATTGGGTGTATGACCATTGAAGGTTTTATTCATGTAAATGTAACAACAATTATTCTCGACTTTAAATGAATAACCGTATTGCAATAAACATGGTCAAATCATATTCATGCTCAACATAAACGCTAAATAACATTTATTTAGGTTTTAACACTAATCCCGAAAGTATAGGGAGTGTGCGATGATGATCATATCAATCTTGGAACTACTTCCAACACTCATCGTCACTTTCCTTCAACTAGTCTCTGTTTATTCTCGTAACTCCTGTTTGAGTTACTAATCTTAGCAACCGAACAAGTATCAAATACTCAGGGCTACTATAAACACTAGTAAGGCACACATCAATAATCTGTATATCAAATATACCCTTGTTCACTTTGCCATCCTTCTTATCCACCAAATATTGAGGGCATTTCCGCTTCGGTGACCATTTCCTTTGCGATGTAAACACTCGGTTTCAGGCTATGGTCCAGCTTTGGGCTTCTTCGCAGGAGTGACAACTTGCTTGTCTTTCCACTTGATGTTCCCTTTCTTTCCCTTTGCCCTTCTCTTGAAACTAGTGGTCTTGTCAATCATCAACTCTTGATGGTCTTTTATTGATTTCTACCTTCGTTGATTTCAACATTACGAAGAGCTCGGGAATCGTTTTCGTCATCCCTTGCATACTATAGTTCATCACGAAGTTCTAGTAACTTAGTGATGGTGACTAGAGAATTCTGTCAATCACTATCTTATCTGGAATTAACTCCCACTTGATTCAAGCGATTGAAGTACCCAGACAATCTGAGCACATGCTCACTAGTTGAGCGATTCTCCTCCATCTTTTGGCTATAGAACTTTGTCGGAGACTTCATATCTCTCAACTCGGGTATTTGCTTGAAACATTAACTTCAACTCCTGGAACATCTTATATGGTCCATGACGTTCAAAACGTCTTTGAAGTCCCGATTCTAAGCCATAAAGCATGGTGCACAAAACTATCAAGTAGTCATCATATTGAGCTAGCCAAACGTTCATAACGTGCATCTGCTCTCCTGCAATAGGTCTGTCACCTAGCGGTGCATTAAGGACATAATTCTTACGTGCAGCAATGAGGATAAACCTCGGATCACGGATCAAATCCGCATCATTGCTACTAACATTTTCAACACAATTTTCTCTAGGAACATATCAAAATAAACATATGAAAGCAACAACGCAAGCTATTGATCTTACAACATAATTTGCAAAATACTACTAGGACTAAGTTCATGATAAATTAAAGTTCAATTAATCATATTACTTAAGAACTCCCACTTAGACAGACATCTCTAGTCATCTAAGTGATTACGTGATCCAAATCAACTAAACCATGACCGATCATCACGTGAGATGGAGTAGTTTTCAATGGTGAACATCACTATGTTGATCATATCTACTATATGATTCACGCTCGACCTTTCGGTCTCCGTGTTCGAGGCCATATCTGCATATGCTAGGCTCGTCAAGTATAACTGAGTATTCGCGTGTGCAAAACTGGCTTGCACCCGTTGTAGATGGACGTGAGCTTATCACACCGATCATCACGTGGTGTCTCGACACGACGAACTGTGGCAACGGTGCATACTCGGGAGAACACTTCTTGATAATTTTAGTGAGAGATCATCTTAAAATACTACCGTCAATCAAAGCAAGATAAGATGCAAAAGGATAAACATCACATGCAATCAATATAAGTGATATGATATGGCCATCATCATCTTGTGCTTGTGATCTCCATCTTGAAGCACCGTCATGACCACCATCGTCACCGGCGCGACACCTTGATCTCCATCGTAGCATCGTTGTCGTTACGCCATCTATTGCTTCTCGACTATCGCTACCGCTTAGTGATAAAGTAAAGCAATTACAGGCGTTGCATTTCATACAATAAGCGACAACCATATGGCTCCAGCCGATTGCCGATAACCGGTTACAAAATATGATCATCTCATACAATAAAATATAGCATCACATCTTGACCATATCACATCACAACATGCCCTGCAAAAACAAGTTAGACGTCCTCTACTTTGTTGTTGCAAATTTTACGTGGTTGCTACGGGCTTAGCAAGAACCGTTCTTACCTACGCATCAAAACCACAACGATAGTTTGTCAAATAGACTCCGTTTTAACCTTCACAAGGACCGGGCGTAGCCACACTCGGTTCAACTAAAGTGAGAAAAACAGACACCCGCCAGCCACCTTTAAGCACGAGTGCTCGTAACGGTGAAACCAGTCTCGCGTAAGCGTACGCATAATGTCAGTCCGGGCCGCTTCATCTCACAACACTGCTGAACCAAAGTATGACATGCTGGTAGGCAGTATGACTTATATCGTCCACAACTCACTTGTGTTCTACTCGTGCATATAACATCAACGCATAAAACCTAGGCTCGGATGCCACTGTTAGGGAACGTAGTAATTTCAAAAAATTTCCTACGCATACGCAAGATCATGGTGATGATATAGCAACGAGGGGAGAGTGTTGTCTACGTACCCTCGTAGACCGAAGCGGAAGCGTTGGCGCAACGTAGAGGAAGTAGTCGTCGTCCTCCGGTCCGACCGATCCAAGCACTGTTACTCGGCACCTCCGAGTTCTTGACACGCGTACAGCTCGATGGCGCACCCTCGATCTCCAATCCAGTAAAGGCTCCGAGGGGAGTTCCGTCGACGACGGCGTGGTGACGATCTTGATGTTCTCTGTCGCAGGGGCTTCGCCTAAGCACCGCTACAATATGACCGAGGTATAATATCGTGGAGGGGGCACCGCTGCACGGCTAAGGAACGATCAATGATCAACTTGTATGTTCTAGGGTGCCCCCTACCCCGTATATAAAGGAGGGAGGGAGGAGGTGGCGGCCTCAAGGGGCGCCATAGGGAGGGGGAAACCTACTCCAAGTAGGTTTCCTCTCTTTCCTTATCTTATTTGGAGGGAAGGAAAGAGTCTGGTATTAGGAAGTAGTACTAGTAGTAGTAATAGGAAGAGGGGAAGGAGAAAGGAAGGGGGCGGCCCCTCCCCAGTCGGATTGGGCTTGGGGGCGCGCCTTCCCTTGCTCCTTCTCCTTCCTCCTACATGGGCCCAATAAGGCCCATATACCTCCCGGGGGGTTCCGGTAACCGCCCGGAGCTCCAAACTTCTCCGGAACCTTTCCGGTGTCCAAATATATCCGTCCAATATACCAATCTTTATGTCTCGACCATTTCGAGACTCCTCGTCATGTCCCCGATCTCATCCGGGACTCTGAACTCCTTCGGTACATCAAAACCCATAAACTCATAATATAACTGTCATCGAAACCTTAAGCGTGCGGACCCTACGGTTCGAGAACTATGTAGACATGACCTAGAACTATTCTCGGTCAATAACCAATAGCGGGACCTGGATGCCCATATTGGCTCCTACATATTCTACGAAGATCTTTATCGGTCAAACCGCATAACAACATACGTTGTTCCCTTTGTCATCGGTATGTTACTTGCCCGAGATTCGATCGTCGGTATCCAATACCTAGTTCAATCTCGTCATCGGCAAGTCTCTTTACTCGTTCCGTAATACATCATCTCATAACTAAGTCATTAGTTACATGCTTGCAAGGCTTAGGTGATGAGTATTACCGAGAGGGCCCAAAGATACCTCTCCGACAATCGGAGTGACAAATCCTAATCTCGAATTATGCCAACCCAATATGTACCTTCGGAAACACCTGTAGAGCACCTTTATAATCACCCAGTTACGTTGTGACGTTTGGTAGCACACAAAGTGTTCTTCCGGTAAACGGGAGTTGCACAATCTCATAGTTGCAGGAACTTTGTATAAGTCATGAAGAAAGCAATAGTAGTATACTAAACGATCAAGTGCTAGGCTAACAGAATGGGTCATGTCAATCACATCATTCTCCTAATGATGTGATCCCGTTAATCAAATGACAACTCTTTTGTCCATGGCTAGGAAACATAACCATCTTTGATAAACAAGCTAGTCAAGTAGAGGCATACTAGTGACACTATGTTTGTCTATGTATTCACACATGTATTATGTTTCCGGTTAATACAATTCTAGCATGAATAATAAACATTTATCATGATATAAGGAAATAAATAATAACTTTATTATTGCCTTTAGGGCATATTTCCTTCACCTCCATGGTTGTCGCGCCGAGCCGCCGCGACCTCTAAGCCACCACGCAGGTCCTCCGCGACCTCCTCGTCTCCGCGACCACCGTGCTCTTCGCGCGCACGATATCACACTGCATAGCCGTGGACTTGCCACGCGTCACCGTCACCACGCGCTCGCCGCGCGCCGCAGCCGATGCCTCCATGTCGGCCGCGCACGCCACGTCCGCCGCGGCCACCGCGGCTTCCTCGCCGTGCCGCGCACCTCCATAGACCGACACACGGCCCGGAGCTTCACCGCGCAGCCGCCGGCGAACGCCGCCACCGTCGCCACGCCTCCAACACGGCAAGCACGCCCAAGACACCAAGCTCATGATACCAATTGTTGGAACCGCAGCCTTCTAGCTACCTCTTCTCTCGGGAACGGAGGTGGAACAAGAAAAAAAGTGGACACGAGAGATTTTCCGGCAGGCGCACGAGCGCCCAAATCTTTTTCCTCTTTACACTAGCTACATCGCTACAACACCGGTTTCATCAACCAGTACACATGGAAGCTACTTATACCCGCTGGCCGCTGCGCACACACACGACCACCACGCGCGCACGTCTAACCACTAACCCGACTACTACATGCATGCCTGTGTGGCACTTATCCACTCAACGGATCCCTACATGCATGCAAGGCTAGCGCGCAGCTCACAACTAATCCGGACGTGAATGCATCAACTAACTATGCACGGCCAGTTCGCACGACGGACACGGACGCACACGCCATAGACGCCGGCCATCACATCGAGACGTGGTTTACTCCTAACAAAGACGATTTTCTTCCTCATAAACAACTCTCATCTCTCTCACGTATATATGGTGGAACTCTCTCTGTTGGTGGTATATATGGTGGACACTACCTCACGGATATTTCGACTTTCGGTGATGGTCGAGCTGAGCGAGTCCATCGTGCGTGAAAAATGTATATCACATGACGAACTCGCCAAGGTCAACCGCCGTCGAGAAAAGATGATTTTCTTCCTCCAATAACAACTCTCACCTCTCTCACGTATATATGGTGAAACTCTCTTTGCTGGTGGTATATATGATGGACACTATCTCACGGATATTTCGACTTTGGGTGATGGTCAAGCTGGGCGAGTCCATCGTGCGTGACAAATGTATATCACAAGAAGAACTCGCCCAGATTGACCGCCGTCGTCAAAAGTCGATTTTCTTCCTCTAAAAACAACTCTCATCGACCCCCTACGACAACAATCGGGGTGACCTCCATAGCATCCATACAAACAACAAGAACTATTCGATGCATCAACAATTATCTATACAAAAAAATTAACAATTATCTACATTCATCCATACTCTTTGCATGCATCTATGCATTCATGCATACATACATACATACATCTATATATTGATACATAACAAAAACTACAAAAAACATTACTACAAAAAAAGTTCATGCATCAATCCATGCATTAATGCATACATATATACATTCATACATCCATGCATCCATCAATCCTTGCATCCATATAAAAATCCATACATCCATACATACACTCATGCATAAATACAAGATCGGGAGGGGGATGAAGCTCACCGAGAGGGGAGGTGGTGCCGGTGGGGCGGGGGGCATCGGTGGGGTCAGTGGTTGGGGTTGGGGGTTGCTGGCGTGGTTGGGGAGGCGCTTCTGCTGGGTCGGGCGCCGGTGGGGCGGAGGCGCCCGGTGGGGTCGGGGCGCCATCTGGAGGAGCCGGCCGGGGCGTGGGGGCGGTGGGGTGTGGGGGGCGCCGGTGAGAAAGAGAGAGAAGTGAGAGAGAGAGAAGAGACCGCGTGGGGGTTAAGTGTTCACCGACCTTTACAGAGAGTCTGTCGGTGCGGCTCTCGGTAATGGTAAGAGACCTAGATCTAGGTTTTACACCTTTTCCGAAAGTCACACTCGGTAAAGGATAAATATACCGAGAGCGGTACTCAGAAATGACACTCCTCCCTCATCCACTCAAGGCATAAGCATGCCACAAGGACATCACAAATGATTCCCCATGCCGTTACCCGGCATGATTTCATGTGCCACCTTACTGATCTGCAATTACCAACGATGAAACCCTAGCAGAGCAATAAATTTCTCGAATATTGCGTGCGTCCCCGAAAAATGCGAGGCCGTGGCACGTGCCATCCGGTTGGCCCCTCTTAGAGAACGAGAAGTTTCGAGGCCAACGGAGCAACAGGACCAGCACTTCCTGCACAAACTAGACACGTTCCCTCTCGATACCCAGATACTAGCTCAAAGATGGCGCGGTTTACAAGCGGCCTCAGGGGAGGCTTACTCGAAACGCGTCCAAACTTTTACCACACCCTACAGAGGCCCTGTGATGACACCGTGTCAGATCCCGAGCAATCCTACCATCATACGATTTCCCGAGGATTTGAACGGTTGCATCAGGAATGATACCGAGGTACTTTTGGTAACCCGGTGGCAGGGCATACCCCTCCCTCGTCTGTGCAAGACATAGGCATGACACAAGGACATCCCAAATGATCCTCCATGCCGCTACCCGACATGATTTCATGTGCCACTGATGTCGCTTGAAGCTACGTTGGTATTTTCCCAAAGAGGATGGGATGATGCAGCACAACGGATGTAGGTATTTCCCTCAGATATGAAACCGAGGTTATTGAACCAGTATGAGAACCAAGCAATACAAGGTAAACAGCCCCTACACACAGATAACAAATCCTCGCAACCCCACGTGTTAAAGGGGTTGTCAATCCCTTCCAGGTACGGCGCCTCAAGATAGGCAAACAGACGTGAGATAAATTATAGTAGATTGATAGATCGAACGCCAAATAAAATAAATAAGAATAAATTGCAGCAAGGTATTTTGTATTTTTGGTTTAATAGATATGAAAATAAATGCAAAGGAAAAGTAGATCGCAAAGGTAAATATATGAGAAAGAGACCCGGGGGCCGTTGGTTTCACTACTGGCTTCTCTCGCGAAAAATAGCAAATGGTGGGTGAA
Source organism: Aegilops speltoides (assembly GCA_021437245.1). Classification (NCBI taxonomy): domain Eukaryota; kingdom Viridiplantae; phylum Streptophyta; class Magnoliopsida; order Poales; family Poaceae; genus Aegilops; species Aegilops speltoides. The sequence goes on along the minus strand of CM038147.1, from coordinate 20,768,010 downwards.
CAAATTATTGGGGAACGCAGTAATTTCAAAAAAAATTCCTACGCACACGCAAGATCTATCTAGGTGACGCATAGCCACGAGAGGGGAGAGTGTTGTCCATGTACCCTCGTAGACAGAAAGTGGAAGCGTTGTGACAACACGGTTGATATAGTCGTACGTCTTCACGATCTGACCGATCCTAGTATCGAAAGTATGTCACCTTTGCGATCTGCACACGTTCAGCTCAGTGACGTCCCACGAACTCTAGATCCAGCTGAGGTCGAAGGAGAGTTTCGTCAGCATGACGGCGTGATGACGGTGATGCTGAAGTTACCGATGCAGGGCTTCGCCTAAGCACTACAACGATATGACCGAGGTGGAAATCTGTGGAGGGGGCACCGCACACGGCTAAACAATCAACTTGTGTGTCTATGGGGTGCCCCCGTATATAAAGGAGTGGAGGAGGGGAGGGCCGGCCCTCTCATGGCGTGCCCAAGGGGGGAGTCCTACTCCCGGTGGGAGTAGGATTCCCCCTTCCCTAGTTGGAGTAGGAGAGGAAGGAAGGAGGAGAGAGGGAGAAGGAAAGGGGGGCCGCCCCCCACCCCAATTCGGATTGGGCTTGGGGGGCGCCTCCTCCTCTCTCCCACTAAGGCCCAATAAGGCCCATGTACTCCTTGGGGGGTTCCGGTAACCCTCCGGTAAATGCCTGAACTCACCCGCAACCATTCCGATGTCCAAATATAGGCTTCCAATATATCGATCTTTATGTCTCAACCATTTGGAGACTCCTTGTCATGTCTGTGATCGTATTCGGGACTCCGAACAATCTTCGGTACATCAAAACACATAAACTCATAATACCGATCGTCACCGAACGTTAAGCGTGCGGACCCTACGGGTTCGAGAACTATGTAGACATGACCAAGACTCATCTCCGGTCAATAACCAATAGCGGAACCTGGATGCTCATATTGGTTCCTACATATTCTACGAAGATCTTTATCGGTCAAACCGCATAACAACATACATTGTTCCCTTTATCATCGGTATGTTACTTGCCCGAGATTCGATCATCGGTATCTCAATACGTAGTTCAATCTCGTTACCAACTAGTCTCTTTACTCGTTCCGCAATGCATCATCCTGCAACTAACTCACACTAGTGCAGAACCGGGCATTAGCACCGGTTCGTAAGGCCCTATAGTGCCGGTTACATAACCGGCACTAATTAGTGGTCACTAAAGCCCCCCCCTTTAGCACCGGTTCAGCACGAACCGGTGCTAAAGGGCGACCACGTGGCACTAGCCAGCGCCGGCGGCCTGGAGGCCTTTAGTACCGGTTGGTAACACCAACCGGTACTATAAGGTTTGGTGGGTTTTTAGTTTTATGATTTATTTTTCATTTAGTTTTGTGTTTCCATTTTAATTCTTTTTCGTTTGCTGGTATTTTACGATACTACACATTGTACACGTTATGCATCATATATACATCATGCATGCTTTAATTGTTTATCAACGCTGCTGCTATGTTCATTGCACCCTTGAGATATAACATGCTCATGCATGCTTTTGCATCATTACATCATCATATATATATAATAACAAGTCCTACTAATCATGCATCATCATACAACTTCTACTCGTTATTAATAATAAGTCATACGATCATCATCCTCATATATAGTCATCGAACCCAACCCTACATAATTGTTCTTAGTACATGATCATCGATGTCGGTAGGACCTAAACACCCTTAAGGTAAAATAGCATAAAACAATATAGACCCTGACTCTCCATTATGAAGAATGGCAATCATCCTGTCTCCAATTCTTGCCTTTAGCTGCTTATTGCTTCCAAGAAGCTCCTTCGACAGTCCATACATTTTTCCATTCTTTGATTGTTATGTCTCCACTTCTTTTAGAAACCGGTATGGACAGTTGAGATTAAGAGGGCGACCTGGTAGTATGTTCAAAACATGAAGGCTACCACGCGTATACATCGAGATGAGGCACACATTCATTCGGGATTATCTGTTGAAAAACATAATAATAACTTTGTAGTTAGCAATGATGTACTAGTTTTAGAAGTGTGCAAAAAGATGCATGGATGTTGAAATAGTAAAAAATAATCTTACCAAGGTATCTCCATGGTAGTTCCCGTAGTTCAACATGTGGACTAGTGGCACGTATTGACCATAATGTTGAGGAGTTTGATTGTAGATATTGTAATTCTCAAGATCAGTACAAAATCCGACCAGATGTCGTTTCTCCCGATAAGTTAATTAGCAGCCTTCGTGTGTAATGCGTTCATCTACCATCTTCCGCACATTCTTTGAAGAATTAAAATAAGTTGTCAATGGAGATAAGTTTTCAACTATATATTTTGAAATAAACAATATAAATTACTTAATAACTATGTTTAGCTCACATGAGGGAAGAACTGGAGGTGTATCCACAAAGACCCAAATCGTAGGTGTCCCTTGCTCGATTGTAGGATCACCAAGATCCATGGTGATAGTCATACCCTCATCAAGACCATACATCTTGCAAAATGCATCCCAATTTTTGCAACCAAAATGGGTTACACTCTGAGCATTGTACAGCTTTACTTGAAAATCCACGTCATGTTCGGTACTTAGGATAATTTTTTTGGTTTCGAAATTTTCATGGTCTTCAATACCCATCCTCTCCAAGACATAGCGTCTTGCAAAGCATGGGATAAGCTAGTCGAATTGGAAAGATGAAAAATACACGTTAAAATAGTTGAAGTCGTGCTTAATTACGAAAAAACCTATTGTCGTCGTTGCGTACCGTATGAACATCGCAAGTCTCCTCGAGGTTAATGCTAAAGCGCCGATCTTCATCCAGCTCAATGAACCTGTCGCAGATACCTCGGTTGTCGTGGCACCAGTCGCACTCCCCCGGGCGGTTATCGTCGTCCGATGAGTACGACATTTCGCCCACGTTCATAATTTAGTTTTATTAGTCAACTATCTAGTTCAACTATCTAGTTCAACTACTAAGCACTTACTATAAATAAATAAGTAGTACTTACTAAAAACAAACTACTTCTATATATAGTAAAATAAATTAGTTTATTAAATCAACTAGCTAGTTCAACTATAAATAAACTACTTCTTCTTTTTTCCTTTTTCTAAATACTATGAACAAAAAATCATTAAAATTCTATGAACAAAATTAATTACACAATCTAAATATCACCCAAAAACTATTAACAATAGTATCACCAAACATGCATATTCAATAATAATATCACCAAAAAATCTATTAACAGAAAAAAATCTATTAACAGAAAAAAATCTATTAACAGAAAAATCTATTAATTCAACTAGTTCAACTAAGCATTTACTAAAATAAACTGGTAATTATATTAATTAATTCAACTAGTAGTTCAACTAAGCATTTACTAAAAAACTAGTTCTACATATTAATTCAACTAGTTCAAAGCATTTACTAAAAATAAACATTAACATATTTCTAATTCATCTAACATAACATTTCTAACATTCTAAAAATAAATTAACTATAGATATAGTTCTAATTAATCTAAACATTAGAAAACAGAAAATAAGTAAAAATATATGTGTGTGTAGGGTTTGTATATGTGTGTGTAGTGTACGTGTAGTGTGTGTGTGTGTGTGTGTGTCTGTGTGTATGTGTGTGTGTGTGGTGTTTGTAATGTGTGTGTGTATGTGTGGATGCGTGTGTGTGTGTATGTATGGACGTCTGGCGTGCAGACGGGAGGCGGGGCGGCGACGACGGCGGCGGGGGGCGGGACGGCGACGACGGGCGGGGGGGGGGACGGCGACGAGACGGCGGGCGGCGAGATCGACATCGACGAGACGTCTGGCTGGGGGGCGCGCAATGGGGCGGCGACGATCGAGACGGGCGGCGGGGCGGCGGGGGTGGCGGCGACGACGGCGGCGGCGGCAGCGGCGGCGACGACGACGACGGC